>JANFOE010001832.1:0-192500 GCA_025667525.1 Glebionis coronaria
CTAAAAAGACCAACTTTTGTCTTTCTATGTTTGGTTGTTGCAGCAAAGGCGTTGGTTGCTGCAGCAAAAGCGTTTAGTTGCTGCAGCAAAAGCGTTTGGTACTGCAGCAAAGGCATCTTCTGGTTGCAACAAAGGCGCTTGGTGACTCAAGCATCTATAGTAAAAGAACTTGGAACAAACAAGATGAATACACGATCTTCTACAAGCACGACAAATATACTACTATTTGTTTCCAGAGTTTGTGATGCTCTGTCTTCTTATCAACTTTGATTTATAGGCATTTTGAGTGTCGTGGAAAACTGCCTATTGAAGATACCTTTTCTATCTTGGAATTATTTTGTCCAAATGTCTAGTTTTTAGGCGTTGTAGTTGAACATCATATGGATGCAAATACTTTCTTGATATCTATAAGGCCAATGGTCACAGGGTCCTTGTTTATATACCTTGTTAATAATCTCTAAAATCACTGCATGAATGTTTTAAATTAAGTGCAGCATTATGTTATATCCTAATATACCTATACATATATAAATTTGGACAAGGCTATCACAAACACTTTTAATTACCAAGTTTTGTCCGGTCGTATGCCACTCTATTGCTTAATACTGTTATTTTATGGCTAGGATTTGCTGTTGTTTTGTTGTATATAATTCCACAAGCACATGTTAGATCCTATGAATTTGAGACGTTGTAATTTCCACACTGTTAACGTAGTGGATAATAAATTTGGATTTTTACAAGTACATCATTAATATCTTCGTATTGTTGATTATTTGTTGATATGGTAGTCTTTCTATAGATGCCCTCAATTTATTTACTTTCCTACGCAGGTTTATAGCTATATCTTACATCGGATGCTTAATTTTGTTTTGTAAAAAGCAGTTAAAAGGAACTGGTACACCACATTGGAAGAAGAAACGACAACATCATTGCATTTAAAAAACTCAACTACATAATGATGCGGGGACATAAGCTTCGCAACAAGCTCTTATTCATGAGTTCTTTACTCGATATTTTGCTGCTACAAAGAGACATAGAGAATAGGCCACCTTCCAACCGATGTTAGACAATTTAGAGGTGTTCTTGATGACATGTTAGCTTATTAAAGGGTTGATTCAGATTATTAGGCTTATAATCAACTTTAGATTGTTATGAACCGAAGCATAATTGGTTCAGCAACACTTGATTGTACAATATTATTGAAGTACACTAGATACAAAGTTGTTTTCTATTTCTTCATACTGTTAAGACGACATCTCATGTATTCTGAACCTCCGCTTGTTAATGTGGATATCTTTTGTGCCAACAACTATTTTGGAATCACTACTGAACTCGTGACCCTCTATAGATTCACCACCACTTGTTCGATCTAGTTTTTTTTTTTGCAATTTCATTAGCAAGGGCTGCAACAAAGGTCTTTGGTTGTTGTAGCAAAGACGTTTCGCGGCTGCAGCAAAGGCTTTTGGCGTCTGCAGCAAACGCTTTTGGCGGCTACAGCAAATTCGTTTATTACTATAGCAGAAATTTTTTTCTATCCTAAATGGTCATAGATAATTAGCTTGTAGCAAACATGTCATAACTGTATTAGTGCTTGAATTTGCTTATGTAGTTCGAAACTGATAACCAAATTCAATACCAAACTACTCATAAACTGATAATCCATAACCTGTAATTTAACTCTAAAACAATAGATACCCAACAACGATTTCAATATACTTGAATACACAACCATCTTTTATGGATTTTCGTCTTTTTACCTAATCTTCGAATTAAAATGAGTACAAAACCATATTATTTTATCTTATTTTATTAATTCACTAGCTTTGTAAATTATATTGCATTACATTGTGTACTTGTCATTACAAATTTGAACTTGTGTACTTGTCATTACAATAGTTGTAGATCATATGCTTCTTCTGCACCCATCGAATCCTGTTACACCCTACTGCATCAATATCTTGTGTACTTCATGTTTAATTCCCATTTTTGGAGCTAGTAGACTTTAAATTAGGACCAACTTTGTTGGCATTGGAGTTTAACTTCCTGTAGGAAGTGGTAAAAGGTGCCTTAGTCCAATCAGTATTCACACGACCACCTTGGGTGACCATTCATCTGTGTTCCACAGGCGGCCATACACCCTCATAGGTTGGCTCTTCGGAAATGGAACTCTATTGAGAATTTTAGCAGGTAGGTGAAAGATTCCTTGACCCTGGCCGTCATTGAGAATTTTAGCACATTCACCACCTAAAGTGATGTCCATCCTCGTAAAAACTTCCTGCTTAGACTCTTATTATCAGACATGATATTGTTAGATCAACTGCACAAACTTTAGACTGTCTGATTGTATGTTGTTTTTATCTAGAACAATATTAAAAGGAGCATCACGAAGCATCAGGTTATTAGTGTTTCGGCATAACTTCAAACATCATAGGCATAACTTGGAGTGTTATCGGGTCGGGTTATCGGGTCTTATCGGATCAGGCTGAGTAGGGTTTTGATATACAAAAACTCACCCTCAACCCGACCCGATAAAGAATCGGGTTGTCGGGTTCAGGTGAGATTCGGGTCGGGTGATTCGGGTTAGCGGTTATCTAATAAACTCAACTCTTAAAAAAATAAAAAAGTACATTATTATTTATTTATGGTTAACTGTAGCATAATGATGGTAAAACATCTCGATGATGGTAAAAACAAGTTGGCATCCAAAATCATACAAGAAGTAAGGAATTAAGCCTAATTTCATTCTATATTCGTTCGTTGAATTAGAAAAACTATATATACAAGTAGTGTCTAAACATCAGTACAAAAAAAAATAAATCAATATAAAATTTGGAAACATAATAAGAGTGGACATGTGAATATAATCAGCGAGAAAAAAACATTACTACCATTTCATCGATATTCAACAGCCAATTACTATATCTATTTTAAGCTTTTTCAGAATATTAACAATATATTTCAATGAATATCGGGTCTTATCGGGTTAACCTGATAAGAAACCCGACCCGATAGCATTAGGGTTATTGGGTTCGGGTTAAAATAACCCGACATAAAAACGCAACCCGATATAACTCGATCTGGTAAGCTTTATCGGGTTCGAGTCGGGTCAACCCGACCCTAGTGACAACCTTAGTCATAACCGAACACAATGAGTACAAGTCCATTTAATTTAATTATTTCATTTTGGATTAAAAATGCAAAGCCAACACCCCCTAAACAATATTATACGTATATCATTTGTCACAACAAACTAAAAACCTAACTTTGCATCATTAGAAACTAAAAGCATTTAACAAATAAAATCTAAATAAATCAATTGTAACTTCACTTAAAAAAATCAGAAATTGTTAATTAGGATCTTAATACGAATGATGAGTAATATAAAGCTAATTAATGGATATTAAATTAGATAGAATGAAAATTAATTAACCTTTTTCAATGGATCGATTGATGATTAGATGGATGGAAGATGTTATTGCTGCAGAAGGTTTTGTAACCACCCAGCTTATTAGAGAAGAAACTAGTGGATGAATAGCCTATTCATTTTATTTTCCCATCAAACACCCCTTAAATTATATATTTTCTATTTTTAAAGTTTAAGATTAACAACACCTAAGTATATATATATAACGCTAATGAAACCTTATAACGAAACTTTATATAACAACTGCATTAGTTTTTTAAATCACCGCATCATTTTCATATATCAAACACATCAAATAAAAATTTCCAATAAAAACATTATACACAATGACAGAACTTGGACATTAATTTTAGGAGTACCGAACTATTTTAGACATACTAAAACAAAAAAAGGACAATTACATTGAGACCGAAAGAGTAATATTTACACTAGTTGTCACACCTTTTGGAGGGACAGGATGATTTTACACATATGACACCTGTGTTTTATACTACTATGTTTAATCTTATATCAAGCAAATCCCAAAAAAACTACGTATAACCTAATAAAACTTTATGCACATATTGTATCAAACACATGAATACTAAACTATACGTAACTTAATCAAGCCTTATACACCCTAGTGCATCAGTTCCTTATATCAACTGCATCACAATTATAAAATCTCACATACATAATTTAACAAACACATTGCGTGCATGTTTCATAAACACAATTTTAAATCTTTTTTTCAAATCCACAATGAAACTTGATGTAATTTGAATTGAATACACTAACAATCATACAAAAAACATATTCGAATTAAGAATAAAGTAAATTACATAATAAATGTATATATTAATATCTTACCATCATCATTCTTTGATTTTACACTACCTGTTGATGTTGCAAAATCATTATCAACTGATAATGATGAACACTCTTCTTGGTTGATGATGAAATTTAAATCGACATGTCAGAATCACAGTGGAGATCACGATGGATAACGGTGGGAAATCACGATCAGGATCGCGATGGATAACGGTGGAGATCACGTTATGGATCAAGGTGCAAATAATGGTGGAGGAAGGCGGAGATGACGGTGGAGGATGGTGAAAAAGGGAAGAAAAAATGACAAACAGGGAGAATAGGAAAATCAAAATGTCTAAAATACCCCTATAGTAATAAAAAAAAGAACGGGTGGGGAGGGGGGGACACATGGCACAATCTAATGGCTTCCTAGACTTTTTATTTTAACAACCCTTCTTATTTTACCCCACCTCCATACAGGAATAGGGTAAAATAAGAAGGGGTCTTAAAATAAAAAGTATAGGAAGGATTGTGAGAGTGACATGTGTCATTATGCCATGTCACCATGCCACATAATGATGACACCTCACTATTTTAAAAAATTCGATTTTTTTTAAAAAAAATTTCGAAAATTTTTGAAAAAAAAAATATTTTTGAAAAAAAAGTTTTGAATTTTTTTCGAAAAAAAAATTTCGAAATTTTTTTTTCCAAAATTTTTCTTTCCAAAAAAAAAAATGTTTGAAAAAAAATTTCCGATATTCTTTTTGGAAAAAAAATATTTCAACTTTTAATGCATTTATAGTAATAAGTTACTGCATTATAGTTCATCACGGAACTTAATGCAAGTAACTAATTATACTGATGCATTAATTTATTAAGTTGATGCATCAAACATATAACTGTAATGCAGTAGATTATTTCTTTTAAATTTTTAAATAAAACAAAAGATAATCTACTGCATCGCAATTATATAATTTGATGCATATAATTCATCACCGAACTTAATGCAAGTAACTAATTACTGTGATGCATTAACTTATTAAGTTGATGCATCAAACATATAACTGTGATGCAGTAGATTATTTTTTTAAATTTTTAAATAAAACAAAAGATAATCTAGTGCATCGCAATTATATATTTTGATGCATCATGTTAATAAGTTAATGCATCACATTAATAAGTTATTGCATTATAGTTCATCACAAAACTTAATGTAGTAACTAATTATGTGATGCATTAACTTATTAAGTTGATGCATCAAACATATTAACTGTGATGCAGTAGATTAGTTTTAAAAAAAATTTGAAAAAAAACTTTCCAAAAAAAATTTCGAAAAAAAAAATTTTAGAAAAAAAAAATTTTAGAAAAAAAAAATTTCGAAAATTTTTTTTTTGAAAAAAAAAATTTCGAATTTTTTTTTTTAAATTCGAAATTTTTAAGTGTTGAGGTGTCATGATTATGTGGCATGATGATGTGGCTAAGTGACACATGTCACTCCCATAATCCTTCCTAAACTTTTTATTTTAAGGGCCTTTTTAGTGTATCCCTACCCTATATATATATATATATATATATATATATATATATATATATATATATATTATATATATATATATATATATATATATATATATATATATATATATATATATATATATATATATATATATATATATATATATATATATATATATATACATATATATATATATATATGTATATATATATGTATATATATATATATATGTATATATATATGTATATATATATATATATGTATATATATATATATATATATATATATATATATATATATGTATGTATATATATATATATACAACATATATATATATACATACATATATATATATATATATATATATATATATATATATATAGATTTCAGTTCAAATGAGAACTTTTTAAAGTTGAAAAAAATAAGAACCAGCTAAAATCTCACAAATGACACTCTACTTCAAATAATTTTTAAACGAGATTAACTAAAACTAAGTTTTTTAATAATTTGATGGGCTTTCTTTTGAAAATTGACGAATTCTAGGTGATACATCTTGATATAAGGTGTGATTTGTATCATGTCTTGGTATCGTGTATCATGTTATTTAGTGGTGGTTGTGTATCAAATGTACCATTTTATATATAAGATATTATCTTGTTGAGATTTTGATGTATGTGTATCACATTTTTAATTGTGTATCAGTAATACGTTACACACTAAGTCGTCGTTTATTGGTCAATAGAATGTTAAGTTGTATAAATAATGTATATTTTGGTGTATTATTGGTAATATGATTATGTATCAATGTTTTATTGGTGTTTTAGATTAGTTCTCATTTTTACAACTTTAAAAAATCTCTCACATTAACCTTCCTCTCTATATATATATATATATATATATATATTATATATATATATATATATATATATATATATATATATACATATATATATATATATATATATATATATATATATATATATATATATATATATATATATATATATATATATATATATATATATATATATATATATATATATATATATATATATATATATATATATATATATATATATATATATATATATATATATATATATATATATATATATATATATATATATATATGTATATATATATATATATATATATATATATATATGTATATATATATATATTATATATATATATATATATATATATATATATATATATATATATATATATATATATATATATATATATATATATATATATATATATATATATATATATATATATATATATACATACATACTAGCCTTTAGACCCGTCCGGTGGACGGGCTAGCTTTAAGTATATATTTTTTTAATGAAAATTGAAGTTATGTGTGTTTGTATTAGAAGTTTAGTATATGTAGTGTTAGTTATGACATTAATATTTTAATAATGTAGCATAGAATGGACAACAATAACGTAGTTAAGATATTTTATTTATTTAAAAATATTATTAGTTAATAGAATTTGCATACGTTAACGTTATAAATAAGTTTGTTACATTAAAAAAATTTAAAATTTTATGAGGTAATAAATTTTGTATATGTTAATGTTATGAATAACTTTTTTACGTTATTTTTTTTGAAATTAATATTATTGTTAATTTTTTTTGTTAGCAAAAATATTATAGTTAAATATTTTTTTAAAATGATTTTGTTTTGTAAGTTTTGTGATAAGGTGTATTCTAACAAAAGTAATCCCAAAAAGCTCATTCCTAGTATTATTTTTTGTCACATGTATAATATAGCAACATTATATAGCCAAGTTCAAAACTTGACAGTCCGAATATCTAAAAATATTTTCTTTTTAGTAAGTCAAAGTGTCAAACTATTGTGAATCATTTGTAATTCCTATTTTCTTTTTGAAGAATTTTATGGAAACCTTTAATGAATTACATGTGTCATTTTTATATAATATTGTATTTAAGACATCATTTGTAGTTCCTATTTTCTTTTTGAATCATTTTATGGAAATCCTTTAATGAATTACATGTGTTATTTTTTATAAAATTTTGTGGAAACCATTTAATGAATTACATGTCATTTTTATAGAATTTTGTATATAAGACATTGTTTCACCATCCTTCCTTATATATTTTTATAAAATTTTGTATTTAAGGCATCATTTGTAATTCCTCTTTTTAAAGCATTTTTTGGAAACCCTTGTAGGATCGTGTTTTCTAAGGATTAGGCATTGTATGGTTAATCTATTGAATGATGGAAGAAATGGAAGAACTTAGAGAGAGAAAGGAGAGAAATGAAAGAAAGAAGGAATGTGATAAATGGTAAGTGTTCAACCCATCCTAACATGCTAGGAGGGGGTTTATATAGCCCACCCTACATGTGGGCTATATGAGCTATATTGGATCACGAGCCCAATATCATTGGAGTGACCGATCCTTTCTAAATACGTAAAAACGTATTTCCAACAATCTCCCCCAAAGGGAGGTCACTCCAAGTTACAATGTCCTAAATAGTCTATAGCTCGTGATCTATGCTAATAATGATGTGACCGAGACTTTCCTTGGAAAAATGTATTTCCAACAATCTCCCCCAAAGGGAGGTCACACCATTTTACAAAATCTTAAACCTAGTATACTATGCTTGAGTCTTCGATCTTGTTCTTGTGAATATGCTGATGAGATCTTTGACTTTGGTCTTGATCATGTGTCCTTGCTTTGACCTTGTGTATTCATCACTTGTGATATTTGCCTCATGTGACTTCATGTTCCACATACTTATACTTTTATAAATTCTTGAAAGCTTCAGAGTTTGATACAACGGAAGACTTGACTTTTAGACTTTCTTGAATTTGTTGAAGTATTAAGTGCATACAGTATAAGCATGTGGTGACAACTTCTTCTAGATTGTGCACCGCAATGCCACCTTCTTGTTACGCTGCATAAGACAGTTAGCAACAAAACATATACACGGATGAAATGGCCTTGAACATTTCATTCTAATTCGGTAGCATTTTACCTCCGATCGGTGAATACCGTTGGACGATATTAAATATCGTACTTGTGGCAGGTAGTTTCAATTAAGAACCTCCTTGACAAGATTTCGCGGGTAAACCCGTTCTCTTTATTCGACCGTCCAAAGCTGACTGCGAACATAAATAGTGAATCATTTGGATACTAATATCCGCATGATTTGAAGCTGTCAATTCATGTTCCTGGAACAAGTGAAATTCAATTAAGAACCGCACCATCGTTGCTTTCCAGTTGTCACGAGCTTGATTCGTATAGAATCTTGCAAGTTACCTACCAAGTGCTGTTTGAGGTTAACACTAGAAGGATTTCCACTCATCACTGTGAGCACTAAGTTATCACTCTGAGTGTTCTGGCAAGATCACTAAGATATTGCGCAGAGGCCTGGAACGTGTTTAAATTCATTTAAGAATTAAACCACTGTTGCTTTCCAGTTATCACAAGTTTGATTCATAAAGAATCGCACAAGTCACCTACCATGAGCTTTTTGATATTCGCTCAAGAAGGATTTCCATCTTCATTGTAAATACTTTCATATTACTCGGATGTTCGGGCAAGATCATGAATATTTTGCGTAGGACTCTTAAAATCTTTCTTACTTTTCACAGTGTGTGAAGAAGCAAGGAAATATGAAAGTGTGTCCTAATGAGATATTTGATGATCTCAAATGGCTCTAGACTCAATCGTGCATTTTGGATTTTTGTGATCGGAGGCTGGAGAGGAGTGCCACCATTTCAATACCAATTTATTCGGAGTGAAAATATCAATAGATAATGCGTTGTCTCCGTGTGATTAAAACAAATATCTTTTAAGAGATATCTGAGTTAGCTGAGATGGGTTGTACCTTGCACCACTGGGTCCATGATGTCTGTCTTCAATATCAAGAATCATTAAACAATGATCTTAATAGCATATGCATTGACCCGGTTTCTGCCTAAGTTGTAAGGAGGGCTGCTTTCTTTACACTCTTTATCTTTACAATTCTTTTTAATTCTTCAACCCCTTCAATGCTTACCAATACGTCATCACTAGCACCTTGTTGTGATTGTTCCAGTGCTAACTTAAGTACTTGGTCGGCATTCAGCTACGTTCACAATCGTTCTCCATCTTTCCTAAGGACTACTATTTCTAGATATGAAATGTCCTTGGGAAGATTCCTCCGGTTCTAGAGGAATCATTGGACTTTAACCTATCCTACCATCCTTATGTCACCACAATCTTCACCGTCGTGAATAGAGATGTTTTGGGTAAGTGTATATCACCATGAAATCCATTTTGAAGTGCAAATCCATTTTGCTCCCCCTTAACATATGCCACGATATCCGAAAACATTTCGCACATGTTGGGATGAGCTATCACGTTAAGTCAAACCATTTATGATTAATCATTTCCCATATTAAATCACATTTTCTCCCCCATATTTAAAATATTAACCCAATCGATGTTTTTAATATCACTTGATTTAATAGTATTTTAAGAAAATTTGGGAAGAAAGATGCAAATCCAATTATCTTCATGAATTACACAAGCTCCCCCTCAAATTAATGAGGGTGTATTTGAAGCGTAAATTAAATACCTTTTAAACACAAGTGTAAGGTATTTATCACGTGCAAAGATCATATATGATAATGTATTCACAAGATTAGCAATATACGAGATTGTACCTGAATGATGGAGAACATCATATGATAGAAGCACATGGTTCTTGTTCACGAACGTTGGTCGCCTCGTCATGTCTGAAGTTATCTCTTGACTCCATGTGTATGATTGATATCGTTGTCTTGACACCAATATGTGAACTTGGCACTCTCGGCATCAAGGATTCTGAATGCTGGACAATTGCTCCCCCTCAATTGTTGACCCGTATTCTATTGAAAGACCTGTAGTCGCCGTTTGAGTAGTCGCATCGTCGAGTATGTAGATATCAATTGTAAATTGCTACGGTTGGTGGAGATGATAACTTCATAAAAACAAGATTTCTCTTGTTTTAACAAATAAATGCATTGACACGTACATAAATTCGTGTTAGATTGTGTTATTACGTAAACACAATCCCTTACATGGTTATAAAGTAAACCATGCCCGAGAAAACTAATTCCCGTTGTTGAGTCAAAGCTTTCTGGTGAAATGCTTGACTTGAGTATGAAAAGCGGCTTACTATCTGAAATAATAGCAAACCATTTTGAGCATGTTTTAAAACATTTGAACTTCTGCTCGAACTTTATTTACAACCCCGTGTCATTATTGAATGACATTTTTAGTATCGTAAATATTATCGATTCCAGAAGACATGCTCTTTTTATCAAATCATATTTTTAACACACAATTTTGAAAGATTTAGAAAACCTTTTTGAGAAATTCTCGAAAAATTATGTTCAAAGTTTTGAAAACCAATTACTTGAGCTTAAGATGTTGAATATCTTGCAAAACGAGCTCAAGTCCGAGAAGTTGTAAGCTTCCCGTTGTGAGGATAAGTTTATCATCGGCGATAAACTTTCCTATTAACTGAAGAGCGAGTCCTAAGTTGACATTTACTTAGAAGTCGTTTTCATGAGCTTGAAAACTTTTGAATGTTTTAACGTAAAGCTCATGACCGAGAAAGGTGAATTTCTCGTTAGGAGGAAAAGTTTTCTTATTTAAAAGATACACTTTTCTTGATGAGCTTAAAACCTGGAATGTTTTACTACAAGCTCATGACCGAGAAAAATTAATTTCTCGTTACGAGGATAAGTTATCATTAAAGATAAACTTTCCTAAAAATTGAAGTCCGAGTTACAGTCTGATATTTTAACTGTAAGTCATTGTGCATGAGCTTAAAAACTTCGAATGTTTTTAATATTAGCTCATGCCCAAGAAAAATTAATTTCTCGTTGTAAGGATAAGTTTATTATCGGCGATAAACTTTCCTTTATTTGAAGAACGGGTCATTGTCTGACATTTAACAATTAACCATTTTTACACGAGCTTAAAACCATTGAATAGTTTTAAAGTAAGCTCGTGTCCGAGAAAATTTAATTTCTCGTTTTTGAGGATAAGTTTATCATCGGCAATAAACTTTCTTTTATTTGAAAATCGGGTCATTATCTGATATTTAATGATGAACCATAGTGCATGAGCTTAAAAAACTTCGAATGTTTTTAAATTTAGCTCATGCCCGAGAAAACTTAATTTCTCGTTAAGAGGGTAAGTTATCGTTGCGTAGATAAACTTCCCTGTCTCTGAAGTCCGGGTCATCGTCTGTCATTTAACGAGGATCCAAATACACGAGTTAAAAACTTTGAATAGTTTTAAATTTAGCTCGCGTCCGAGAAAATTTAATTTCTCGTTTTGAGGGTAAGTTATCGTTGACGAGATAAACTTCCCTTTCTCTGAAGTTCGGGTCACAGACTGTAATTTGAATGTGAGCCATTGTGCATGAGCTTAAAAACTTGGAATGTTTTTGATATAGGCTCATGCCCGAGAAAAAATAAATTTCTCGTTGTTAGGATAAGTTTATCATCGGCGATAAAATTTCCTTTCTTTGATGAACGAGTTACAGTTTGTGATGTGACTATAAGTCCTTATAGTAAGCTTAACCATGAATCCCCTGAGACACTTGTTTCTCCGATATCTGCTTCTTCAGCAACCAAACTCTAAGAGTATCCTTAGTTGAACGGTATACAACGATTGGACCGCTTCGTTCTTTTGGAACATCAACTTTGGTACCTACATTCTTATTAGGAATTTGCATGCTTTGATATGGGTTAGCGATATCTATCTTAGAAGCAAGTGGAGGTTCACAGTTGTCTTTTCTTGTGCTAGAGGTGACCTGAGGAGATGATTCACTTGTCTTATCCGGTAAACGTTTCCTTTTATAGAAAACCTTAAGTGCAGGCTTAAGTGATGTATCATCCTTATCAATTTCCTCCCTAGTAGTCTTAGTAGAATCGGAGACTATCCTAGTTAAAGGGCACTCGTTTCCTACAAGAGTGAAATTTCTACTAGTGGGGCGCCACATTTTACCAATGGGTTTGATTTTGGCAACCTACTGGGATTTAAATCTAGCACGGGAGTTTACCTCATTAAGTAGTTTCTTGATACAAGAATCATGATTTGCCGTAAAGACACATTCTCTACATGTTTTACAAGTAGCATATTTAATGTCCGAGTAAGATCTAGAATTCCTTGATGATTGATTGATGCTCCTAGGATTAGACATGCTACGGGTAGTAGTGTTGGGTAATCTAGAAGGCATCTGTCTAGGTTTGAAATTCCTATCTCTTACTTGTGTCTTTTGCTTAACTTCCCTCAGACCAGATTTATGGTGAACGTCATTTGAACTAGTTCTAGACGTGGTCTTTGGACTATGTCTAGGAAGACTAGAGGCAATCATGTGAGTAGGTCTTGCAAAAGCTGTTTTAGTCATATTGGCCTTAGTTGGTGGAGTGACTGGTCTAGAAAGATAAACCATATCAACTTGGGAGGCAAACCGCGGTCTCGAGGATTGTGATCGCTCGGATCTAAATGCAGTCGCTTGTCGAATGAACTGATTTGTAGGCGGTTTCCCCAAGATTGATGGTTTTTCAAGCTTAGTGTCCACACTAGTTCCTTTAGTTTTCCTCGATTCGTTTTTCAATGAAGCTATAACAAAGACCTTTTCCTATACTTGAGCCTTTAAAATCTCATTCTCTTTGAGCAAGTTATCTTGGGATGCCAATTTAGATTCAAGCAACTTAATTTGTTTCAAAAGATTATCCTTTTCAGCTTTAGAATCTAGAACCGTTTGATCTAATTTTCGTTCAAGAACAACGTTTGACTTTTCAAGTTTTTCAAAATATGTTTCAAACTTGTCAGTTCTCTTAGAAAATTCTAGTTTGGCATCCTCAAGCTCTTTTGATTGCTGAGCTAAAATCATTTCAAGCTCTTCAATCCTAGAAGCAAAATTGGTTAATGAAGCAGTCATAAGGCATTTAGCATTTTGATCATTCTCTCCCCCATTATGACGCACATCGGATGAATCAGAAGTGGAATCACCCTTTTCCATCCCATGTTGGTCATAGGTGGATTCTGAGTTCTCAACATGCTGTAGATCATAGTGAGATTCAGTATTCAATTGTACCTCAACTATTGGCTCTTCGTCATGCATGCTTGAGTCACGTTGTCGTGATGCAATGATGCTGCTATCATCGTTAACCAAGGCGGTCTCCATTGAGTCATCCGTAAGACCATTTTTCTGCTGTGTCATCTGCATCGTAGATTCTTGTATTCCACTAGTATGCTCTGGTTGAAGTTGTGAATTTGCATAAATCGAAAGTGCAATAGATTTCATGAACTCGAGCAATCTCCCTAAAGTCTTTAACATCGATTTGTGTGTCTTCAAGGAACGACTGGCAGATCATTGAAGCTTCAACCTTGGCAGGATCCAATTGAAAGAACCTCGAAAAATGTTGCACTAGAACTTGAAGTGAATGTGAGGATTCAATTTGATTAATGTCTTCTTTTTTGATATGCTCTAGTAGTTGGTTAACTTTGAGGAGCATTTGGTGGACAAAAATGGTACGATCTTGACCGAAGAGTGTCACAAAACCGCTTCCTTCTTTAAGTAGAGAAATGTTCGACAGATGGGACCGAAGTAGTCGAAATAACGTCATTCTACTTTCTCTAGCTTTAACTTTCATTTGATGCGATTCTCCCTTGTTTGATGTCGAATTCAAGACATCCATTGAAAATTCGATGACAAATAATTGTGGATGTGGTTGTTTTCGGAATTTAACAACTCGTGAAGAAACTTAGAAATGGAAATTCTCGGGATATGACAAAACCAACGAAAAAATCTGTAAATAAATCTAAAAAATCCTTGATTGATGATAAAATCCGTCTTCGCTTACAAATACCCGATCAAATCCGTAGCCACTAAAAATAAATCCCGTCACTTTGACTTCAAATGGGGTCACAAAAACTTTTTACCCGTCAAATATTTTACCACAAATGTTCTTTCGAAATACCCGCACTACTTTGGTTCTTTTAAAATACCCGCCTTAATCCTATAACACCCCGCTAAAACCAAGAATCTAATATAACAAAGCTTAGAAGAAATCCCTTAAATATATCCTAAAATATATCAAACGGCCAACGTGAGACAAACAAACATTTAACATCCGTTCCTTTTGTTAATCACACATAGCCACAAACCATGAAAAGATATAAAACCGTCCCTCTTTATATTACTGACACGTAGCCACAAAAATGTGAAACGTGGGGAGGGTCAATAATAGTAGGCAGTTTGGCAGCCACTATTAATACTCCCACCTCAGCCTAATAAACAAAACAAAAAAACCTTTCTTGTTAAATCCGCCTCGTTTATCTCTCTCTCTCTCCTCAAATATATCACCTCCGTCACTTTTACCTCATCTCACACTTCTCTTTTTCTTATCTTTGTAACCTCAGTAAAAGAAGATCTCACAGCCACCAAAACTTAAAACCATCCGTCTCTCTCACCCTAATCCCTAATCTCACGAATACATGCAGCCACCAAACTAGGAACCTTCTCAATCCTAATATCTAAACACCAAACTTACAACTCTTGAATCCATCTCATCATGTAAATCAATAACAATCCCAAATAAAACGAAATCAGAAAAGTACGTCGAAAAACCACAAAAGGTGTCACGAACCACGAAGATGTATCTTCAAGATCCTAATTTAAAGAGGGTCTCAGGTAGGTTTTTATTGTTCTGTTTTATTTTTGGTGTTTTAGATCGATGAAGGTTTACCTTTTTGAGACTGAGATCTTGTTTTTGAGGGTGTGTCGAGAATCTGTCTGTTTTGTCTTTGTTGATATCTTGGGTTTTTGGTGAGTCGTGAGACGAAGTGAGTCGAGTCTTGGTGTGAATGTTGTGTGAGTCTAGTGGTGAGATCAAGTGTTATCAATGGGTCTGTTTGGTGTGAGTGTTGTGCGAGTCTAGACGTGAGTCTTTGTTGTCGGTCGAGAGTTATGGATTGTGAGTCCGAGTCAAGTCTAGAGTCTAAGTTTGTTTTTGGTTTGGTCTAAGTCAGATGAGACGAGTTATATTTCCATCGCAAAACCTTTCAAACATGCATCGCAATATCTAAAACTCACCATCGCAATATGCAAAATTCCATCGCAATATTTGAAAACAGTCATCGCAATAACAAATTTTCTATCGCAATATTTTCATTCTATCGCAATAACAGTTAAAAATTTTCCATCGTAATGTTTAATCACTTCCATCGGAATGTTCAAATTTTTTTTACAATGCCATCGCAATCTCAACAATAAACCATCGGAATGTGTATAAAAAATTTGGGCAGAGTTTCGACTCAATTTCCCTTAAGCCCGTCGGAATCCACGATCGCAAAGTACGATCGGAATCCACGTCGGAATAAGGGTGTCTGAAAAAGTTGATCGCAAAGTAGAACCCTCGGGTTATTGCGATCGATGTACAAACCTGGTGACGTTACGATCGGAATATGGCGACTTTCTATCGGAATATGAAAAAATCATGCATCGGAATGTTATACCCTTTTCAGACAGATACAAAGACAAGTACAGATTGAAACAAAAGGTGATAAAACTAAATAAAAAATTTGTATAAAAAGGACAAAATAGAAACTTGATAAAATTCAATAATAGACAAAACAGAAACTTTTTATAAAAAAATTGATAAAAATAGATGAAGATTTGATAAGAATTAGTGTTAAAAAATGGATAGAAATTTTGAAAATGGAGAAAAGTAGAAGAACGTAAGCTTAAAAAAATAGACGAAAGAAAGAAAAAATGAAAGAAGGAAACTTTACCACCAAATCAATAGATAAAAACGCTCAAATCCGAAGAATCAACCTAGGCTCTGATACCAATTGTAGGATCGTGTTTTCTAAGGATTAGGCATTGTATGGTTAATCTATTGAATGATGGAAGAAATGGAAGAACGTAGAGAGAGAAAGGTAGAGAGAGAAAGGTAGAGAGAGAAAGGAGAGAAATGAAAGAAATAAGAAATGTGATAAATGGTAAGTGTTCAACCCCTCCTAACATGCTAGGAGGGGGTTTATATAGCCCACCCTACATGTGGGCTATATGGGCTATATTGGATCACGAGCTCAATATCATTGGAGTGACCGATCCTTTCTAAATACGTAAAAACGTATTTCCAACAACCCTTTATTGAATTACATGTCATTTTTATAGAAATTTGTATTTAAGGCATTGTTTCACCATCCTTCCTTATATATTTTTCTAGAATTTTGTATTTAAGACATTATTTGTAATTCCTATTTTCTATTTAAAGCATTTTATGGAAACCTTTTAATGAATTACATGTGTCAATTTTAGAATTTTGTATTTAAGGCATCATTTGTAATTCCTATTTTCTTTTTGAAGCATTTTATGGAAACCCTTTAATGAATTACATGTGTTATTTTTATTGAATTTTGTATTTAAGGTATTGTTTCACCATCCTTCCTTATATATTCTTATAGAATTTTGTATTTAAGGCATCATTTGTAGTTCCTATTTTCTTTTTGAAGCATTTTTTGGAAACCCTTTAATGAATTACATGTCATTTTTATAGAATTTTGTATTTAAGGCATTGTTTCACCATCCTTCCTTATATATTTTTCTAGAATTTTGTATTTAAGGCATCATTTGTAATTCCTGTTTTCTATCTAAAGCATTTTATGGAAACCTTTTAATGAATTACATGTGTCAATTTTAGAATTTTGTATTTAAGGCATCATTTGTAATTCCTATTTTCTTTTTTGAAGCATTTTATGGAAACCCTTTAATGAATTACATGTGTCATTTTTATAGAATTTTGTATTTAATGTACTGTTTCACCATCCTTCCTTATATATTTTTATAGAATTTTGTATTCAAGGCATCATTTGTAATTCCTATTTTCTTTTTGAAGCATTTTTTGAAAACCCTTTAATGAATTACATGTCATTTTTATAGAGTTTTGTATTTAAGACATTGTTTCACCATCCTTCCTTATATATTTTTCTAGAATTTTGTATTTAAGGTATCATTTGTAATTCCTATTTTCTTTTAAAGCATTTTATAGAAACCTTTTAATGAATTACATGTGTCAATTTTAGAATTTTGTATTTAAGGTATCATTTGTAATTCCTATTTTCTTTTTGAAGCATTTCATGGAAACCCTTTAACGAATTACATGTGCATTTTTATATAATTTTGTATCTAATGTATTGTTTCACCATCCTTCCTTATATATTTTTATAGAATTTTGTATTTAAGGCATCATTTGTAATTCCTATTTTCTTTTTGAAGCATTTTTTGGAAGCCCTTTAAATGAATTACATGTCAGTTTTATGGAATTTTGTATTTAAGGCATTGTTTCACCATCCTTCCTTACATAATTTTCTTGAATTTTGTATTTAAGGTATCATTTGTAATTCCTATTTTCTTTTTAAAGCATTTTATGGAAACCTTTTAATGAATTACATGTGTCAATTTTAGAATTTTGTATTCAAGGCATCATTTGTAATTCATATTTTTTTGAAGCATTTTATGGAAACCCTTTAATGAATTACATGTGTCATTTTTATAGAATTTTGTATTTAAGGCATTGTTTCACCATCCTTCGTTATATATTTTTATAGAATTTTATATTTAAGGCATCATTTGTAATTTGTGTTTTCTTTTTGAAGCATTTTATGGAAACCTTTTAATGAATTACATGTGTCATTTTCATACAATTTTGTATTTAAGGCATTGTTTTACCATCCTTCCTATATAAGGGTTTTTGATTTGATTTGATTTGATTTGATTTCGAAGAAAAAAAATTTCGATTTTTTTTACAAATTTTTTTTTCGATTTTTTTTCGAAAGAAAAATTTCAATATTTTTTTCGAAAAAAAAATTTCAATTTTTTTAAAAGTTTTTTAATAAAACAAAAGATAATCCACTACATCGCGATTATATATTTTGATGCATTATGTTAATAAGTTAATGCATCACAGTAATAAGTTACCGCATTATAGTTCATCACCGAACTTAATGCAGTAACTAATTACAGTGATGCATTAACTTCTTAAGTTGATGCATCAAACTTATAACTATGATCCAGTAGATTATTTTTAAAAAATTTTAAATAAGAAAAAAGATAATCTATTGCATCGCAATTTTATATTTTGATGCATCATGTTAATAAGTTAATGCATCACAATAATAAGTTACTGCATTATAGTTCATCACCGAACTTAATGCAGTAATAATTATGTGATGCATTAACTTATTAAGTTGATGCATCAAACATATAACTGTGATGCAGTAGATTATTTTATTTTTTTAAATCGAAAAAAATATTTCGAAAATTTTTTTTCAGAAAAAAAATATTGAAAAAAAAGTTCGAAAAAATATTTTTCGAAAAAAAAAATTTTCAAAAAAAATTACGAATTTTTTTTTTTAAATTCGAAATTTTTTAGGTGTTGAGGTGTCATGATTATGTGGCATTATGATGTGGCTAAGTGACACATGTCACTCCTATAATCCTTCCTAGACTTTTTATTTTAAGGGACTTTTTAGTGTATCCCTACCCTACATATATATATATATATATATATATATATATATATATATATATATATATATATATATATATATATATATATATATATATATATATATATATATTAATAATTTTGTATATAAGGGTTTTCGAAAATCTTTTTTTCTAAAAAAAAAATTTCAAAATTTTTTTCGAATTTTTTTTTCAGAAATATTTTTTTTCGAATTTTTTTTCAAAAATATTTACTACATCACAGTTACATGTTTTACTGCATCACAATTAAATTTCGGAAAAATTTCGTAAATTATCTTTTTCACAATTTTTTTTCGAAGAATTTTTTTGGAAAAATTTTCATTCTTTTTTACTGCATTATAGTTACATGTTTTAGTGCATCATGTTTATAAATTAATGCATTACAATTTTAATTTACTACATTATAGTGCATTCACCAATGTTTAATTATGATGTACAAGATTATAACTATGATGCGGTAAACTATTACATTAATGCACCAATAATACAAGTGATAACTAGTGATATAATTTTTATTCTCCAACGGATAACTGTAATACATTTACTTATAATGTATCAATGTCATAATTATGATGCATTAAGGTTATAAATTACCACACCACTCGTGATGCAAAAAACTTATAACTACAATGTGGTAAACTAGTATTATAGTGCACCAAAAATACAAGAGATACTAATGATATAGTTTGTATTCTTAACCCTAAAAATCATTAATGGCGGCAGAAAACTCTCCCTTCTTCCGGATTTGATTTTCTATTCCTTGTTAATCTCAATACCTTATAGCGATGTTGTTTTCTCGTTTAATCTTTGATTAATCTTGAGTTAACATAGTCATTATTTGGTTGAAAGTTTTTTAGGGTTTATTAATCGGTCTTTTTTTTCTTTTTTCCGCGTGCGACTAGTGAAGCATTGTTTTCATTGATTCTAGGTCGGTGTCGTGTTGTTTTGATCGCAGTTATATATATTTGGTGTGTCTCCACTAGTTACCTGCACGACTGGTCATTGTTTTGTTTTTTTCTTGTCTCGCAATTAGGGATTCATTTCCTTGGGTTTTAATTATTAGGGTTTATTTGTCGTTTCGCTGGTTAGGGTTTCAGTTCTTGATATGGAACCTAACGATTATGCTAAGATGGATGTGAGAGGAAAGGTTGCGTTCATCAATAGCATGCAGCCTTGTAAGATGGATGTGACTATGAAGGTTTTTGGGGTGACACTGGGAACTGTGAAGGAGGTTCGTGATTTTATGCATGATTTAAAGATCAATAAATTTGAAATTTGGGCCTTGGTGTCTGGTGTTCGATCACAAGAGATATTTAATATGTTGTGTGCCTATGAAGCTTCATTGATTGCGAAGGAGGGGAAGGATCAGTCTAGGGTTTCTTCAAATCCTAACGCTGCCATGTTGGGTAATGTTACTATGCGTGAACCTGTTAGGGTTTCATACCCGTCATTCGGTGTGCAGGATAAACAAGATGAATTTGTTAGTATGTCTTCTCATGTGGTGTCTAAATTTCTGGATGGGGATGCTAGCTTGTCACAGGCTGATGGAAACCCTAATATGGGTATGTAGGATCATGAGGGTGCATTGTTTGCTGGTGAGGGTTTTGTGTTACGTAAGGAGCAAGAAGGGGTTGGTTCGCAGCAAAAGGATGCGTCTTTTTGGTCTACTGTTTCGTCTCTTTCAGATCCTAGTTCCAATATAAATGTATCTCCACAAGTGAGTGGGTCGAATGTTAATGGTTCTCCAAATGTGAGTGCTGCTGGTGCTCCGTTTGTTCAGGTTGCTTCTGTGTCTTACGCTGGCATTGCGTCGAATCGTGATACTTCGAAAGGTACTAATAGCTTTACGTTTACACAAGTGGAAAATGTGTTTGAAGGGGTGGATATATCTATTCCGCGTCGGGTTATTCAAAATGTGGGGAATCGGTTTGAAAACACTCTATATGTATACTTCATTGGTAAACGTGAAGCTTTTCATGTGGTTGAATATTATGTGAAGAACAATTGGGCGAAATATGGGCTTAAGAAAATTATGCTTAATGCAAAAGGTTTCTTCTTTTTCATATTGATTCAAGCACTGGATTGGAAAGTGTTCTTGAGGGTGGACCTTGGATGATAAGGAATAATCCGATTATTCTTAAGAGATGGACGATGAATACCAGTTTACTAAAGGAGGAATTAAGCCGTGTTCTGGTTTGGATTAAATTGCATGATGTTCCTTTAGAAATGTTTGATGAGGAAGGTATTAGTATTCTTGGATCTTATTTGGGGAAGCCGATAATGCTGGATGCCTATACTAGTGCTATGTGTAAGGAGTCATGGGGTCGTAGCAGTTTTGTAAGATGTCTTATTGAGGTTAGTTCTGAGGCTCCTCTACGTGAACCAATTAGTGTTGGTATTCCATTATTAGATGGTACGGGTTTTACGAAGGCTACTATTAAGGTGGAGTATGAATGGAAACCTCCTAGGTGTGATAAGTGTAAGATTTTTGGGCATTCTATTGAGTCGTGTCCAGCTATGGTGGTGGTTACTAAGGAAGCTGCAAATGTTAATGATGGTTTTCAGCAAGTGGTTAACAGGAAGAAGAAAACTAATAATGCTACTAATAAAGGGGGCGTTCAGCCAGGTAAGAATTTTGTGTATGCTCCAAAGGCTGATGGTAAGAATGTTACGGGTAAATCTCCTGTTGATAGACCTAATACGTCAACTGGTGGTCCAGGGATGAATAGTGAGGGTTTGCATGGGTCGACTTCTAATCTGAATAGACCGTTAGTTATGCCTAGTTCTAAGGCTGATTCTTTACCGCAGGCTACTCCTATTGTGATTTCTAATCCTTATTATGTTTTATCTACTCTTAATAAGGTGGATAGTGGTACATCTAAGGTAACTGTTTCCGATGATGAGGAGGATGTGGAAAATGTTTATTATGAGACGGCAAATCTTATGAATGATTCTCAATCAGGGGCAAGCACTCCCGCTGTTAATTTTTTTGATGTTTAGTATTGCTTCTTGGAATATGCGGGTCTTGAACCAGTCCCCTAAGCAGAGAGAGGTTCGACAGGTGGTTACTGAGAATAATTTAAGTGTCTGGGCTATTTTGGAGTTTCATGTTGATGTATCTATTGTTTATGATACATGTCGTAAGGTGTGTAGGAGATGGAGTGGCTTTCTAATGGTAGCTTGTGTACTAAAGGTTCTCGTATTATTGTTGGTTGGAATGATGATATGGTTGATGTTGGTGTTATGGCTCAAACAGAACATGTTATTCATTGTTAGATTAATACTCGGGCTGAACTGAAAACCATTTTTTGTTCTTTTGTATATGCTGCTAACTACTATGTGGATCGTCGTGTGTTATGGAATGATCTTGCTGCTCATGCTTATCTTATGCGTGATAAGCCATGGGTTTTGATGGGTGATTTCAATGCTGCTCTTAATCTTGAAGATCACTCCTATGGTGGGTATGAGCCGAATATTGCGATGCGTGAATTTAAAGAATGTGTTCAACTCATGGAGGTTATGGATGTTAATGCTACTGGACTTCACATGGAATCAAAAACCTCAGGGTGACTGTGGTGTTCTTAAGAAGATTGACAGGATTATGTCTAATATGGTTTTTATTGACGAGTTTTCGGGTTCTCTTGGGGTGTTTCAGCCTTGTATATCGAATCACTCTCCGTGTGTTCTTCGTATTCCTAAGCTTAGTAGACCGAAGCCAAAACCTTTCAAATTCTCTAACTTTCTTGTTCATAAGGAAGGGTTTCGTTCTGCTGTTCTGAATGGGTGGAATGTTTGTGTTTCGGGTTGTGCTATGTATCGTGTGGTTAAACGTCTGAAACATCTTAAAAAGCCATTTCGCAAGCTACTTCATGAGAATGGTAATCTGCACGCGCGTGTGATTTAGACCAGGGATGAGCTTGACGCGGCTCAAAGGGCTCTTGATTTAAATTTATCAAATACTGATGTCCGTGAAGCTCATGCTCGGTTTCTTTTGGCGTTTAAAGAAGCGTCTCTTGATGAGGAAAGGTTTTTAAAACAGAAAGCTAAGATTGAGTGGCTTGATGTAGGTGATTCTAATACAACTTATTTTCATAAAATTGTTAAGTGTTCTAATGCCCGCAACAGGATTGATATGGTGCGAGACATGTCAAATGTGTTGTGTGAAGGGAATGATGTTGTGAATGCGTTTGTGGCACATTATGAGCAGTTTCTTGGTTTGGAGGGTTCTTCTATCTGTTTGGAATCACAGCGTATTGTTAATCTATGTTTTGCAGATGATTTATTTATTTTCGCTAGGCATCTGGATTCGGTTCGCACCATTATGGATGCTATGGAGGAATTTAAAAATGTGTCAAGTTTGGTTCCAAGTATTCCTAAGAGGACCGCTTTCTTTTGTAATGTTCCACCTGATGTGAAAGCTAGTATTCTGGATCTTATGCCGTTTGCGGAAGTCACATTGCCAGTGCGCTATCTTGGGGTTCCTCTTATCTCGTCTAGGCTGCTTTATACGGACTGCAAAGTCCTTGTTGAAAAATTGGAGAGTCGGGTCCAGGATCGGCGTAACAAATTTCTATCTATTGTACGGAGACTTCAACTTGTTAAATCTGTGCTATCATCTACGCACCTGTACTGGGCTTCAGTTTTTATCCTGCCTGTTCGGATTATTCATGATCTTGAGCAGCTTTTGAAGAACTTTTTATGGTGTCAAGGTGAGATGAAAAAGGGGAGGGAAAAGGTGACTTGGGATGATGTTTGCATTCCCCAAAGTGAGGGCCGTCTTGATATTCGGAGGCTGGATGATTTTAATGCTGCTCTTATTACCTCTCATATTTGGTGTCTTCTCACGCGTAAGGAATCCTTATGGGTTCAATGGATACATTCATATAAGTTAAGGGGTAGGAGCTTTTGGGACGTTCCTTGTAATTGGTGATGTAAGTTGGGGTTGGCATAAGCTTCTTCAGCTTAGGACACGTGTGCGACCGTTTATTTGGTAAAGGCTTCATGATGGTAAATCTGCATCTATGTGGTTTGATAAGTGGGCTGCTTAGTGTCCGTTACGGGATACTCTTACGGTACGCAATATTGTTAGGTCTGATTTTACTCTTCATGATACTGTTTATGACTTGATTGAGAACAACGCTTGGAAATGGCCGACTGATTGGGTGGACAGATTTCCTACTATTGTCTCTATCCCTGTCCGTGCTCTTGATGAGGGACGGCCGGATTTTCTGGTATGGCGTGATGGTGGTGGTTCTTTGCAGTCATTTTCTGTGGCTCTGGCTTGGGATACGCTGCGAACCAGGCGCTACCATGTTGTTTGGTTCTCTCATTGTATTCCTCGACACTCGTTGCATATGTGGCTTGTTGTTAAGAAGAAACTGAAGACCCAGGTTCGTTTGTGGCAATGGGATGTTGGGCCTGCCGTTGATTTAAGCCTACTTCGGTGTCCTTGGTGTAAAGTCACTCCCGATTCTCATTCTCATTTGTTTTTTGAGTGCTCTTATTCTTCACAGGTTTGGACGCAATTTAGGGTGCTTTGTGGTATGGATTCTATCCTCCTCGTTTGGATGATGTTTTGGCATTTCTTATACCAATATCCGAAGGAAAATCTACTCCTAGTATTATTGCTCGTCTGGTTGTTGTGGCTACTGTATACTTTATTTGGATGGAACGGAATTCTAGATTGTTCAAAGGGAAACAGCTTTCTGTGGATAAACTTGTTAGTATCATTACTTCTATTGTTCACCTCAAGCTTATTACTTTCAGATTCAAGAAGATGACTACACGATCTTGGGTTATTTTGGATCGTTGGAGACTTTCTTCCTCAAGTGTTTCTCATGATGGGTGTACCGGGTAAGGGTTGTACTCTTTTTTCCTTTTTGGGGTTTTTCCCACAGGGTTTTTCTCAAAAAGGTTTTTTAAAGAGACAGCCTTATCTGGATCCTTTACTTCCATTATGTTGCTGCTGGTGTTGTTGGGTGGTCGCCTGCTTCCAAGAGTTCTTCTTATTAGAGTTTGCTAATGCTGTTTTTTACACTAGTTTTTGATTTGTACTGTTAGCTTAGTGTTTCTGTATTTATGGCCTGTCATAAGCACTTGTTGATCAAGCTTTTGGCTTGAGGTTAATACGATACTTCAGCCGTATTCCATTTGTACTTAACATTGGTTTTTTGGTTAATATATTTACCAGGGTAACTCCCTTTACCAAAATAAAAATATAGTTTGTATTCTCTAACGGATAACTATAATGCATTTACTTATAATGTATCAATGTTATAATTTTGTTGCATTAATGTTATAAATTACTCCATCATTCGTGAAGCACAAAACTTATAACTATGATGCACTGATTAAGTTTGGTGCATTAGGATTTTAACTTATTGCATCATAATTATCCATATAGAAAATCAATGTTATATTACTAGTAATCACATGTATTTTTGGTGTGTGTGATAGTTATAATTTGTCACATCGTAGTTTAAAATGTGTTGCATCATATATATGAGAATTAAACCATAATTATAAGTTTTGTGAAGGAATTATGATGCAATAACTTAAAACCGTAATGCATTAACTTATAAATATGATGCTCTAAAATGTATAACTGTGTTGCACTGAGTTTTTATTGATGTGTTGTAGTGAATCACACTTAAAATTTTAGTGCATCAAGACTCTAAATATGGTGCATAAAGGTAATAAATTAGTTCTTATTCTTGATGTACTA
This sequence comes from Glebionis coronaria, assembly GCA_025667525.1. NCBI lineage: Eukaryota > Viridiplantae > Streptophyta > Magnoliopsida > Asterales > Asteraceae > Glebionis > Glebionis coronaria. The sequence continues at coordinate 26,039 of JANFOE010001832.1, forward strand.
AATCATCTAACTGTGATGCACAAGATTTTTTCCATGATAGTTTCAAAAAAATTAATATTGAAAAGAAAAAACATTCGAAAAAAAAATTTGAAAAAAAAGTTTGAAAAAAATTTTCAAAAAAAAAAATTTTGGAAAAAAAATCAAAAAAAAATTTCGAAATAAAATATTTTTTGTAAAAAAAATATTTTGTAAAAAATTTTCGAAAAAAATATTTTTAATTATTTTATTAAAAAGATGATGTTTGATAATGTCGTGAGAAGGTGACACATGTCACTCCCACATTCATCCCTTTTTTTATTAATTATATATATATATATATATATATATATATATATATATATATATATATATATATATATATATATATATATATATATATATATATATATATAATAAATTATTTCCAATAATTAGTGGAAATTAAACTTAATAAATTATTTGTAATTACAAAGTATGTGCTTTTAGTTCAAATGTGAGATAAAGTTTTTTATACTAACATTGATCGCTGAATTTGTGTATTTACAAAGACTTTAAAGAGAAGATAAACCTGATTTGATATGCCCGAAGATGTTGGATGCAAAAATGTAATATCAGGTTTGTATATCAAGTATTGAGAAAGCGCATAAATTGTAGGTCGCTTGTCTTCATCTCATTCTTTAACGTTGTTAACTAACATTGAGATTAAAATTATTGAAATAAAATGGCATTCAATGATTTATTTAGAAAACATATAAATCAATAAGTTTGAGTAAGAAAGAAAAAAATGTATATATTAAGATAGTTCAGTGTCGTCTCTATTTGTGTGTTTGTCATCTTCATGTTGAATGATTATATTCAACCCTCTTTTACTATTAAAACGAGTAACTGCTACATAAATTCATTCGTGTGTAAGATCATGCCACGACAAATAAACCTACTTGTCCAAGAGATTATCTCTTATTACTATTTTAATTACCATAGCAAAAGGCATGAACACTAAAAACTACTTTCATATAATGTTTAAAGAATATGTACTTCCATGTCCTTTCAAAATTTGAAAATTACATTAATATCTTTACAAAATTTATAATTACTTAAATATCTTTTTAAAACATAAAATTGCATATATCTAAAATACATTTTCACTTATTTAAATAGATTTTCTTTTTATAGTTTTCTATTAAAGTGTTTTAGAACATGTTTATCTTGACTTTTTTTCGAATAACTTAATAAAAGGCTAAAAAGTAAAAAGATCAAAAACTCACCTAGAACAAACTGATTTTCATCAAATTGTATTTTCTTTTAATCAATTTTTGTATCATGTTTTTCGCCCATTTCTGTTTTATCAACGATTGGTTTTCATTTTACTCTATATTAGTTATACAAATTAAATTATTAGGCATTTATCAATATCAAAAGGATCTTGTCAGTTTTAAAGATTAGGCGAGTTTTAATTTGATCTTGTATATTCATATATGTGTTTGTTAATTATAGGTAGAGGGTAGAAAAATAATCTAACATGTTAAATAGGATTTATGTAAAAGCTTTTATTATAGAATTAATTTAAATATGATAAAGATATTTTTGGATAAATATGTGTATTTACGAGTTTTTAAAGGATATTGATCTAATTATTAAATTTGTAAGAATATTAATATCATTTAAAAGTTTTATAAAAATATGAATGTAAATGTCCTGATGTTTAAAGGTAACTTTATGAGAAGGTTGAATTCTTATCCTCGCAGTGAACAATTTTTTTTTTCAAAATGGCTACCATTAATATAAGTTTGTTTACAAAAAATTAAGTCAAAAGAAATCAATTATAAACATATTATAATATATATACAAATAAATTAAGAAACAAAAATGATTGTTCATCTAATAATAGCAAATAGAAGTCATTATAGTATCGACAAATACAAAGTATATGGTATATATTCAAATGAAAAATAAGGCTCCGTTTTACACAACGTTGATCATTAGTTTTTCGTAATCACCATCTTTATCGCAACAATCAAACTTCAATCCCGTCACTCCTTTGAAACTTTAAAATCTGCAAAATAGGACAATCAATTAGTATAAGAATTTGGCCTAAAAGAAGTAACGAAAATTAATAATATAGTGAATACAAAAGTGAATTATAAAACTTTTAACACACTGCTAACTATAGAATACGTACAAGACACGAGTAACTCCAACCGACTCTAGGAAATTATATTTTGGAAAGTTATGTGCCGAGTATAGAGTATAATACAATACTAATTATAAATGAAATGAGTACCTCCAACAATTTAGTTTGCTTCATAATAATATACGATACTACTAAATAATACAAAGAGCCTGGATGTGATGTATATTAAAATAAAGAAAAACAAAACCCACATATCAAACGCTTCCACATCATAATTATTGTTTCAATATGAACATAATCCAAAACCGACGTGTTTATGGACTATCGTATATATTCGCAGTCCTGCTTCTTGCGATCGTTTTCGTTAGAATGTTGTTATAAAAGAAAAATAAGTCATCTCAAGAGTACATGCATATTGCTATGAACAAAACAACATTAAAATATTTTCTTGAATATGTTATAAACAAAACAATATCCCTACACACATTGTTAAAGTATTAATTAATCTTAATCAGTTAGTATTTACTCATTGTGAAGGTAATGATGAGAACTTTTACATGTTTCCATTTTAGGTATAAAAATATGTTAACTTTACCAATTTCAATGTTGGTAACATTTGTATATCACCAAAATGAAAGTTAATGTGTTTACCTTTAAGAAATGTCTCTAATGACTCGTGAAGACACTTATGTGGTAGAGAAGTATGTGCTGTTATCTTTTGATATTGCTTCAATTGGGATAAAGAAGATATCGAGGTTGACGGCTATAACGATTGAGAAGGAGATTGGAAAATGCCTCAGGTGTATAGGCTTGGCTTGAGACGTAGATGTTTTGCATTAGGTAATCGTCGATGTATTCATTGCTACCGAAACCAAGACTGCTGTGGAAGTCATGGGGAGTTGAGTTATATTCACAAATCTCAACACGATCCTTAATTTGTCTAATGTTGTCTCAAAATTCATGACAATGCTTAAAACCTGCAGACACATAACACAGATTAAACTTTGAGAAAAATTGTTCCAAAGGATACATAAAAGAAACAACTAACAATACCTATTGTGTTAATGTTTGCTACTAGAGAGGCAAATTTATTACAGCAGCCATCGCGCATCAATAGCACATGATTGTATCAAATGTAGTACTTATTGTAACATTGTTTTTTAATTATGTAATTATATAATTTGAATCTTCTAAAAATTTGGAAACCTTTTGGTCAGCCATGGTCTGCAACAATAAGAGATGCTCCTTTTGACCTTTGTAATAGTCATACCTTCGTATGCATATACATGTCTTGCCAAACTACTTAAATACTACTGAAGTGACGAAATCCATATAACAAAAACATTTGACTTATCTAAGAAGTTTACATGTTTAATACATTATTACATTTTGGTACTACTAGTAATCATATTTGGTACTACTAATAATCATATTTGTGTAAATCTTTGCAACTAAAATTATTGCTTTTATAAATAAAAAATTTATACCAGGGAATAATTTCCCTCACAACTTTCATAATTGTTGTCAGACTACAATTTGTAATGTAGTGCAGTACCTAGGAAAGAAGTTATGAAGCCACAATTTTTTGTTATAGGAAAAAGTTTCTGTAAGAACTGAAATTACACAAGACCATAAAGAGCATATAATAATGGCTATGGGTATACCAACACCACCAATCTAGTATACTAACATCACAAGACACCATCAAGTACATACCAATGATTGTAAAGTGGGTATGTGTCATTTTTGTCACACCCTCAATTTGGTCCACGTATATAATTACACGAGTATGTGACTATCATGACAACCAAGAGACATAGATACAAGAATAAATAAGAAAAGTCATTTTCATTCATGAAACATAAGAATAGAATTGGTCCCAAAGAAAATTGTTTTACACATCATAATAACATAAATGAAGTTTTCAAATGTCATACATCCAAAGCAAGTCTCGAAGTTAAATCATGATAATTTTTATTAATCTCCATAGCACAACCACGTCACTCCTCCGCCTTGACACCTGAGAAAAACATTGCTAAAACGTCAACATAAAGGTCAGTGAGTTTATACGTTTAAGTATAAGTAGTGTGATGAACCATAAGATTTTAGTTAGGCAACCGACAAATAATCTTAAAACAAATACAAAATTATTATCAAAATAGCATACGTTCGTGATATCCTACGTCTAAACTCATGACACCGAATCGTTAACCGTACTAGCAACATAATATGAGAGCCCAAGCAAATACTACCCCAGAGTATTCGTAACAACCTCAAATGTATTTGTACCCAATTTGGTCACACAACCAACATTAGACAGGGAAGCCAATCCCAATAGATCTATCCATAACATTTACGCTTACACAAAGTAATTAACGGTTCATGATAGTAGGCTAAAGCATCTAGGGGTATCGCTAATTAGACATCATGTAGGCACGTATGAGTTTTAAGGTACTTATGTTCATCTGTAAAAACAAGCAATGTTCTCATTCCAAAGTGATAAAACAAGTAAAAGTGGGGCTATAAACTCACCTCGTGAATCAAGCAATTGGATGAAAATGCAAGGAAGCTAGAGAACACGACTACATTATCCACAACCTAGTTAAATGTAATTACCGTGTCACGACGATTTATATTTTATAATTAAAATGCATGACATCCTAAGCATGTTTGACATTATGTTTTAGTTACGGCAAATACGTGGTACAAACACGATAATTTAATAAGTGAGCTTTTAACCAAACTATCCAACCAATGGCCCAATATCATAACACATGGCTCGACCCATGTGTAATAATACACAGCCGACCCAAAAATCAACATGAGACCTAAGGGTTTATATGTGTCCAACCCAGACTTAACTTTGGCCCATGAGTTTTACTCTTACCCTAGCCCAGCCCAAGTCCAGGCGATACAAACAAGAGAGGGTAAATAATATCTCTCTGTCTGTTCATTTGTATCGTTACCACACACACACACAACCCAACAATATTCTACCGTTTCATACTCTCTCTCTCCCTCTGTTTCATACTTTTACCCAGATTCATCATATCATAGTAAATACTAATACAAATCCGGTTTATTTATAACAAAACATGATGTTCTTGATCGTTATTTCCGTGTGATGTGGGTTTTATTCCCACATCATCTCTCTTTTCTTAAAATAAAATGTTTTCGTGTGGTTATTGTTTATGTCTTCGAAAATAAGGGGGTTTTATAGTTTCTAATCATATGATTCATTTGTATATCATAAGGATTTGATTGGAATTTAATTTAATTAAATTAGGGTTTCAAATAAATTGGGGCTTTTGATATATCTAAGGTCTATTCAACATTAATTAGCGTTTCTATGTATAAACACCTATTAATTTCATTATAAAAACGATTAGCATAAATTAGGGTTCAGCTATATTTAGGGATTTGTCCATTCCTTGGTTTTACTCTAACTAACCTGTTAGTTTATGTTTAGATTGGGTTTAATTAACGTTTGAAATAAGTTTCTAAAAATTAGGGTTTTGACAAATTGGGGTTTTTTTATATACGTGGCATAAGTAGGGTCTAATTGATGTTTCTGAAAAAGAATTTTTATTAGTTTTATGTTTTGATTGGTAATTGTTAATTTGGGTCCTCGGCTGGCTTATGTTTTGGGGTTCGGTTAGTGTTCTTGGTGTTTAATATTACCATTTGTTACATTGTTACTGCTTTTACCATTATTACTATGAAAATGAATAAGGAGGTCTCGGTTATCAATTCAAGTCGTTTTAATATGGTTTTTAGAATGGTTTCTAAATGCTAACACTCTTATTTCATGTTTCGTAGGTGGGTTTGGTCAAGCACATCTACATGTATGCACGAAAATAAGTAGAAGGGATGTAAAAGACTCACAAGGGTGTTTGGTTTCGGCTTGATGTTTCAGACAGAATGAGGTGTTGGCTCGGTTAGAATACAAGGCTTGCTTCTTGCTCAAAGATTTCTCCCAAAACTCTTCACCTAGGCCAGATTTGTTTGTGATGTAATTGTGTTTTGTATTTGGACTTGTGAAAAAGGGACTACATTTTATCTTGTATTTTTTTGCATAGGGTTAGTCTCCATCCAAAATTGTAAACTTGTGATACACCCATTTGGGGAAATCTCGGCCTGTGTGTTGGCCTGGAGTGGTGAGTGGGAGAAATATAATATGTGTTTCCAAGTTATGTAGTTGACTTGGTTTGACCCTCACATGTACAGATTTTTATAATTTTGAATGTCACAGTTTCTTAGTTAGCTTGTATTTGCATTTCTTTTCCAAGTTTAGCCCAATAAGGGTATATAAGATGACATTTTGCCCAAGATAAATGGTATTGATACTATATGTTTTAGACGTGTGGGGGTTTAAATCAATTTGAATAACATAATGCAACATCAAAACACGACTTCAGTAATAGTGGATACGAGTATTCTCGGGAGTTTAATAAACATTCATAACCGGCACAAATCGTTAATTAATAATAATGTTTACAAATGAGCACGTCCTATTTTAATAGACGCGAAAATTCAAGTTGTTACATTCGCTCTCCCTAAAGAGGGCTTTGTCCGCAAAGCAAAACAAACGATACATTTTAAATCGACACCACATTAGTAAACAAGTGAGGGTACTTTGCTTTAAATTGGTCCTCGCGTTCCCAAGTAAATTCGGGTCCTCGTCGTGCATTCCAACGCACTTTAACAATAGGTATACAACTTTGTTTGAGTCGTTTAACTTCTCGTTCCATAATTTCGACGGGTTCTTCAACGAACACAGTTCGTCGTTGAGTTGGATTTCGTCCATAGGTATGACGAGCGTTTCGTCGGATAGACATTTCTTCAAGTTGAAAATGTGAAAAACATTATGCACACGATTAAGTTCTTGAGGTAACTCCAAACGATAGGCAACGTCACCAACGCGTTGAATAATTTCGAAAGGTCCAATATATCGAGGGTTTAGCTTTCCTCGTTTGCCAAAACGGATTACAGCTTTCCATGGCGCGACTTTCAACATTACTCGATCTCCGACTTTAAATTCCAAAGGCTTTCGTCTTTTGTCGGCATAACACTTTTGTCGATCACGAGCCGCTTGCATCCGACTCTTGATTTGTACGATTTTCTCCGTTGTTTCGTGAATAATTTCTGGACCGGTAAGTTGTGCATCACCAACTTCCGCCCAACAAACGGGTGAACGACACTTTCGACCGTAAAGCGCTTCAAACGGTGCCGCTTTAATGCTAGTGTGGTAGCTATTGTTGAACGAAAATTCTACTAACGGTAAGTGTCGATCCCATCCGTTTCCAAAGTCGATTACGCATGCGCGACGCATATCTTCTAACGTTTGGATGGTTCTTTCGCTTTGGCCATCCGTTTGAGGATGATAAGCCGTACTCATGTCCAATTGCGTTCCCGACGCTACTTGGAGAGATTGCCAAAATCTTGAGCAATATCGACCATCTCAGTCCGATATGATCGATATTGGTACGCCGTGCTTAGCAACGATTTCCTTTAGGTATAGTCGTGCCAATTGATCCATTTTGTCGTTTTCCTTCATTGGGAGAAAGTGTGCGGATTTCATTAAACGATCGACGATGACCCAAATGGTGTTGTAACCCACGGACGTTTTCGGAAGATTGGTAATAAAATCCATAGTAATTCTCTCCCATTTCCATTCCGGGATCCTAGGTTTGACTAGTAATCCGGAAGGCTTTTGGTGTTCAACCTTAACTTTGGCGCAAGTTAAGCATTTACCAACATAAGTTGCGATGTCGGCTTTCATGTTTGACCACCAATAGAACATATTCATGTCATGGTACATTTTATCCGATCCGGGGTAGATCGAATACTTGGACTTGTGCGATTCATGCATGATTAGAGCTCGAACATTACCGTAACGAGGTAACCAACATCTATTGTCAAGACACAATGTTCCATCGGCACGTGCAACGAGGTTCTTGGTGATCATTCCACCGGCTTCTTCTTTATCGATGTTTTCTATCTTAATAGCTTTTCGTTGGGCTTCTAAGATTTTTGCCGGTATGTTTAAACCAATAGTCATCACTAAGGCTCGAACCCTTAGAGGTCGTTCGCGAGGTTTTCTACTCAAAGCATCGGCTACAACGTTAGCTTTTCCCGGGGTGTAACGAATGTCACAATCGTAATCTCCAAGTAGTTCCAACCAACGTCGTTGTCTCATGTTGAGTTCTTTTTTATCCAAGATATGTTGAAGACTTTTGTGATCGGTGTAAACTACACACTTAGTTCCGTAGAGGTAGTGTCTCCAAATTTTTAGAGCAAAGACAACCGCGCCTAGCTCCAAATCGTGAATAGTGTAGTTTTCTTCGTTCGGTTTTAGTTGTCGAGAAGCATAAGCAATGAACTTTTTCCTTTGCATGAGAACCGCGCCTAGGCCCTTAATCGAAGCATCACAATATACTTCAAAGTCTTCACTACCCTCGGGTAGTGCGAGAATGGGCGCCTCACAAAGTTTTTGTTTGAGAGTTTGGAAAGAAGTTTCTTGGTCGTCTCCCCAAATAAACTTCTTGTTCTTTTGAGTCAATTCCATCATAGACTTAGCGATTTTCAAAAATCCTTCGATAAATCGTCTATAATAACTGGCAAGTCCAAGTAATTGGCGTATCTCCGTAGGAGTCGCCCAATCCTTTACCGCTTCGATCTTAGCGAGATCCACATGGATACCACTACTATCGATCACGTGTCCAAGGAATTATACCGTGTGAATCCAAAATTCACACTTTGAAAATTTGGCGTATAATTGTTCTTGTTTCAACAATTCCAAAATTTTCTTTAGATGTTCCTCGTGTTCTTCCTTACTACGAGAGTAGATAAGGATATCGTCAATAAACACGGTCACGAACTTGTCCAAATAAGGTTTACACACGCGGTTCATAAGGTCCATGAATACCGCGGGTGCATTGGTTAACCCAAATGGAATAACTTGAAATTCAAAATGACCCTATCGGGTTCAAAACGTCGTCTTGGAAATGTCTTCTTCTCGGACTCTAAGTTGGTGATAACCCGACCTAAGGTCAATCTTGGAATAAATGCTCGAACCTTGAAGTTGATCAAACAAATCATCGATCCTTGATAAAGGGTAACGATTCTTTATAGTGAGTTTGTTCAATTCGCGATAATCGTTGCACATGCGGAACGATCCGTCTTTCTTTTTCACAAATAAAACCGGGGCTCCCCAAGGTGAGGAACTCGGTCTTATGAATCCTTTGTCGGTAAGCTCTTTTAGTTGATCGGCTAATTCCTTCATTTCGGCGGGCGCTAGTCGATAAGGTGCTCTTGCAATGGGTGCGGCTCCGGGGGTTAGTTCGATGTGAAATTCTACTTGACGAAGTGGAGATAAACCGGGTAAGTGTTCGGGAAAATCACACACAATTGGGACGTCTCCAATTTTCTTCTCCTTCGGTTCGGCTTCGTTTTTAATAGTAATTTGAATAAGGAAAATAGGACGACCTTCTTCGATGTACTTTTGGGTTCTAGTACATGAGATGACATTTAAACTAGCCCGACTTTTTACACCGTTCTTTTCACCAAGTATGGTTAAAGTTCGGATTCCGTAGGGAATACGGACTTGTTTTTCGTGGCAAATTATCTCCGCATGGTACTTGGATAGCCAATCCATACCAACGATAACGTCAAAGCTTCCAAGTTCTATAGGTAAAAGGTCGATGATGAAAGGGATATTTTGGAGACTTAAGGTGCAACCCTTAAGTACGGTGTTTATAGTGATCGATTTACCATTGGCTAATTCCACATTATAGTCGACATCTAACGGAGTGGGGTTCACATTTAATAGTTCACTAAAGGCAATGGATGTAAAACTTCTATCGGCACCGGAATCAAATAATATGGAAGCATAGATGTTATTGATAAGGAACGTACCAGTGACCACGTTGTTGTCTTGGATGGCCACTTCGGCACATAAAGCGTACACACGTCCCGGTGCTCCCGTTTGATTCCCATTGTTCCGACCATTAGGATTTCCATGATTTTGACGAGGTTGTTGACGAGCTTGGTTGTTATTGTTGTTGCCTCGGATTTGGTTTCCCCGGCCTTGAGTGGTAGCTTTAGGACACCTATTCTTAAAGTGACCTTTTTCGCCACAACCATAGCAAGTGACATCCGCGTATTGAGCATTTGGAGCGATAGGAGTCCGTTGGTTCGTGGGCTTCGGTGCACTACGACAATCCTTGGCGAAGTGACCGAGTTTCCCACAATTGTGACACATGCCTCCACATGCACCATTGTGGTGTTTGCCACACTTACCACAAAAGGGTAGCTTTCCTTGGTAACCGGATCCACCGTTCACATTGAACACTTTTACCACATCTTGGCGTTTGTTAGGGTGGTCACCATGATTGAGGCCATGGTTCCCTTCCCATTTCCGTTTATTATCACCAATTTCCAAGGTGACGGAGTCCATCAAACCATCCGCCATTTCAATGGCTTCGTTCAAATCATTGGGTTTTGAAGAGATGACATCTCCTCGGATCGAAGGTGGTAGTCCAACGATAAATCTTTCCACGGCTCGTGTCTCATTTGGTATCATTTCGGAACACATCAATCTCAACTCTTGGAATCGTTGAGTGTAAGCCATCAAGTTAACTCCATGTACACGGAGGTTCCACAACTCGACTTCCAATCTTTTCATTTCATTCCTAGGGAAATACTTTTTGAGAAGCATTCCCTTGAAATGAGCCCAAGGAGTAGCATTGACCGCTTCCAAACCGATGGCTTTCACATGAATATTCCACCAAGTCAATGCACCATCAATCAAAGTGCTAGAGCTAAACTTCACTTTGTCACCTTCGGCGACATTGCTCACGCTAAATTGAGATTCGAGTCTCTCAATCCATCGTGCAAGGCCCACGGCACCTTCGGTGCCATTAAAGGTGATAGTGAAGCATAAGCGAAACTCCTTGTACGAGCACGCACGAGTAGGAGGTACCAGAATTGGCACTTGATTAGTTTCCTCTTGCGTGCTTGGATTTGTCTCGTTGGCGGCAAGGGCGGCGGCAACTCCATCGGCTATCATTTGGCTCAACACCGATGGGTCGATAGTGATGGGTGCGGCCGGAGTCGGGTTGGCTCTATTCTTGCGGGTTTTTTGTGCCATAGTCCTAATTTCACAACAAAGTTTATGGCAAGGTTAGCATTACGATTTCATGGCTAGAGAGTACAAGTATGTCACAAAACACGATATAGCATCCAATGAAGTAATAATCAACAAGTTATGTAGTGCACAAATAATTCATTCCACGATTAGAAAAAAAGAAATACAAAGAGTTAACACATTGTTTTAGAATTCTTAGGGATTACAACACATGGAGAGAAAATTTGGAATGATAGTGTACACAAATGAACCAAACATAAATCTAATAGAAACGGTGCTCAAGAGCGGCAATCCTCTCGAATAAATCAATCAATGCCCTATGTAGAAGGGTGCGCAAAGCTCCGATCTTGTAATGTTGGTCCTCGACCCTCCTAGCTAGTCCTGCGAAATGGTCGGGTGGGGGTGGGGCATTCCTACCCAAACCCGTGATGACCGCCTCGTAACAAGTCTCGAGTCGAACCAATGACTCATGAGACAAAACACCCAAATTACGAAGCACGTGGGTCACCTTGCCTCGTAATGTAGCAAGCCTAGCAAAACGATGAGGGGACATTCAACGAGCCTCGGCGGTCGCGGAGCATTCGGCTCCATTAAGGCCGCAAGGTGGGCGTGGCATGGCATAGTGGGTCTAAAAGAGGCATTGTGCCTTGGGGGCACTCTCACGGATGGTGACTTCGAAGACTTGCGGGTAGTGCGGGTAGAGATCACATGTCTTGGGGCCAACTTCTTCCCAATCATAGAGCCTCTCACTGACATCCTCGCGGTACGGTTTAGGCGAGGGGCCCCAGGGGCATGAGATGATGAAGTGGATGGAGGAATCATGGGCGCCTTGCCACGCCTTGTATAGCAAATGAGTGGCGGTGGCGAAGAGCGAGTAGGCGCACGAGCACTTGGCTCTCCTCGAGTGGATGATAAAGGCGAAGCACCACTAGTAGAGGATACACGCCGTGCTCCATCCGTAGATGAGCTCAAGTAGTACAATGAATCTTCGGACGAGATAGACATGTCACTGCCAAATCAAGAAAGGCATGTGTAAGAATAAATCAATTTTGCAATATGTTGAAATTTTAGTTTGTCATGGCACACACCATTTAGCACAAAAAAATAAATTTTAGACATGTTGATACAAAATCAATATTGTATTCGCATAGCATGGCACAAACCATTTAACGTAGGGTTTTCAAGAAATGTCAAAATAGTATCAATTTTGCATTCACGTAACATGGCACAAACCATTTAGCATAAAGTTTCTAGTAGTGTCGAAATAAAATTTAATTTTGTATTCGTATAGTATGGCACAAACCATTAAGCCTATAGTTTCAAGTAGTGTCAAAATAAAATTCGAAAATTTGTATTCGTATAGCATGGCACAAACCATTAAGCATAGAGTTTCACGTAGTGTCAAAATAAACATCGATTTTGTATTCATATAGCATGGCACAAACCATTAAGCATAGAGTTTCACGTAGTGTCGAAATAAACATCGATTTTATATTCACGTAGCATGGCACAAACCATTTAGCATATAGTCATAAATTACGTTACTTGATACTTTTAGCAATTTACTTAGTAGGGTACTAAGAGCAATGAAATGATACAACTTAAAATTACAACTTACTTGTCGAAGGCGCGAAGTGATGTGGTTTATGGATATGGAGGTAGTTATAGTCTAGTGTTACTCTTTTTCCAAAATTTCATTTTTGACCAAAACCTTTGTAAAAATGATTTTTATAAAAGTAACCTAGTTCTCTATAACCATGTCCCTGATACCAATCTGTCACACCCTCAATTTGGTCCACGTATATAGTTACACGAGGATGTGACTATCATGACAACCAAGAGACATAGATACAAGAATAACTAAGAAAAGTCATTTTTCATTCATGAAACATAAGAATAGAATTGGTCCCAAAGAAAATTGTTTTACACATCATAATAACATAAATGAAGTTTTCAAATGTCATACATCCAAAGCAAGTCTCAAAGTTAAATCATGATAATTTTTATTAATCTCCATAGCACAACCACGTCACTCCTCCGCCTTGACACCTGAGAAAAACATTGCTAAAACGTCAACACAAAGGTCGGTGAGTTTATAGGTTTAAGTATAAGTAGTGTGATGAAGCATAAGATTTTAGTTAGGCAACCGGCAAATAATCTTATAACAAATACAAGATTATTATCAAAATAGCATACGTTCGTGAATCCTACGTCTAAGCTCATGACACCGAAGCGTTAACCGTACTAGCAACATAATATGAGAGCCCAAGCAAATACTACCCCAAAGTATTCGTAACAACCTCAAATGTATTTGTACCCAATTTGGTCACACAACCAACATTAGATAGGGAAGCCAATCCCAATAGATCTATCCATAACATTTACGCTTACACAAAGTAATTGTTCATGATAGTGGGTTAAAGCATCTAGGGGTATCGCTACTTAGACATCATGTAGGCACATATGAGTTTTAAGGTACTTATGTTCATTCGTAAAAATAAGCAATGTTCTCACCCCAAAGTGATAAAACAAGTAAAAGTGGGGCTATAAACTCACCTCGTGAATCAAGCAAATGGATGAAAATGTAAGGAAGCTAGAGAACACGATTATATTATCCACAACCTAGTTAAATGTAATTACCGTGTCAAGACGATTAATATTTTATAATTAAAATGCATGACATCCTAAGCGTGCTTGACATTATATTTTAGTTACGGCAAACACGGTGTACGAACACGATAATTTAATAAGTGAGCTTTTAACAAAACTATCCAACCAATGGCCTAATATCATAACACATGGCTCGACCCATGTGTAATAATACACAACCGACCCAAAAATCAACATGAGACCTAAGGGTTTATATGTGTCCAACCCAGACTTAACTTTGGCCCATGAGTTTTACTCTTACCCTAGCCCAACCCAAGTCCAGGCGATACAAACAAGAGAGGGGAAATAATATCTCTCTGTCTGTTCATTTTTAACGCTTCCACACACACACAACCCAACAATATTCCATCGTTCCATACTCTCTCTCTCTCTCTCTCTCTTTCTCTGTTTCATACTTTTACCCAGATTCATCATATCATAGTAAATACTAATATAAATCCGGTTTATGTATATCAAAACAGGGTGTTCTTGATCGTTATTTCCGTGTGATGTGGGTTTTATTCCCACATCATCTCTAACTCCGATTCATATATGGTTCTAGGATGTTTCCTTGATGATGATTTGATGGTTATACTTCATAAAAGGTAAGTTTTGATTTATTTTCTTAAAAGAAAATGTTTTCGTGTGGGTATTGTTTATGTCTTCAAAAATAAGGGGGTTTTACAATTTCTAATCATATGATTCATTTGTATATCACAAGGATTTGATTGGAATTTAATTTAATTAAATTAGGGTTTCAAATAAATTGGGGCTTTTGATAAATCTAAGGTCTATTCAACATTAGTTAGCTTTTCTATGTATAAACACCTATCAATTTCATTATAAAAACCGATTAGCAAAAATTAGGGTTTCGGCTATATTTAGGGATTTTTCCATTCCTTGGTTTTAATCTAATTAACCTGTTAATTTATGTTTAGATTGGGTTTAATTAACGTTTGAAATAAGTTTCTAAAAATTAGGGTTTTGACAACTTGGGGGTTTTTATATATGCGGCATAATTAGGGTCTAATTGATGTTTCTGAAAAAGAATTTGTATTAGTTTTATGTTTTGATTGGTAATTGTTAATTTGGGTCCTCGACTAGCTTATGTTTTGGGGTTCGGTTGTGTTCTTGGTGTTTAATATTACCATTTGTTACATTGTTACTGCTTTTACCATTATTACTATGAAAATGAATAAGGAGGTCTCGGTTATCAATTCAAGTCGTTTTAGTATGGTTTTTAGAATGGTTTCTAAATGTTAACACTCTTATTTCATGTTTCGTAGGTGGGTTTGGTCAAGCATATCTACATGTATGCACGAAAATAAGTAGAAGGGACGTAAAAGACTCACAAGGGTGTTTGGTTTCGGCTTGATGTTTCGGACAGAATGAGGTGTTGGCTCGGTTGGAATACAAGGCTTGCTTCTTGCTCAAAGATTTCTCCCAGCACTCTTCACCTAGCCCAGATTTGTTTGTGATGTAATTGTGTTTTGTATTTGGACTTGTGAAAAAGGGACTACATTTTATCTTGTATTTATTTGCATAGGGTTAGTCTCCATCCAAAATTGTAAACTTGTGATACACCCATTTGGGGAAATCTCGGCCTGTGTGTTGGCCTGGAGTGGTGAGTGGGAGAAATATAATATGTGTTTTCAGGTTATGTAGTTGACTTGGTTTGACCCTCACATGTACATATTTTTATAATTTTGAATGTCACAGTTTCTTAGTTAGCTTGTATTTGCATTTCTTGTCCAAGTTTAGCCCAATAAGGGCATATAAGATGACATTTTGCCCAAGATAAATGGTATTGATACTGTATGTTTTAGACGTGTGGGGGTTTAAATCAATTTGAATAACATAATGCAACTTCAAAACACGACTTAAGTATTAGTGGATACGGGTATTCTCGGGAGTTTAATAAACATTCATAACCGGCACAAACCGTTAATTAATAAAAATGTTTACAAATGAGCATGTCCTATTTTAATAGACGCGAAAATTCAATTTGTTACAATTTTCACCATGTGTTTATCTCTAGTTCATACTTTATGTCATTTTCACCATCTTTTGTTGTTTTCCAAAAATTATATGTCATTTTTAATGAAGTTTTTGGAGGGAAAGTTTGTGGAGGGAAAGTTTGTGGGGGGAAACTTATTTAAAATTTTGGAGGGAAAAAGTTGTGGAGTGAAAAAATTATTGAGTGAAGACTATTGAGGGAAAAAGTTATAATTAAACATAAACGAGTCTTGAAAAATTTATAAATTAAAAGTTAATATAAACAAGTAATTATTTAAAGATTTAAACAAATAAATAAGCCTAAATAATGTTTTTTTAATTTAATCACGAGAGTGTTCCAAAATTACATTAAGCTAAATCATATCTTTCAGGAGCACGATAACAGTACCTACAAAAATCATTTTGACGACTGGCATATATGCTCCATCCATATGCAATAGCGCTTCTATATGTATTCCAAAGTGGATGAGTAATCGTTAAAGGAAAACCTTCCCGTAGATCAACTCTAATAAAATGATTACCATTAACATGAGCGATCACAATAATCTCATCTGATTCTGATTGTGGTGGACTCGACCAAAGAGGAAAACTCGTACAACAACCTCCATCAGATAGATTTACGATTATTTTATTATACTTTGAAGATATTACCAGTCCCGTGTGAAAATTTCCATCCGTCGTCCTTCATCCCTCACAATACCATAGATTTGCTCATAAATTGTAGTTCCAAAGACACACGTATTGATGTTGGAGAGACTCTAACTCCTGCACCGAATCCCATCGAATTCTAGGCCAATAATATTCAGGATAACCAAGACCGAGAGCGACGGATCTACTTGATTCGCCAACGTTACCACTACAGGCACCTACAAGAAATTTTTTATTTACGAGACCATTTCTGGTTTTCTTTGATCTTCTTGTGAAAATGACATAACCAACAGAATATGCTGTAGTCTTCATCCAGTTTTTCAGATTTTTACGAGACTCAAAAATTTACAATTGAATATATTATGTTAGTGGTGATGTGATTAATATTAATCTTATTAATATTCGTCAAAAATAATTTTTTGTTAAATTTATTGTACCTGATCGGTAACAAATGGTGATATCCACGTGAAATTCTGAGCTTCTTCATTTTCATAACAAAATTGATAGTCCTCAAAAAATGACATTTTTTCGAGATAAAAGAATTTTCTGCAATAATACAAATAAAATCAATAATACAATTAAAATAACGTACGATATACTCCTTCTGTCCCAAAACTAATGTCACCAGATAAGAATCATACAATTTAAGAAATTTACATTTATTACAGCTTTCTCTCTTTACTTTTTAGCATAATGACAATTTTATCCTTAGCTAATTAATTAATTCTTTTTTAAAGTTTGTAATAACAATTTCAATCAAGGATAATATAGTAAATTTATCAAAGTTTCCTATCTATTTTTAGTATTAGACAATAATTTTGGGACAACCTAAAATAAAAAGATGGAAAATAATTTTGAGACGGAAAGCGTACTAATTAAAATGATATATTTTTGTTAATCTTATAAGAATCCAAAAACCAAAATATGACGTGTAACAATTTAGGCCATAATTAAAATGACACTTATCTAAAGCAAAGTACTTTTCACATTTTGACAAATAAATATGACGTGTAACAATTTAAGACATAATTAAAATGATACTTATCTAAGGCAAAGTACTTTTCACATTTAGCCCATAAATTTTATGTCACTCTTAACCCTAATATAGTTTCCCTCAACCTAAAACATGCCTCCACATTATAACGCACACAAAAATACACGCCTCCATTTTCACATTCTAAATCTTTATAAAAAAACTAAATTCAATCTCTTTACACCAAATCATACGCCTCTTTCTTAGTGTATTGGGATCTAGCCATGACCGGATCGAGCTTTTATGTAAAAATTATTTTTATGTAACTAGGATCTAGCCATGAACGGATCGAGTTTTTACATAAAAAAATTGTTTTTATGTAAGTGGGATCTAGCCATGAACGGATCGAGCTTTTACATAAAAATTATTTTTATGTAACTGGGATCTAGCCATGAACGAATCAAGCATTTAAATGACTGGATCTAGTCATTTACCGTTTGGATCTAATTAGTTGGTCACTTTTACATCTTCATTTTTTTATGAAAGATCTAGCGGCCTCATATATGACGGAAGATCTAGCGTCTCAACATACAAGTTATTTTCCAATTAACAGGTAAGTGTAAAATGGCAAGCACCAATGGACTGGATCTACTCATCTTAAATATTCGTGGATGTTTAGATCAAAATTGTTGGTGTATAGTGGATGAGATGGTTTTCTAATAGTTTGGAGAGTATAAATGTTGTTAGTTAGTATATATATATTTTTTTCTTTTTTGTGTATTCATCGTGTATTTTTTATTGTGAAATTGTAATCTAACTATGAATGGATTGAGCTTTTAAATGACTGGATCTAGTCGTTTAATGAACGAACTAACCGGTTTTTCACCGGATCTAGTTGTGTTTTCTTTAGGTAAAAGGGAACAAGGTTCCCCGGTAAAATATATTAATCAACCAAATCATTAAGTACAATGGAATACGGCTGAAATACCTTATTAACCTCAAGACATCACTTGAACTACGAGATTATATGACATGCCATATAATCAACACGACAAAAACAAGTACCCCTATAGGAAAGAACCACCTTAAGGTACACAAGCACATCAAAGAACCCATGATCTTCTTATGAGTAACGAATCGGCCAGTTTCCATCGTTGAAATAAATGGAGAACATTGGGGGATTGCTTCCAGCGACAAGACATAAGCTTTAGTCGAACCATAGTCTTGATAATATCAGCCACTTGACTTGCCGATCTCTTAACCTTCTTAAAAATACGATAGTTCCTTTCTTGCCAGATTATATATATAGCTGCGGCAACCATCAGCTTTGCAACCACACTCCTCGAAGACTTAAGGGTAGCAAAAGGAAAAATATCATGTAAGATAGCTTCAATAGACGATAATGAACCAACAAGGCCTGCAAGATTTTTCACTTCATTCCAAACCTGTTTAGAAAAGCCACATTCGAAAAATAAATTTCCATGACTATCCGGTTGCAGCTCACATAGAGGACATTTAACTACTACATCCACATGGTCCCAAGCACGAAGTCTATCCTGAGTCTTAAGCCTGCGTATGATAATCAACCAAAATAAGAACACATGACTAGGAATACAACCTGGGAACTAAACATCAAAAATACCAAGAGACATGAGGATTCCTAGGTCGAAGCACCCCCCAAAAAGCATGCGTAGAGAAAGGCTTTATAGTACCATCAATATCCCGCTATTCCATAGTATCCGGTCTGTTAGACAGATTAGGATTTGGAATAGAATTCAAAGTAGGGTATTTTGACATCCATAAATTGGGCCAGCTAATACTATCATAAATCATTAAATCACTGACCTTGGTATCCCTATCAAAACCAGTGCGAAAGATGTCCCGAGACGTTATTATAGTAGACAGTGGGCTAAGAGTGCATCTTTTATCATACCATGCCAAAGTAGACTTACCATCACCAAGATTATGCCAAATAAATTCACGTATGAAAGGACGAATAAGAAGAATCTTACGTCAATCCCACGTGATATTGCCTCTTATTAAACTTCTTAATTAAGTCTGATAGCATTGTTAAATATTCTAAATAAAAAATAAGCATCAAAATTAAACAAAAAAGGCCAACTATCACCAATTAAATAAAATGTTTAATCTAAAATTTATTTTTTATTAAAAAATAAATGTTTTAATTAACAAAATGTCTAATCTAAAATTTATTTTTTACTATAAAATAAATGTTCTAATTAACAAAATATATATACTAAAGAAATTTTTAGAGTGTAAATACTCACCTGTTAAAACAAATAATCAAAACCAGATATCTTGCAAGTCTTTGAAAAACGCCATCTACTCTTCTAGCAAACTTCGTAACGTCTATCAACTTGACAATTTCTTAAGTTTTGTTGTTATCATGTTGTAACATGTTAATTAGTGTTGTGATATGTTATTATTGTGATCCTGAGTTGTAAAAAATACCAATATATATACACGAATTTTATGAAACTGGTGAAAATATTTAATGTGTTTCTTATACAAAAATCATTGTATACACTAGCTATAATTCACATGAAATCTAAAAATAACTTGTTGAGAAAACCCAAGCAAAAAAGTGTGTAGTAAATGTTAAAAAAAGAGCCAACATTTTTTATGACTAAAACAAATCTGTTAAAAACAAATAGGATGAAAATAACATTTATAATCATACTACAAAATTAAAAGTATAAGGCTAAAAATAAAAAGTACAAAAAGAAAAGTATAAGCATTAAATAGCTACATGTTTGACTAAAAATGAGATAGAGAGAAAAAACATGTAGGCTGAGAACTAAAATCAGAAAGAGAAAAAGTGAGAAAAGGATAGGTCATAGAAATATATTGATGGTGACTCAAACGAAAATACTCTATAAAAATGAGATGTTAGTGGTGTGCTTGTGTCAGTTATAGTATGAAAAGAATGGGTGGTGTCCTAAACTAAGGACTCAATAATAATACTCGAATTTAAACCAAATTTCTTTTTACCTTTACATGACTGACTCCTGAGAACCGAGCATCATACTGATAGGCATACTCATAACGGATTTCTAAGTATATTTATGATGTACATGCACATGAGGTTTTACTTACCATTGATGTTTCCAACTGGATGCCTTCGCGTAAGAGTGACATCATGTTGTAGGCCAAATGATTTTCATCCATGTGGTAGAATGCAGATAAGAAGAAACGCTTCATGTCCCTATGCAACTCAACACAAATTAACAATCATAAGAGTATAAAATAGTATACTACGGCATCATTCAATATTGTTTTTTTGTTGACGATTAAGAACCACGGTCCAAAAATATAGCATAATTTACCTTTATGCTCTGAAATATTTCATTACCTTAAAAACAACAATATGAAGCAACGATAAGTTCAGAAATGAGTGAAGATACTGACAGTGATACTACAGTGCTCAAAATCCTACTAGAAGTTCACCAATAATATGTAACAGTAGCCTACGTATCCATGACAACATCCATTTCTAAAGTCTAGTAGCATTCTTGTTGTACACAGTGACCGCAACCTGAAGATTTGACAGAATCTCCAAAATGTATTTATTTCTTATTTGAAAAAACCTAAACCTCAACATGTAATCTTCACACTCGAGGAACAGTTTGCATATATATATATATATATATATATATATATATATATATATATATATATATATATATATATATATATATATATATATATATATATATTCATTTATGAAGGTTCTGGTCTCAGCAACCACGCATGCGGAACAAAGCTGAAAATCGAAAATAGTAACACTTCAGATTTAAAGTTATCATTGATAAAAAAAGGTAGAAAGTAGATTTCTGACTTACAAGAGAAATGTATAGTTTCTCAAAAAATCAGAAGGCCGGAAACCCTCTAATCACGTAGAATTTCTTCCCTGCTACAGAAAGGACCAAGCACCTTTTATCAGACCAAAACAAAACGTGATATAGTCGATCTCCAACCTACTTATTAGTCACCGTAAATATTATAGCTTTTAAGGAAAATGGATCGAAAAGTCTTCTTATTAAGAAGAGATATTAAGATTAAATGGATTAAGTTTTAATAATTATAATTTCACACTATCTATGATATAACTTCAACTTTTGTGGAAAAAATGAGTTATGGATCAACCCAATCCATAGTGTCAACATTTAGAAAAGTATCCATTATCACCCCTTCCTTACTTGCTTGACCAACCTATTTTTCAACTCTAAATCATAGTAATCAAGAGTTTTATGACAGAATGAACATGTCTCACTTACACAGATAGATCTTCATCATATAACAGAGACTGTTTAAACAGTTGGCACCAGTTTTGCAGTTTCCCATATCTCTCCACGAATTCCCTGTACACCAGCACAACAATTCACAATGACAATATTATTTTTAAAGACAAATTACCTCAGAAATTTTCATACCACAGATGATTAAACGGTGTGGATATATACCTTCTTTCTGCATACGCATACTTAAGTGACCTTTAGAAGATACACTATCACCATCCACGGATTTATATCACACAATAAGAAAATGTACTAAAAGGCACTTGAGTTCTTTATGTATTTTACCAGTTTGCCTTTGAAGGAAAATATAATATCTCCAACAACAAAATTATGCTAATATATTCCCGGGAAGGAAAGCCGAGAACATATGTAGATGAAGTTATTTGGAATAGCTTTAACGGTCAAGTTTGTTCTTAGCGACCATAAACCATTTGGCAAAGAAAACAAACAACGAAAATGGCAAAGAATCTGACCGAATCAGAAATAAATGACTATTCAGACATTTTTTTTTACAAAACAAACACAACCTAATTGGGAATAGAGTGGCAAAAAGTGATTTGGGACATAAGTAGAGCAGAAGAGACCTAGCAAGGGAATACTTAGAAAGAGCTATATGCTAATATAGCGAAAATTCAGTAGTTTTATATCATTCTGAATTTTTTAAGAAAAAAATGGCCTAACGGTATAAGTATACTACTTAACAAATTGTATACTCGCCTTCACTACAAACTTCTTATTTCCTTATTATTGTTGATTGCCTCACAATCAAATCACGGGATTCAATACCCTGTTATACATGACATATTTTGTTTTTTTTTACTAAATGACTATTCAGACATTTTCTTACAAAACAACCACAACCTAATTCGAAATGGGGCGGCAAAGAAGTGATTTGGGATATAACGAGAGTTAAAGAGACTGAGCAAGGGAATTTTTCCGAGTACTTACAAAGAGATATATGCAAAAATAGTGAAAATTCAGTACTTTTATAACGTTCAAAACTTTTTGAGAAAGAAATGGCCTAACGGTATAAGTATACTACTTAACAACTTGTATACTCGCCTTCACATCAAACTTCTTATTTCCTTATTATTGTTGATTGCCTCACAATCGACCCATGGATTCAATACCCTATTGTACATTGTTGATACAAAACTTGGATGATCCTAGTTTGACCCGAATTAGGTTTAATTCAGGTGTCTGGGCTCTGGCTCTTGCACTAAGTGAACTTTGGTTTGAGATCCTGCACACTAAAGGAACACGCTGTTAGGCTTACCGTGGGAATTATCCCACGATTAGACTCCAACGTGAGAGTAAGTAATTGGTTTAGGGTTAATAGCACGTGAGATGTGAGAGTCGAGAATATATCATACCTCTGTGGAACCCTTGGGGGTTCCTTATATTGGCGATAAAACCCTAGTCGACTTTTACCAAAGCTTCGGCCCCAAGTAAAAGGTAAGTACCATAATTAGTTGATTGTTATCTTCTAATTATAGTTAGTGTATATCCTCTTCTTTAGGGTAAATCACAATCCTAATTGGGTTGTGATTCCACCTAACCCTGTCCCGGCCATGCCGAGCCGTGGGCCACACATGAATAATGCGACCACTGTTCATTTGAAACCCATAGTCTCAAATGATACTGCTCTAACCCATTCGTGATGGGCCGGATGCGGGTAGTACGCGTGGGTCGTGTTCATGACCCGACTAGGGACTATACGTCATCATGTCCCCCAGCTAGTTGTTACAGCCGTAGGCGTAACCTCTAGACTAACTAATGCCCCCTGTCTCCATTGTATAAAAACATCCGTAGAAGAGAAGATGGTTTGACCGGGACAACATTAATGAAGGAATTAATGGTAGTCAAGATATGGTCATGTCAGCGTCTGTTCGCATAATTCGTCTAAAAAAGTGCACCAGGCGGGCCCCACTTCTTGAGTCACATAAAAAATTGTTATGAGGTGACCAGTGGGTCCCTCTAACGTTTCACCTGTGCTCTTAATCCCATCCGTTGGATAGGCGTAGTGGACTACACGTGGCAGTCATCTAGCCAACCTCGTAAAACGAGGCAATACTATATATATGTGTGTGCGTGACTCTATACACACACAGTGTAACCATTGTTGCAAAGCTTCATCCTTTCTCCCCTCTTTCTAGCACGGACATCCGTTATACCAGGTTAGATCACCACGACCTTCTCCATATTTATATAAAAATGGTTAAGGACAATCCCACGATCACGTCCGTACTGAACGTACTTCCATATGAGAAGTTCGTAGAATTCTGTTCGTATTATTACATTCCCGAAAGCGTTCTTCCCACCTATCCAGGTGAGGACGAAGCGATCATGGATGCCCCAACTGGGAAAATAGGCGTATACACACGCTTCTTTGAGTCGGCGAGCTACCGCATTCCCCTCTCTAGATTCCTTGTAGAAATCCTGACATATTATGATTTCCACCTCACTCAGTTACACTGTATAGGCGCATGTAAAATAAATCAATTTGAAATAACATGTCACACATGTGAGGTTGCCCCAACCATAACCTTATTTAGAGTTTTTTTATACCCCCATTGGTAAATGGCTGACTGTCATTCAAAAAACGGTCCGCGAACGCCCCCATGTGCTATAACAAGGCGCTAGACTCACTAAAGAATTGGTACGACCAGTACTTTTTTGTTGATGCCGTAGTTTCCCTAGCCCTATTGTTTTGAAACAAGCAGTCCGCCCAGACTATCCTCCTCGTTCTGACACATATAGTGCCAGGGACGTTAGGACTCTAGATACACATCGCACCCATTTCCACAAGGGATTGCCAGAGAACGTTCTATGCTTGGTAGGTATCAACCGCAATGACTTTGGTAGGGCAGATCGATACCCCACATTCCTTGACAGCCGTAGATAGGGTAGGTATTAGTAGTTGTGAATAATACCCATAGTATATTTGCCGTTGATAATTAACATTTAATGCCTGTCAATTTGTGTCTGCAGTGATGAATCTATTTGGATTACTACGTCAGGGTTATCCATCCCAGATCCCAGAAGGTACCCGAGCCTTAAGACTAGACAAACCTCTATTGCTCACAGCTACTCAGAACATGACCGTGCCCTTGGTCGGGGTTCCCGATCCTCAATCCGATATGGGCAAACCAAAAATTGAGAAGTCACCATTAGACTTCCTGAATGAAGATGGAGACCACCTATTGCTTGAGAATGCGGCAAATCCATCCGTGACAGATAAGAACACTCAGACCACACACCAAGAAGAACAAGGTGACAATCAAGAACAATTGAACTTGGAGGTGGAACAAATGTTCGAATCTGAGGAGGAAGAGGAGGCGGGCGCCAAGAAGTAGACCAAGCCCGCTCCAAGGAAGCGTAAGTCCAAAAGGAAGAACGTAAAATAGGTGGAGACAGAGGCAGGTCCGTTCAACAAAACCCCCAAAGAGGTTGCGCGAAGACCATCCTACCACAACCGAAGGACAAGCAGACCATACGATCCGGAATGCTACGCCAGTGAGCGCCAACGAAGACAAGGGCAACGTAAGTATCATACTACCATTATCCACCTCCTATTTGTTTAGAGTAACACTGAGTGTAACAAAATTACAAACAACAGGGTAGGGCAATCGATGGCCACACTGAATGAAGAGGACGGTGGTAAAGCAGCCGCACCTTTTATCCAGGACACGCTATCCACTCCTCCACCGACAGCCAAAGTAGAGCCCTCTACTGAAGAGCATATCCCCCCTTTCTTCCGCAATGGAGCTTAACCGAAGTCAACAGGCCTGAGACAGAGGAAATGTGCAAGGACTTCCTAGACCATCTGACCCCGCCCGACTTAATCCAAGACTTGAACGAGTTGACACAGGACGTGCTCCTAGAACAGTTCAATGTGTCAACCGCACATCAGCTGGCGCTCAGCGCTACACTACGCCATCGCTTCGAAGGGGATCTAGGTCATGTTGAAAGTGCCAAAAGAAAAATTCTCCGCCGGGAGAAAATGGTGGAGGATCATAAACAGACAATTTTCACCCTTCAAGCAAACCTCGCCACTGCTGAAGCAACCGTGAAGGAGCAAGCACAGCATGCCAACAGCCGGGATGCCCACATCAAGAAACTAGAGGCAGAGATCCAAGCTATGGGCAAGAAGGTACGTCCCCCCAAAAATTTTAATTATAATTTTCTAACCAATACGGACATAGCACCTCATACTATTTGTACAACCTCTTGATCATGCTAGTACTGCGGAGGCAGCTATGCAAGCGCTACGGAAGTTGACTAAATCACCCAAGACCGCGACTACTTACAAAACTTGGTAAAGGGTGAACAATAGCTGGCCACTGAATTCCAGGCATACAGGGAAGCAAATGAGAAGGAGATGGATGCCCGGATCGAGGATACGAATTCTAGGCTTGATGCCTTATCCATAGACTTTGACGAAGAACTGTATCCCCACCTACTCACCGCCATAGCTGGCCGTAGGTGGATGATCAGGCATGGTTTACGGCTGGCCGTTATGAAGATTGCAGAGTCACCTAAGATGGTGCCCCCATTTGCCAACGTCGTGTCAGACGACATAGACCACGACATACACGAAAGACTAAAAGCAGGTATGGAGTAGGCGGAGAAGAAGCAGGCATTAAAACACCATGTCTATCATAAGCCAAATGTCATAAACAACATGACTGCTTCTATGAATGCTTTGAAGGATGTACATTACCCCTTGCTCCAAGACCTAGAAGCCCTCAAGAACGCTTCGATTGACCTGATCATGGAATACTTGCACCTAAACATTGATTTTGGTGCGCAGAGTGCGCCCGACTGGTGTGTCAATCTGCAACCACACCCTTCGCAGCTGACCATTCCGATCTATGCGGATAACCCACCAGCGGACAATCCATGGGCATTGAAGGGGGAGAGAAGCTTGACCAAATCCATACAGGCAAATGTGGCCAGGACGTAGGGGAAGAAGGAAAATGGGATTCTATGCCGCACCCCAACTGCTTGGTCTGCTCATCTACCCCGGTCCGACAGTGTGCCAGTGACTGCGCCTACCCGAGCTGGATTGGCAATAGCTCTTGAAGAGGAAGGCGGCGCCGGTGTATCCACCGTGGCCACCATCAGCCAGCAGCGGAAGGAGATGGGAGAATCCATGACCCCCAAATGATTGTACCAAGAAATACTTTAGTCTTTATAGCATTTGTATCTGTAATAATGACTTATTCGGCTGTGGATGTCCACGGCACTTTTGTGTATGTGATTTGAAACTTACCTTTTAAACATATCTATGTATATGTACGTGTGACGTATCACGGCATATGTAAAGACTTAAGTCTATAGGTTACTAGATGCGCGCTGTGCGACTTGACCATATCCGGCCCTTGTAAGGGCGGTATGTTGAAACTTATAACAGAGTCTTGTTAATAAGGTGTCTAGTAAGGATTCATGATCCACGGTCGCGGGGGTTGCATCCCTCTTATGCTCCAAGTTGAATTATTAGGTTCACTCAATCCTCTTGCTTCACATGGAAACGTATAGTACATGTACGAGTGAATGAAAGCATATGAATAAGATATAATGCTAAAAACATAAAAAAACAAAAAATATTCGTAAGTATAAAAGAAACACTGTTTGCACAAGAATAAGCCATGGAGCTAGCTAGGCACCATGGCGTTTGATTATTTGCGGTTACGTTTGTTTTTTTTGACAAAATGATAAAATCCTAAGACAAATAAGACCTATAAAACAGAAAAGACAGAATTACATGGATCTTTTATTGGAGCTGTCTAAAGCTAAATGTCCATGCGGAGGCCGTAGCCTTTTAGAGATAGCACTTTTTGAGGTTGTAGATATTCCATGTCCAATCCAAATCACGGCCGTCCATGTCACGTAACTTGTAGGCGCCTTGCCCCAAAGCTTCCACGACCTTATACGGCCCTTCCCACTTTGGGCCTAATTTCCCTGTGTTCTCCGTACGAATTGCCTCATTGCACGATAAACAAAATCCCCTCGTCGAAAGGAAACGCCCCTAACTTTGGATTCGTAATAAGCTTTCATCCGCGCCTTAGCCTTAGCTTCATTGATAGCCGCGATCTCCCTTTTCTCGTCTAGCAAGTCTAGGTTGATCCTGAGTTCCTCATTGTTCGTGACGACGTTAACCTCTGACGTATGGATTGTTGGCATTCCAATTTCTGTTGGTATGACTGCCTCAGTTCCATAGGCTAATGCAAACGGAGTATCCCCATTAGCCGTTTTGATCATCGTCCGATGCGCCGATAAGACATGTGGTAGCTCGTCCACCCACTTAGCGCTTCTTTCATCCAAACGTGTTTTGAATCCTTCACCCAAGCTTCTATTCGCTCGTTCGACCAAGCCATTGGTTTGTAGATGCTTGACTGATGCGAAGCGCCATTTGATGTTTATCCGCAAATTGATTCCCGTTATCCGAGATAATCTCCCCTGGAAAACCAAAATGACATACAATGTTTTCCAAAACAAACATTTTTTCCTGTTTACCCGTGATTGTAGCGACCGCCTTAGCTTCAGTCCAGCGAGTGAAGTAGTCCATGACCACGATTAAGAATTTAATACCTCCAGCTGCCATGAGAAAAGGTCCCGCTATGTCAATTCCTCATTTGTAAAATGGCCATGGGGTCGTGACAGGTGTTAGCTCTTGATGTGGATGGCGCGGCACTGGCCTATGTACCTGAAAATCGCTGCATTTGAGAATCAAGTTGCGTGCATCTTGATGCATGGTTGGCTAGTAATACCTTGTGCGTAAAGCTCTTGCCACCACGGATCTAGGGCCGGCGTGCATGCCGCACGACCCTTCATGAATTTCGTTGATCAAATAGCTGGCTTGGCATGGGCCAACACATCGTTACCATGGCTGCAAGAACGAGCGTTTGTACAAGACACCGTCGCGTAGTTCAAATTGTTGTGATTTCCTGCGGATGCGACGCGCCTCTGTCTCATCATCGGGAAGAGTCTCATCCGTTAAATAGCTAATGATTGGGGTCATCCACGTAGGTTCCTCCTCATCGACTATCACTGCGACCCCCTCTACTTTAATGGATTTATCCTTAAGTATCTCAACCAAGAATTGCTTGGATAGATGGCCGAAGCTTGTGGATGCAATTTTGCTAAGAGCATCATCTTTTTGTTCTCGCCTCTTGGTACTTACTTGATAGTAAACTTTCCGAACCGGAGATAAGTAACTTGACCTTTTCCAGATACTGGATCATGTTGTCCTCCTTGGTTTCATACTCCCCCAGGATGTGATTTGCAACAAGGCGTGAGTCCACGTAGGTCTCAAGGTTACGTACACCCATCCTAGACGCAATTTTTAAGCCTGCAATAAGTGCTTCGTATTCCGCCTCATTATTTGTGTATGTGAACTCGAAGCGCAAGGCATAAGTGAACTCCATACCTTTCGGATATGTGAGTATGAGACCTGCTCTTGACCCATCCGTACAAGAAGATCCATCAGTGAATAGGACCCATGGTTCTTTTGGAATTTCTTCCTTTGGGGCCATTGATACATCCTGTAAGATAGTATAATTCGCAATATCATTCCCTTAATAACAGATTACAATATATAGTCATCTACGAATGTTCTAGACTTGGGCTAGAGCCCAATATATAAAGATACACATACTACTAGTATAATACGGGCTAACACTCCCCCACAGTTGGAGCGGGAGAAGAACGGACGCTCAAACTGGACCAAAATTCCTCAAACAATGCAGAAGGCAAACCCTTCATAAAAATGTTAGCGTGCTGATAGCGGGAAGGAACATAAAAGACACGAATCTGACCAGCTGCAACCAAATCACGAACAATATGAATGTCAATCTCAATGTGCTTTGTGCGTTGATGCTGAACCGGATTACATGATAAATATACGACACTCACATTATCACAATATACAAGTGTAGCGGAAGATAAAGGTGTATGCAACTCACGTAGTAAATTGATCAACCAACAAGTCTCAACAACAACATTGGCAACATCGCGATACTCTGCCTCAGCACTAGAACGAGAAAGCGTTGGTTGACGCTTAGAAGACCAAGATAGTAAGTTGTTTCCGAGGAAGACACAGTAACCAGAAGTTGAGCGCCTAGTAGTAGGACAACCAACCCAGTCTGCATCCGAATAAGCTACCAAAGATGTAGTAGAATATGCAAACAACTGTAACCCATAGTCCAAAGTACCTTGAACATACATCAATATTCGTTTAAGAGCCGAGAAATGAGGCTCCCGAGGATCATGCTATAAAACCTGCAGTTTTTAGGTTTTGAACATGACATCATTATACACGTCACCTTATGATATATATATATATATATATATATATATATATATATATATATATATATATATATATATATATATATATATATATATATATATATATATATATATATATATATATATATATATATATATATATATATATATATTACCACCTTTGCGTGAAAACTTTGTACAATCATATGCATCATACATGAGCATACATCATTTTGATCACTAGAACTTTAAGCATTTTATCATATCTGAGAACAGTTGAAACATTTGATCAACAAGAACTTTGAACAATACATTATGATTGTGAGTA
Source organism: Glebionis coronaria (assembly GCA_025667525.1). Taxonomy (NCBI): domain Eukaryota; kingdom Viridiplantae; phylum Streptophyta; class Magnoliopsida; order Asterales; family Asteraceae; genus Glebionis; species Glebionis coronaria. The sequence goes on from JANFOE010001832.1 coordinate 56,522, forward strand.
TTCAATCATGGGATCACAGGAAACAACATGTATGACTATATTTTTATGAGCATACAAACATGCTATATTCATTAAAACATTAAGTATGACTACACCTTTGTGAGCATACAAAACATAAGACATCATTTTGGGACTATAAGTCACATGAAACTCATAAGCATATTCATGCATCATTTTAGGTTTATAAAAACATAAAACCATGATCACAATTAATAATGTTTATCTAATACTACATTACTACAAATATATATATTCTATATATTTTTATACACTATAAGTGATACTACGAATCAACAAAAGCTATCGTCACATCATAATTTTATACCTAGCAACTTTATAACATTTTATTTATTGTCTTACACTTTAAATAAATAAAACTATACATTATGAATTTATGACAATACTTTCACATAAAAACCCTAGAACCTAACCAAATCGACTTATACTCAAACCTACACTCACACTACATTACTTAAACTCCTAGTAACTCTACCTAATCACTAGACTTAAACATAAAACTACCCTAGACACTATGTCCTAGCCGAATATTACCTAGACCACATCTACAGTAACTTAAAAAACTACAAACTTACACTAGACATTGATAGGTGTGTAAACACCCATCCTTTTTACCACTTAATTACAATAATAACCGAGCCAAAACGTGTATTTTATGTCATTTATGTCGGAATTATGTGTGGTTTATGTTTTTGTTGTGATTTAGGACAAAAATGTGGAAAAGGGAGAAAACACAGGCATTCACGGGCTTTTATCGAAGAAAAAGACGAAAGACGAAGTCAAGAAGTCAAGAGTGCAAAAAGAACGGAAGTCCAAGACCAATTCTGAAGATTTATCGAAGAAAAAGTCAAAAGACGGAAGTTTACTAAAATCCAAAGAACTCAAGTCTAATTTATTGAATAATTACAAGACGAGTTCAAAGAAATCCTGAGACAAAGTCGTTAAAGTCAAAGAATTAAGAAGATTAACAAAGTATTAAGAAGAGCAAGGACTTAATGACGCAATTAAGGAAAGAAGAAAGAGGGGAGGAAGCTTCCTAAGCACCTCCCTAATCTCCCCTATAAATAGATTAGGATTTCATTCATTTTTCTCTTGTTGGCTAATAGTGACAATTAGTTCTTCCATTTTATTTACCTTGTCATTTAAATTCATGTCCATTTACCTTAATTGTCTTGCACCTTAAATACATTTAATTTCAAGTAAATTTCCTTTTAATTATTGTCAATCTTTACTTTTCTTGTCAATCTCCTATCTACCTTTCTTTAATCTTTAATCTTTATGCTTATTTGTTCATGTTTATGTTTTTGATGTTTTTATTGATTTGATTAAAGTAGGTTTTGATTATTTTGGTTATATTTGTTAGTTTGATTGTTTTGGATTGTTTGTTTATCATTAGTAGATGTTTATTGATTAGTTTGATTTAATCTTGTAGTTGATTTTGATTATATTTTTTTTGATTCGTGTTATTTGTTTCTTGCGTGTTGTTCGCTGTCTGTTGTTTTCCCAGGTACATTCTGAATCAAAGTGCTGTTCAAGAAGTTCCGGATCAAGGGTTTTTCATCCGGAATATTAGACATTCCGGATCAGTGGTGTTTATTCGGAATAATTTATTATTCCGGATCAAACCTTTCATTCGGAGTACCAAACATTCCGGATCAGCCTTTCATTCCGAATTAACCAAACATTCCGGATCAAGGGTTTAGCCAAAGTGTTCATCCGGAATCCAACATTCCGGATCAAGGAGATATTCCGGATCAAGGAGTTTTATTCGGAATAATTAATTATTCCGGATCAAGGTCTTCATCCGGAATCTTCAACATTCCGGATCAAGGGAATTCATTCGGAAAATATTCCGGATCAGCAACATTCCGGATCAAGCTTAAGTATTCCGAATCAAGACTTTATTCCGGATAAGTGACATATTCCGGATAAAGGATTTATTCCGGATCAAGGGTTTTGGTAAATATTCCGAGTGAAGAAGAAATTATTCCAGACGAAGGTGACATTCCGAACGAGTGATTTATTCCGAACGAAGGATTATTCCGAATGAGCTGTTTTCAGGTTCTTTTAACTTTCTGCTTTTAATTTTCAATTTTCAAGCTTTATTTTTCCCGCCTTTTTCCTTAGTCACACTTTAAGTTTAATTGCCTTAAATTTATTTTAGCCTTGCCTTAGTTTAAGTTTTAGTTGCGTTTTAAGTTTGCCTTAGATAGTTTTAAGTTTGCGTTATTTACTTTAAGTGCCATTTACTTTTTGTCACGCTTTAATTTCTCGCCATTTATTTTAAATTAGACTTAGATTTATTTTACTTGCCTTTTAGTTTAAAGTTTTGCACTTTTTAATTACTACAACGACACAATTATTTGTTTCACCAAAGAACGACTGAGTCACATAGTTAAACCAGGATCAATTCGATTAGACCACTTCAACGAACTTTACTTTTTACCTGGCCAAAAGCCTTGTATCAAATGGCGCCGCTGCCGGCTCTTTTCGTAAAGATTAACGGTTTTCTGTGAGAGACGCGTTGCTTTTTGGGATCCGTTCACTTGTGAGCGTTATTTTTCTTGCCAAAAATTTCCAAAAAACCCATAAAAATTAGAAATTGTAAAAATCCATAAAAATTAAAAATTTCAAAAATCCAAAAATATTTTATTTTTATTGTATATATATATTCTCTTTGTGTTTGGTATTGTTTTCTTTTGCCTTTGTAGGTGTATGCGTACTAGATCTTCTAATTATCAAGAGCCCGAGACTCGAGAAGATTTAGCTATGGCAGGTGTGAACAACAACAATAATCCACCGCACCTCAATAATAACAACAACAATGTTCTTCCACAGCCCGATCTTCGGACGATGGAGGAGCTTTGTCAACCTACCATGTTTGGACGAGGAGGACCGATTGCGCTGATGCAAATTATGGCTCCGGAGTTTTTGTTGAAGCACCACATGATTCAGCAAGTTCAAACTAATCCATTCGCCGGAATGCCTGATGATGATGCCAACAAACACCTCGATAAATTCATTACTATCACTCAAAGCATGAAGTTGCCCGGTGCCACAATGGATGTTCTTTGCCTTCAACTCTTTCCACATACTTTATCACACCACGCCGAGAAATGGTTTGATCGTCTCCCGAAGAATTCCATTCATACTTGGGATGACATGACTCAACGCTTTTTGTCGCGCTACTTTCCACCATCCATGGTCACGAGCCTTCGCAATCAAATCATCGGTTTCATGCAAGAACCTGATGAATCTCTCTTTGATGCTTGGGAAAGATATAATGTTTTGATCGATCATTGTCAAAACCACAACATGCTTCCCGTAACCTTAATTGATACTTTCTACAATGGTTTGACTTTTCGTGATCGAAATTTGCTGGGATTCCTCATCACAAAAACTGGGATTCCTCCGCTTCTTCAAGGAACAACCCGAGAGTCAATGTTTCTTCTACTTCAGCAAACCCCGACATGACCGAATTCACCCGCATGATGACCGAAATGAACAAAAATATCTTGCTTCTCGCTACAAACCAACAACAAGTTAAAGCGGTAGCCACTCCTTGTGAAACATGCGGCGGTCCACACTCATACACTGATTGTCCTTCTACTCAAGGAAATCCGGAAAACGTGTATGCAGCCTATGGTAATTATTCACCGGAAAATTACCTAGCTCGACCTCAAGGGGATCGAAATTTGCTGAGTTACCGGTCAAACAAATACCTTTCACCCGATTTTTCTCCTCAAAACCAAAACCCCGCCAACAACTACAATAGAAGCAACCAAATCCCACCTCGAGCTTCTAATCCTTATCACCCACCCGCTCAACAAGCCCCACCCATGAATCAAGATGTTGAAGCCTTAATGAGAACCCAAGGAGAGCAAATCAAGAATCTACAAAGCCAAATTATCAATTTGAAAGGGGATATCACCAAGCAAGGGAATGAAATTCGATCCGAGCTTCGAGATAATATCTGATCCTCCTTCAGCAATCAAACGAATGATTTGAAGAATATATGGCTAGTTTCTTGCCCACAACTCAACCCTCTACCTCGATTTCTCTACCTTCAAACACCGTCACCAATCCGCGAGCGAATGTGAGTGCTATTACTACACGTAGTGGAGTTACCGTAGTAGGACCACCTATCCCACCCCCTTCATCTACACCTCCTCCACCACCATTTATCCCTACTATTACCACACCTAGTATTAGTACACCATTACCGTCTCCGCCTCGTCATGACGATGTCCCCAAGAAGAACCCTTCAACATCTCAACCTTCACCGTCTACACCTTCACCACCCAAACCCAATATTCCTTATCCATCTCGCTTAGGCAAGACCAAAATGCTAACCAAGGATGACTCTCAAGTGTCGAGCTATTTGAAGATGATCTCTCAAATGAATTTCAACATTAGCCTTGTTGAAGCACTTGTCCACATGCCGAAATTTGTCAAAGCATTCAAGGAATTGCTTAACAAGAAGGAGAAGCTGATTGAGCTCGCCAACACATGCTTAAATGAAAACTGTTCTGCAGTTATTCTTAAAGAACTTCCGGAAAAACTTGCAGATCCCGGTCGTTTTGTGTTGCCTTGCATTTTTAACAAAATCGAAGAATTTACTGCCCTAGCTGATCTCGGGGCCAGTATAAATCTGATGTCATTAAGTGTTTGGAAAACACTATCATTACCCGACCTTACTCCAACAAAGATGACCCTTGAGCTTGCAAATCGCACTCTCGCTTACCCCGTTGGTATTTCCGAAGATGTGTTCATTAAAGTTGGCACCTTCACTTTTCTAGTCGACTTTGTTGTTGTTGATTATGAAATGGATCCTCGTATTCCTTTAATACTTGGTCGGCCATTCTTGAGAACCGGAAGAGCTTTAGTTGATGTTGCCGAAGGTGAATTAATTTTAAGGGTCGGGAATGAACAACAAGTGTTCAAAATGGGGAAGCTTACAAGCAAATCCTTTGGAGGACGAGAATCAACGAATATGATTAATGTGCTTGATGATTTTGTCATCTACAACAATCCTCTATTCGATTCTTGCATTCATAATCCACTTTTTCAAGATGATGTGGATGATTCTCTCTCCAATTTGGAACCTTCACCCATATATGATTCTCCACCGATCTATGATGCTTATGATGATGATTCTAGCTTCGATGGAGATTATTATGATGACTTTACTTCCGAGTATCCCGACATGCCCACGTATGATGCTTTTGATGAGGCCGATACTCTTTCGAGTGATTCTTCACATGATGAAGATCCTCCGCCATCACTTGATCCTACTTTGGATGATTACTCATTTGAGGAAGACTTCTCTACTTTTCTCAATACTTACTTCCCTCATGAGAGTGATGCTCCTCCTTTAGACTTTGATGATTATGGTCTTGATCCTACTTTGGATTTGAAGAAAATTCTTTTAAAGGAGAAGCAACCGGACGACACCAACATCCGCAGCACGTATGATTTAACACCTCTTTGTCCGCCTTCTGAGGACGAGGTTGTGCATCTTCTTCGTGGATCTTCTTCACATTCTGCTGAGCCTGAGTGCTATTTTCCCCTAAAGGAAAAGGTGTTCGATCCCGGTATCGATATTCTTCAGCCATCTCAGTATCCATCTGATGAAATAAAAGGAAAGATATTTGGAACTTTTGAAGATATGCTTGCACCACTTCACCCTTTCTTCCACCGTGCTCCGTCTTTGCTTAAGGGAACCTTGCCTACTCTTCTTTGGCTTGCCTTGTTTGCCTTAAGCTTGTGCTATTTGATGGACGAAAACTATTTCTTTGATCCCGGTGGATATGTTTCATGCTTCTTCCTATGATAATCAAGGTCGAGTTAGGCTCACGACTCGGCGAACAAAAATCAAGCGCTTCTTGGGAGACAACCCATGTATCTATCTTTTAGCTTTCTATATCCTAAGTGCAGGGGAGACCCGTTGGTGTTTGCTATTTCCTCTCCTCTCATATTCAGGGATTAGAGCTTCAAAGACACACTCTTGATGACTTTTGACGAACCGTGATTCCGTGTTCCCTTCTTCCCGGTTCTATCCTAAACTCTTTTCGATTCACTATTTGATATTTCTCAATATTAAAATAGGAATCTCGTTAGTTGTCTTTTCCTTAGCGAGATTTAAACAACGTGCACAATGTCCTAAGTGTAGGGGAGTTTACTCCCACATGCTTAAACATTGAGGACAATGTTTATATTAAGTGTAGGGGGGACTTCTATCGAAGTTAAGTGGTCTTTTCCTTGTATTTGTCCTCATTTTAACCGGAAAATCAATTTTTCGACATTTTTCAAAAATTTTGATCTATTTTGGCCTATTATTTTTTCCCTTTGTATAGTTATTTTCTTCCTTTGCTAGAATAAATGTTTAATAAAGTGGTTTTAATTTTCAAACGTTGTGAATCTTTTGACTCAACCCGAGTTTACTTATCTAAGTTTACTCTAGCTAGTATCCTTAACGTGTTTAAGTCAAGTTTTGCTAGGCTTTTATATAGGGAGCTATAAAACGCGAAAGTATTAACTCTCACGGGTTAAGAACAAGAACTTTTCGCAAGTTCCTATAATTGATCCTAGAGAGTCGTTTATCAAGGGAACTTTAAACTGCGATTTCTAAACTTGAAAAAGTCTAAGAGTTTGCAAGATCCTATAGGCGACTCGAAAACCCAAAACTTTGATTTACTAGGCTAAGCATCCACGAGTCTCATTCTTTGAGATTTTAAATTGTGGAGAACGAAAGATGATAGAGTCAATTATAAGTTTGGTATTCTTTCGTGAATTTATGTGAGTTAAATATGAGCCTATTCTCCCATCGCTTGTTAATAAATTTATCTGCAATAAATAAGGTTGTACAATTTGAAAAGTTACTTAGCTTCTAGCCCAAGATCGTTTAAAAGTTGCTCGGTATTAATTAGAGTTCATAGCCAAGGCATAACTTATTGAAGCGGGATGCGAAGATTGGCGAGTCCGAAAAGGCCCTAACAAGGCATGAGGGCTATATTTTGTTTCTAAAGATCCCAAGTGATGTGAAGAATCATTTATCAAAAATCTATATGAAGGATCGAGACACACGACGAAAAGCAAGTACTCCCCAAAAGTCATGGAGAAGTCTATCCGAAAACTAGAGGATAAATAGATCCAAGTCCAAAAAGGAGGCGGATCGTTGTATATCAAAGTCCAAAATAAAGATTGGAGAAAAATGAAGAAGTCGTGGTCCAAGTATGAAGAACCTCTCAAAACTTCAAGTGAAGAAATTCCTATTATGAAGAGAAGACCATAATTTCATGAACGTCTCTCGAGGTTTGAAGTATGAAGTCTCTGCCAAATATCGGTTTGAGAAAGGTCTCAAATCGCGAAGCGAGTTATGCCAAGATATGAACTTTATGAGGTCCTGAGAAGCAGTTTTAAAAGATTTTGTCCTTTAGCTAACTATTGATTAAATCGTTCACTTTATTTTCAGCCTTAATAACTATCGAAATAAGTCAAACAATGCATCCTCGTGATCATTCAAGACAAAAATAAAATATAAGAGATACACCTAGGAATAAGGGAGTCTAAGTGAATAATTGGCCCACATGAGTTCGTGTTAGTTTGCTAACTTATAATAACAATGATCTCGTTTTTAAGCTTGTTTGGAGAAAGTGAAAACTTGAGGATGATGATCATTCATGATATTTCCAAAACCCGAAGGTATGTTTTTGATTTCTTTACTTTGAATGTTTATAATTTTCTCTCTCTTTAATAAAGACCAATATGGATTGATTATGATGGGAAATGTAATCTTGCTTTGTAACTAATGCATTGCATGAGGACATTGCAATGGTCAAGTGTAGGGGATTTGATAGGTGTGTAAACACCCATCCTTTTTACCACTTAATTACAATAATAATCGAGCCAAAACGTGTATTTTATGTCATTTATGTCGGAATTATGCGTGGTTTGTGTTTTTGTTGTGATTTAGGACGAAAATGTGGAAAAGGGAGATAACACGGGCATTCACGGGCTTTTATCAAAGAAAAAGACGAAAGACGAAGTCAAGAAGTCAAGAGTGCAAAAAGAACGGAAGTCCAAGACCAATTCTGAAGATTTATCGAAGAAAAGTCAAAAGACGGAAGTTTACTAAAAGCCGAAGAACTCAAGTCTAATTTATTGAAGAATAACAAGACGAGTTCAAAGAAATCCCGAGACAAAGTCGTTAAAGTCAAAGAATTAAGAAGATTAACAAAGTATTAAGAAGAGCAAGGACTTAATGACGCAATTAAGGAAAGAAGAAAGAGGGGAGGAAGCTTCCTAAGCACCTCCCTAATCTCCCCTATAAATAGATTAGGATTTCATTCATTTTTCTCTTGTTGGCTAATAGTGACAATTAGTTCTTCCATTTTATTTACCTTGTCATTTAAATTCATGTCCATTTACCTTAATTGTCTTGCACCTTAAATACATTTAATTTCAAGTAAGTTTCCTTTTAATAATTATCAATCTTTACTTTTCTTGTCAATCTCCTATCTACCTTTCTTTAATATTTAATCTTTATGCTTATTTGTTCATGTTTATGTTTTTGATGTTTTTATTGATTTGATTAAAGTGGGTTTTGATTATTTTGGTTATATTTGTTAGTTTGATTGTTTTGGATTGTTTGTTTATCATTAGTAGATGTTTATTGATTAGTTTGATTTAATCTTGTGGTTGATTTTGATTATATTTGTTTAGATTCGTGTTATTTGTTTCTTGCATGTTCTTCGCTGTCTGTTGTTTTCCCAGGTACATTCCGAATCAAAGTGCTGTTCAAGAAGTTCCGGATCAAGGGTTGTTCATCCGGAATATTAGACATTTCGGATCAGTGGTGTTTATTCGGAATAATTTATTATTCCGGATCAAACCTTTCATTTGGAATACCAAACATTCCGGATCCGTCTTTCATTCCGAATCAACCAAACATTCCGGATCAAGGGTTTAGCCAAAGTGTTCATCCGGAATATCCAACATTCCGGATCAAGGAGATATTCCGGATCAAGGAGTTTTATTCGGAATAATTAATTATTCCGGATCAAGGTCTTCATCCGGAATCTTCAACATTCCGGATCAAGGGAATTCATTCGGAAAATATTCCTGATCAGCAACATTCCGGATCAAGCTTAAGTATTCCGAATCAAGACTTTATTCCGGATAAGTGACATATTCCGGATAAAGGATTTATTCCGGATCAAGGGTTTTGGTAAATATTCCGAGTGAAGAAGAAATTATTCCAGACGAAGGCGACATTCCGAACGAGTGATTTATTCCGAACGAAGGATTATTCCGAATGAGCTGTTTTCAGGTTCTTTTAACTTTCTGCTTTTAATTTTCAATTTTCAGCTTTATTTTTCCCGCCTTTTTCCTTAGTCGCACTTTAAGTTTAGTTGCCTTAGATTTATTTTAGCCTTGCCTTAGTTTAAGTTTTAGTTGCGTTTTAAGTTTGCCTTAGATAGTTTTAAGTTTGCGTTATTTACTTTAAGTGCCATTTACTTTTTGTCACGCTTTAATTTCTCGCCATTTATTTTAAATTAGACTTAGATTTATTTTACTTGCCTTTTAGTTTAAAGTTTTGCACTTTTTAATTACTACAACGACACAATTATTTGTTTCACCAAAGAACGACTGAGTCACATAGTTAAACCAGGATCAATTCGATTAGACCACTTGAACGAACTTAACTTTTTACCTGGCCAAAAGCCTTGTATCAGACATCAACTTGAACATGTACAACAATTGTAATTAAAACTAACACTATTCTAGACATCATTTGTATCCCCTTGACCCTTACACCCGGCGGCTATAGGTAGAACAAAGGGGCATATGTACCATGTTTGCATTTAAGACAATGTACTCCCACATCACATCGAAGATTTACCTAGTACTAACATAGATCTCTAAATCTCACTCTCTTCTCTCTTTGGACGTGGCCTAAAACCGAACCACATACACCCTCCAAATCTAGGATTATAAGCTTAACATAAACACTTGTATCTCACTTGCAAAACCACCATTATTGGATCACACAACACACATACACGAAACATACTTCCCTACAATTTTACTACACCAAATCTTTGTCAAGGAACATTTAGAGCAAGCATTTACTACTGCTATCCTGATTCTTGGCTCACAAGACAACTTAAGTCACCCTAAGTCACGGTTAAGAAGACTAGACGTGTAGATCTATAAGGAATCCTAGCTAGTTCTTGTTCATAATCACCACCTTCATCTACAAGTAAGCAATCTCATCCTCGTTTCCATTTTCATTCATATATACATCATCAACACATGTACTTAGGAACCCATGCTTGTAACACTAATATAAAACGTGACTAGGAAAGCATGCATACGTAAAACTTGCTAGAACTCGAACCACAAAGACACCAAAACCCACGGCTTGGATTTGCTTTAGTGGTAAACATGATTAAGATATAGATTTAGGATCACTAAGAATAATCTTGCCTTAAACCCTAATAAGCTAGACTTGTTAATGTAGACCTTGCAAATAAACCACAAGCTCGAAATATAAGCCCATAAGTCTCGGCTTAATTTTAAGCCAGGTATAAACATTAGCCCAAAAATCCCATTAGCTTAAGGTAATCATTTAGGGTTAGATAAATGCTTAGATAAAGTTAGAAGCTTAAATAAGACTGCGTGTATAAGCTCATAAGCCACATATAAGCCACGAACCAAATAAGCCATAAGCCCATATACATGGCTTATTTAATAAGCCGAGTAATAAATATAGCCCACTAGGCCCATGTAGTTATTTTTATTAATAGAGTACTTAGTGAATTTTTACAAATATTAAACAAGCCCAAGTGTGAGCCCACTAAACTCAAAAACCCAAACCGGATCACTAAGGGCCTAACGAGCCCATTAAGCTCCAGAACACTATTTGGAGACTTTTCGTGCCAAAATTTCCAAAAGGTGAATGTATTAGTCAAAATAATAAAGTTAAAAAACATATATATGAATTCGTGACATTTGAAAAGTCTAGGGGTTAAACTGTCAATTTTTGAAAGTATAGGGGGTGTTTTGTTTTAGCCGAGACATTACCACAAGGACCATTTTTGCCACTTCACAAACTTATAACAAGCCCAACATATTTCTTTTGTATCTTATAATTATTTTCGAGACTTAGGGGACTATTATTGCCATTTTACAAACTTTAAACGAGCCCTAGGGACTCGTTTTGCCACATGCCAAAACATAATAACCCCAAGGGACTATTTTTGCCTTATGCCGAAACTTATGTGAGCCCTAGGGGCTGTTTTGAAATATTGATATAACGAACAAGGACTAACGGTGCAAACACATTTAACAAACGAAACCCTAGGGGTTATTTTGGAAACTATCATCATTTCAAGGACTATAATACAATTTAATTAAAACATTTATAATATTGTTATTAAAATAAATTAAATTAAGTTTGTTTTAACTATTTAAATTAAATAAACAATGCGGGTTTATTTATAATACATGCGTAACGGACGAACTAAATTAGTATACTTAAAAGCCCTTAAGAAATTTGGTGAAACGTATTATTTTCTTACAAAACACTTAATTAGATAAAATATATTTATTTAATTAATTACACCGTTTACGTACGAACAATTTAAACACATTTCAAAGACTAAACATGTACCTTTATCGATACATATTATAAGCTTAACGTTTAAACAATTATGATAACTTATTAATTTGTGATCATGCATTTTCATCAGTTACATTTATCTGTGCATTTTATTGTGCATATACTGAGTCACATAAATTACTTAGGTAATTTTACTGCTCCGTGATCATACCATACCAGCATACCTAGTGACATACTACTACTGCTTTATCATTGAGGTGAGTTCATGGCCCCATCTTTTACTGTTTTATAACTGGGGGAGAAAACATACTTAATTATTGTATATGCAAACACTTACTGACAACAACAGATTACTGCCTATTGTTTGCCCCATTTATTCTCGTGACTGTAATAGTTAATAGTGTAGCGCGAAATGTTATAAATATATCTATTTGGGTATTGACAATACCCGTCCTGCGTGATTAGCTATCATGAAACGCTTAGGCCAAGCAAAATGTTTATTTCATTGTCGGACCGAGGGTCTCACATCAGGATGATCTAGATAGGCACCTGAGAAATATTGTCTAGCATCTATTACAGGGCAATAGGAACTACGATAGTATGTACCTTGGTGCTCTACTATCTTCGTGGTATTTTGCATATCAGTACATTTATTTTATAACTAAACCTATGAATTCACCAACCTCGTGTTGACCCCCACATTTTACTTTTTATGTTTTCTCAGGAAATTAAGCAGGTGCATGCATTGGATTTCAGCATCATAGGAAGCATTCATGTTTACCATCGGACTGGGATATTTCTAAAATTAATAATAATTGTTGTTTTCAAGACAATTTACTTCATTTGCACAACTAAATTCATGTGATATGTTTTAATGACATTTTATGATCATTGCTCTATATACTGTGTGCTATTGATCCACCAAAAGTAACACCCCACATACTATTCCGCTGCATTTGACCATTTGGGGGTGTTACAGAAATGGTATGAGAGCGCATAGTTATAGAGAACCAGATCTAAACCTAAAATTTTTAAATACTAAAAATTTATAACTAGACTATAACTGAATTTAAAAATCAATTGGTTTACAAAAATTGATTTTTGGGGAACCCTTATAGTTAGGCATACACATACAGAGCATACATATTGTGTGAACTAACTGTACGTTGATATATAGCTTCTGCTATATGATTACCTTAGTATCTACGTAATTTTGATTACACTACCATATGCATGCATAACATCACATATGCATTTTTTTGAAAACTTTTTGAATTGTGTAAGCTAATACTTACTCAACTTTGAAATGCTATTATTTTCAGATTATCATGACGTCACCGACTATTGTGACTACTTTTGAAGCTCTCATGACTCCTGCTACTGCGCCCGTATCGCCGACATCAGTACTACACAGACTTGAGTCTGATGCAGAGTCTGGAGATCACCCGATAGACGGAGTGATCGTGCTGTCAGATTCTCCCACTTCATCACCACCAGTTGTACCTACTTCCCCACCTAGGGAAGTAGAGCAGGTCGTACCTACTCTACCACCTCTACCACCACTATCTACACTCCACTGCTACCCCACCAGAGCTTTGCCACCTCGCAAGAGGAGGCACCTCTACTCCTGTCTCTACATTTTATATAGGAGAGGGTTCGGGAGCCGGCCAGGCAGCACCCGACACTGTCCAGGCGCAGCTAGATGCGCTGACTGCTAGACAGGCACAGGATACCGTCGTTATCTATGCCTTGCTACGCGCGGATCAACAGGGACGCGCAGTACTTCAGGGGAGACTTAACACTCTCAATTGGTCAGTTGCTACTAAGTTACAGGCTGCTCAGAGTTCATGGATGATTGTCCAGAACACCTTGCAGTGGCTACTCGAGGAGAACTCTTATCTCCGCCACCGCTTATCATCACTTGAGGGTCATCTGTACGAGACCCACACTGCCGTCTTAACACAGGAGGAGACTTTTAGGATCTTCTTCAACCTAGATGAGGTTCGTCACCAGGGGACGACAGCAGAGATAGATTATCTTAGGAGTGCAGACACCGCACGCCAGATCTAGCTTTTTGAGGCTCTCAGACTCACCAGGGAGACTAGGACTGCTTTGATTAGGTTGCAGGATGCTTAGCCACCTATACTCTAACACCCCCAATTTACATTGCGCAGCGGAAATACACAATTGGGTGCTAGACACAAGCATCATCACACAAGGTATATTGAACGACTCAAAAGTGAGACGTTTACACAAAATATAAACAAGATTTTCATAAAAGGTCTAAAACATAGATTTCAGACCATAAGTGTACTGACACGACACCAGAGTAAAGCGTTTTGTCCCCATGGATCTCGACCAACAACCAACAAGTTTAGTACAGTACATCAACATAAAGTAAATTGTTCAACATTAAAAGGTAGAAACAGTTTAAACCAACATTCTTCCAAAAGCCAAGCCACAACCTCCACAGCAACGCTCCATGCTCCATCACTTCCTATTACCTAAAATACATGCATAAAACGAGTCAACAATAATGTTGAGCGAATCTATAGGTTTATCAAATCACATTTGAACACAAGAAGAAAATCAATCATAATCATTTATAGAATTGTCGTACACACAATCCATTTTCAAGGCATTAATAATATTATTAAACAAACATTGTATTTAAGCTCATGACACTGACCCCTTAACCAAATAGTCACCCACGCCAAATGCCAGCATGACTAGAATAAAACCATTGCCCCTCTAGGGTATCAGTTGCTAGAATACCACAATCTTATTCACGTAAAATTATCCTTCCCAGCGGGTTACTCAACGTAATGCCCTGGTCTCAGATAGGGTGGTCAACCCAATAGTACTATCATTAGAATAAGCGTCTATTCTCGACTCACAACATCAAGTCAGAAGATAGTTAACGGCTCATGAATTTAGGGTATTTAGCAACAAGTTACTCAATACAATGAAATCAACTTTAGACAACATTCGTGTCCAACAATTACTCATGACTTGTGTTCATTTATTTTCAAATAGCATGTATCCCCCTCACGGGTATTAAAATCATTAAAACAAGTAGAAAGCGAGGCTATAGACTCACCTTAGTATAAGAGATCTAGCGAGATGATCGTCGACGATAATGGATGCCTTTCAAACACGAGAACCGCTACCTATCAAATAAGGCGCGTTCGTTAATAATGACTCGAGAGATAAATAACAACATCAAACTCAAACTCATAAAGTCACGATAAACTCGAGAGAAAACGATATAAATAACTTCATTATACTTTACTACACACTTACTTTACCATTTTACACATTTTACAAAGTCCGCCGGTACATACTACATGTACTAGCTTATTTACCCCTTTTAAACTCGTCAAATGTTTATGAAACGACTCGATAAACTAACTTACTATATATAGAAAGTCCTCATACAAGTTTATCAAATGAAATTACTTTTAAAGTACTTTACCCGACTCATTTTCAAACTACAAAATCCGGACAGATTTACGTTATTTTTTCATACAACCGTTTTAACTTATTTAAACGACTCCGTTTACAAAACCGACACTCGGGTTTTAAAGTAAACTCAACCTATAAAGTAAAACCTCATTATCAGTAGGTTACATATTTCAAAACTTCTATTTAGAGTCCCCAAGATTCGATACAAATATCGACAACAACTATATGTAGTGTCGATACTCGTCTCCTGGTACACGATCATTCAAAACATCATAACCACTTCGCGCTCGTTTGGAGCTAGAAGCTTTACCTTATATAAAATCGAAGCTAATAAAATTATCTACAACCCTAGGCTATAAGTTAAGCCATTTTCAAAACATAAAAATTCGGATTTTACACTTTACTTACTGTTATAAAATGACTACTAAAAATTTGCACAAAATCAACTTTTTGATAAAAACCAACCATAAAAATGATCATTTCTATACCCTAATATCATCATACATCAACCATAACATCAAAATCATAATCAAAATAAAAATCTTTAGATCAAAATGAAGTTTTTAACAAGATTTCTAGCAAGAACCACCATGGATCATCATAAAAATGCCATGCATGATCATAGCTCCTACCTACCAACATCAAGAAAAAAAAAACTTGCTTGCATGTAAGAATTTCTTACACCAATATGATCCTTGATAAAATATAAGAGTGGTTCTATCCTTGGTTTAGCTTAATTCATCATAAATCTCAAGTAAAAATTGAAAATGTGTGTGTTTTGGTGATGGTGGTGGGTTTCGGCAAACAAGAGAGAAAGAGAGAGAGTGGTGAAAATTTTTTAAAATGAAAAATTGTGATGTGTGTGTTTGTTTTAGATTTATATATAGTGGGATAGGGACCTTGGTTTCAATTTGGCAATAGTTGTGGCTAAAAATGTAAATAGTTAGCTAAAAAGCGAGAAATAACTATTAGTAAATTTTCAAAATATTTACGGGGCTCGGGTTTCATAAAGATACTTTTAAAAATTTAAAACGTACCTCAAAAATAATAATATCGACTCTCGACTCGACTTAACACGTCATTTAAAATAAAACCTCAAAAATAACAAAAATCGAACAACCGACAATAAAACGTAAAATATTTGGCATCCATCGACATCACGCTTGCTAATACTCCTTATACTTAATAAATATTAAATATAGACCTTCCAACATCGGTTTAAACTTAAACCTCCAAAAATAAATATCGTTCAAACGCATCTAAAAATTTTAAAAATAATCGTAAAATAAGATTAAGCAATGACCTCAGTTTTGGGTTGCCACATCCCCCCCTTCTTAAAAGAAGCGACGTCCGCGGCGCTTAATCCTTCCTAAACAAATGAGGATACTTGTCCTTAAATAAATCCTCACGTTCCCACGTAAACTCTGGCCCACGTCTAGAGTTCCATCTCACCTTCACAATCGGAATTCTACTATGCTTCAACTTCTTAACTTCCCTATCCATTATCTCTACATGTTCCTCTATACAATGCAACTTATCGTCAAGTTGAATTTCCTCCAATGGAATCACCACATCCCTTTCAGCTAAACACTTCTTCAAATTGGACACATGAAAAGTATTATGAATAGCCTTAAGCTCATCAGGCAATTCTAACTTATAAGCCACCAATCCAATCCTTTGGATAATCTTAAATGGTCCAATAAATCTCGGGCTCAACTTTCCTCTCTTCCCAAAGCGTATTACTCCTTTCCATGGAGATACTTTCAACATAACCATGTCTCCTACTTCAAACTCCAATAGTTTCCTTCTGTTATCAGCATAACTCTTTTGTCTACTTCTGGCAGATAACAAACGCTTCTTAATTTGTACAATCTTTTCAGTCGTCTCAAATATCATTTCAGGCCCAGTCAATTGACTTTCTCCTACCTCACTCCAACACACTGGAGATCTACACTTACGTCCATACAAAGCTTCAAATGGTGCGACTTTAATACTTGAATGATAACTATTATTGTATGAAAATTCAACCAATGGCAAATGCTTATCCCAACCATTTCCAAAATCAATCACACATGCACGAAGCATATCCTCTAACATTTGAATCGTTCTTTACTTTGTCCATCAGTTTCCGGATGATATGTTGTACTCAAACATAACTCCGTTCCCATCACTTTCTGCAAAGACTTCCAAAATTCTGAAGTAAACCTACTATCACGATCAGAAATTATCGACAAAGGCACACCATGTCGACAAACAATCTCCTTCACATACACTGTTGTTAACCTCTCCATACTATCTGTCTTCTTCATTGGCAAAAAGTGAGCAGACTTAGTCAATCTATCTACAATCACCCATATCATATCACTACCATTTGAAATCCTTGGCAAACCTGTCACAAAATCCATTGTAATCTTCTCCCATTTCCACTCAGGAATCTCAGGTTGCACTAATAATCCCGACGGTTTCTTATGTTAAGCCTTCACCTTCGCACAAGTTAAACACTTATTAACATACTGTGCTATATATGCCTTCATATTTGGCCACCAATAAACTTTCTTAAGATCTTGATACATCTTGTCCGATCCAGGATGTATTGAATACTTCGACTTATTAGATTCATTCATCACCAAATCTCGCACCCCTAACGAATCTTCCTCAGACGGACACAACGGTAACCAAATCCTATTCTTAAAATACCTCAATCCATTTGGCCTCACTTCAAACAATGGTTTCAACATTCTACCCAAATTTTCTGCCTCAACGTTCTCTTCCTTCAAACCATTAGTTTGGGCTTTCAATATCGCTTCTGTCAAATCAACACTTTCCATCATTGTCAAAGCTCTAACTCTTATAGACTTATCTCTTTCCTTTCTACTAAGTGCATCAGCTACCACATTAGCTTTACCAGGATGGTAACGAATCTCGCAGTCATAATCACTCAGCAACTCAACCCATCTCCTTTGCCTCATATTCAATTCCTTTTGATCTAAAATATACTACAAACTCTTATGATCAGTGAAAACCACACACTTGGTTCCATACAAGTAGTGTCTCCACAGCTTCAAAGCAAAGATAACAGCCCCAAGTTCTAAATCATGTGTAGTGTAATTCTCTTCATGCTTCCTTAATTGTCTCGATGCATACGCTATTACTTTCTCCCTTTGCATCAATACAACTCCAAATCCTTTATGAGACGTGTCACAGTACACTACAAAATCCTCAGATCCTTCTGGCAAAGACAATATCGGCACAGAACACAACTTATCCTTCAACGTACTAAATGCAGATTCCTCTTCTAATCCCCATTCAAACACTCGATTCTTTTCTGTAAGCTTAGTCAACGGCTTAGCAATTAACGAAAACTTCTCAATAAACCTTCTATAATACCCAGCCAAACCAAGAAATTGGCGAACTTCAGTCGGCGTCTTCGGCACTGACCAATCCTTAATTGCCTCAATCTTAGCAGGATCCACACGAACACCTTCACTATCAATCACGTGCCTCAAATATTGCACTGATTTCAACCAAAATTCACACTTAGAGAATTTCGCATACAACTTCTCCTTCTTCAACAATTCTAAAATTGTTCTCAAATGCTTCTCATGTTCCTCTTCACTCTTGGAATAAACGAGAATATCATCAATGAATACGATAACAAACTCATCCAAATACGGCTTGCATACACGATTCATCAAATCCATAAATACAGCCGGCGCATTTGTTAACCCAAAAGGCATCACTTAAAATTCAAAGTGTTCATATCGAGTACGGAAAGCTGTTATAGGAATATCTTCTTCCCTAACTCTCAGTTGATGATACCCAGACCTCAAATTGATCTTCGAGTATACACTAGAACCTTGCAACTGAACGAACAAATCATCAATCCTCGGCAGTGGATACCGATTCTTGACAGTCAATTTGTTAAGATCTCTGTAATCAATACACATTCTAAAAGAAGCATCTTTCTTCCTAACAAACAAAACAGGCGCACCCCACGACGACGAACTGGGTCTAATAAATCCCTTATCCATCAATTCCTTCAATTGATCAGATAATTCTTTCATCTAAGATGGAGCTAAACGATACGGTGCACGAGCAACAGGAGCAGCACCCGACACTAAATCAATACGAAACTCCACTTCACGATGTGGCGGTAATCCTGGCAATTCCTCAGGGAAAACCTCAGGATACTCTCTAATCACAGGCACATCCTCCAATTTCCTTTCATTCATACCATCATTACTTATCTGTGCAAGAAACACATCACAACCTGCTTCTATATACCTCATCATCTTTAAACAAGAAACAACTCTCAAACGAGAAGTACATTCATCTCCTTTCACAGTCAAAAGCCTATTCCTTAGCGGTATCTGAACTAATCTTTCTTCACAAACAATTACTGCACCATTACCAACTAACCAGTCCATTCCAATAATCACGTCAAAAGATCCTAATTCTATGGGCATCAAATCAATACTAAACACATAATTACATAACTTTAAGGAACAACCTTTCAGTATAGAACTAGTGCTTACAACCTTACCATCAGCTAACTCCACATTATGACTAGTTGTAAATCTCACTGGTTCTCTATCCAATAGCTGACTGAATCTAACATCTACGAAACTTCTATCGGATCCAGAATCAAATAACACACTAGCATAACAAGCATCAAGTAAGAACGTACCAGTCACCACATTCGGCCCTTGAGGTTTGTCAGCATCTCCCATGACATAAGCTGGAGCAGCAATCCCAGCAGCAACATTGCCTCCCTGTCGTATGCCAACCATCGGACAGTTCCCTTGCTTATGTCCACGACCTCCACATCCAGAACAGTAAACTACCTTGACAACATTAGCCCCAGTGGCTACACCCTTGTTTCTACAATCTGCCATCTTATGTCCGGCCTTCCCACACTTGTTGCAAGCAGGTGGACAATTTCCAATATGATACAGATTACACCGACAACACTTCGGATTCACTTTGTTACCTTGATTTCCTATGGCAGCACGAACACCATCATTCCTTCTCAAATTATATTGCTGATTCCTATTCGGTCCTTGGTTATTGTTTTTACGATAACCACCTCGCATCTGCCCTTGACTTGAGTGTGCAACTTCCCACTTTCTCTTATTCCCTTCAGCAATACTATCCTTTCGATCCTGCAGCTTTACATCCTTTAAAGCATGAGCCATTTGAACAACTTCATCAAATGACTTGGGTTTCGACGAAGTAGTTTCTCCCTTGATATTACTAGATAAACCTCTAATATACTGATTCATCTTCTTACGGTCATCAGCAAACGCATCAAGACACAACAAACATAAGCTACAATATCATTGTTTTTCAACACCAAATGCCTCAATTCATCTTCCAACTGACCTAACTCTTCCTCAGGACAATACTTCGCAGTCAACAGTCCCTTGGTCATAGTCCATGTTCTAGCATTAGCTTCAACCAACCCCACAGTAGCTACTTGACTATTCCACCAACTCAACGCATCATCCTGAAAAGTAGCGGCAACAAATTTCACCTTACTAGCTTCTGAACATCCACTAATTTCAAAAGTACTTTCGATCTTTTCAATCCACCTTCTTAATTCCAATGCACCACCAGTACCACGAAATTGGGTAGGTCCACATTTCATGAAACTAGCATAAGAACAATCCTTTTGAACCTGCTGAACAACAGCATTACCTCCAACTTGTCCCGCAGCATTTCCTTCTGCTTGCTCATCAGCATTACCTCCAACCTGATTTCCAACATTCCCTCCAACCTGACCAGCAGCATTCCTATTCTCAGCCTCTTGGTTCCTCGCAGCACGTTCAGCTTCCAAAGCTCTAGCGATAGTGATACTCTAAATTTGCTATGGTTCGGATTTAATCCTCGGTATCCTCTCGAATTGATCTCAACTAAAAGTGGAATGATTTGTTCTTGGTTAATAAAAAGGTTTTGGTTTGTTTATCTATTTTGAACTAATGACAAATAAGTAAGTGTCGAAGAGTAAAATTAAAGCTTTTAAAAGATTAAACTAGATTGACAAGTTTAAAACTGAATGCTTGAAAACGTGAAGAAAAGATTAGACAAATACTTTGAAAACTTAATTGAACTAATACTTAAAAAGTTGTTCTATCGGAATATTGAAAATTATTTCTATCGGAATTCATCAAAGACATAAGCATCGGAATATAACTAAAACAACCCATCGGAATGTCAAAGTGGAGTCCATCGGAATGTTCATGTTTGTTACCATCGGAATAATTAAGATAAAGCCGTCGGAATGATGTCTTATCAGAAAGTCAGATCGGAATAAGGTAAATAAAAATTGGCCAGAGTTTCGACTTAAAAAGGACCTTAATCCCGTCGGAATATGCGATCGCAATAAGCGATCGCAATCCCAGATCGGAATAAGGGGGAATGACAACCGATCGCAAAGTAAAACCACAAAGGGTTATTGCGATCAAACCAGTGACCCCGTCGGAATGTGTACAAACCCTACTATTGCGATGGGAGCAATTTTGTTCCGAAATTGGTGGTAACTTAAAAACTCAATAAGCAAAATCAATAAGCTAACTAATCCAAAACTTAAACGACTCAAAAAGCTTAAATTTGACAACTTTTGAAAACGTTAAATCATAAACTTTATAAATGGAACTTTTGAATGACTAAAACATTGATGAAATCCAAAAACCAATAAGCTAAAACAAGCAATAAGCCAATAAGCATAGAAGGCATATAGCTTATACGTGTGAGAGCTTAAAAAGAAACAAGAAAGATTAAACTTAGATCACGAACTCATCCACAAATCCAAACCGTATGAAATGATACAATTGGATCAAGGATTTAGGCAAACTAAGAAAAGTAGAAGAAGATTAAAGAACTTAAAAGCTTAACTTGAATAAGATTAATGAAATCCAAAGTATAAAGATTAAAGAAAGCTTAAATTTAAAAGATGAAAACAAAGAAAAAGTTTAGTGAGAGAAAGTTTGGAACTTTCTCTCTCTAAAACTAGAAAAATGAAAAACTAACTAAGTCTAACTCTCTCTCTAAAATTGTGAAGTGGAATCTTTATATAGGCGTGTGATATGGGCTTGTGAATGGGCTTTGGTATCGGGCTTCTTTTCTTCTTTCTTCTTTAGTCTTTATGTTTCTTTAAATAAAGGTTTCCGACTTTGGATTGAGAAGTGTCGGTGAATAATTCCAACTCGTCTTATAATCTTTTGTTTACTAGACTCGAGTTCTTCGACATATAAGAACCTTCCATCTTTGGCTCTATTCTTCGATAAATCTTCAAATAGGCACAATGACTTCAAATCTTTTGCATCTCTTGGACAATAGACTTCGTCTTGAGTCTTTTTCCTCGATAAAACCCGTGCAATCCCATGTTTTCTTCAATATTCATCCGGTTGACTCTGAAAGCACAATAAACACAAAAACCACGCATAATTCCAAACAAATGATATTAAATACGTGTTTTGGTCTTGTTTTAGCCAGAAATAAGTGGTAAAAGGATGGGTGTTTTCACACCTATAAAATCCCCTACACTTAACCATTGCCATGCCCTCATGCAATGCATAATGATAAAGCAATATTTACACTTTTCTCATAATCAATCAACCTTGGCCTTATTAAAATATTACTAAATAAAAATTAAAGTACTAAGAGAAATCAAATCTTTAAAGTAAACAAAAGGATGGAAATAACTTGAAAAGAGATCAAGGACTTACATTACGGCTTTGGTGCTGCGAAGATTTATCACCCTCAAGTTTCACGTTCCCCAAACTAAGCTTAAAAACGAGATCATTGTTATTATAAGTTAGCATATCAAACACTTACACACATGGCTTAATTAAATGCTTAAACTCCTTTATTCCTAGGTGTATCTCTTATATTTTATTTTTCTTAGAATGATCATGAAGATGCATTTTTGGACTTATTTCGATAGTTTATTTAGGCTGAAAGCAAAGTAGGACGATTTGATCAATAGTTAGCTAAAGGACAAAATCTCTTAAAACTGCTTCTCGGGATATCAAAAAGTTCATATCTTGGCATAACTCGGTTCACGATTTGAGACCTTTCTCGGGCCGATATTTGGCATGTACTTCATACTTCATATCTTGAGAGACGTGCTTGAGATAATGGTCTTCTCATCGTTACTAGAGCTTCTTCACTTGGAGACTTTTGAGGGGTACTCCAACTTTGTTGACCACGACTTCATGATTATTTCTTCAATCTCTAATTGGGATTTTGAGATACAACGATCTGCCTCCTTTTCAGACTTGGATCTATTTATCCTCATACCTTGTTAGGGTCTATTCGGATAGACTTCTACATGATCTTTATGGGAGTTGATTGCTTTTCGTCGTGAGTCTTGATCCTTCATATTGATTTTGGGAATAATGCTTTTCACATCACTTTGGATCTTCAGCAATAAAATGGAATCCTCATGCCTTGTTAGGGCCTTTTCGGACTCGCCAATCTTCGCGCCTCGCTTCATAAGTTATGCCTTGGCTATGAACTCTTATCATTACCGAGCAACTTTTAAACGATCTTGGGCTAGAAGCTAAGTAACTTTTCAAATCGTACGACCTTACTTATTGCAGATAAATTATTAGCAAGTGATGGGAGAATAGGCAAATAATTACACCAGTGAGCTTGCGCAAGAATACCGACTTATAATTGACTCTATCATTTCTCGTTCTCCACAATTTAAAATCTCAAGTAATGAGACTCGTGGATACTTAGCCTAATAAACCTATTAAGGTCTACATGGTTAAGGATACTAGCTAGAATAAACTTGGATAAGTCTATTCGGGTTGAGTCAAAATAATCGCAACGGGCCTAATATGTCAAAGACTTCTAAACTAGCTACACCACTTTATTAATATTTTTGACTTTATTGCGGGATATATACATATGAAAGCAACGATAAAAATTTAAAAATTACGACTACATGGCCAAAGTTAATAAAAAATTTGAAAAATGTTGAAAAAGATGATTTTCCGGTTAAATGAAGGCATTTTCATGGAAAAGTCCACTTAAAACTTCAATAGAAGTCCCCCTACACTTAAGATAAACATTGTCCCCAATGTTTAAGCATGTGGGAAAAGTCTCCCCTACACTTATGACATTGTGCACGTTGGTTAAATCAAGCTAAGGAAAGGACGACTAAAGTGATCAATTTCATATGTGAGTATGTAGAAAATTGAATCACGAAAGTTGAGAGATAGAACCGGATTTCGGATAACACGGGAGCACGGTTCTTCAAAGGTTCCAAGAGTGCATTCAACCCTGTAATCACATCACCACACAAATACAAACACCTATATAGGTCCCCCTACACTTAGGAGGTTAAAACGAAAAGGGATAGATACTTGGGCTGCCTCCCGAGGAGCGCTTGTTTTTGATAACCGAGTCACGAGCCTGACTCGACCCAAAATTAGGTCATGGGGAACGTGGTGAGGGATGGAATCATCTCTTGAGAGATGTCCTCACCAAAGTAAAATTTCAAACGCTGGCCATTCACCTTGAAGTTGGGCCCATTTGGCTGAGAAAGCTCAATGGTGCCATAAGGAAAGACATTGGCGATGGTGAATGGACTAGACCAGCGGCTCTTCAACTTGCCTGAGAAGATCTTCAACCGAGAGTTAAAGAGTAAGAATTGATAGCCAACGTGGAACTCTCGGTTCTTGATTTTAGCATCATGGATAATCTTTGTCTTCTCCTTGTAGATCAATGAGTTCTCGTAAGCTTGATTCCTCAATTCTTGTAGCTCGTTGAGTTGAATCTTTCGAAAATCACCGGCTTTGTTGATGTCGAAGTTAGCCCACTTCAAGGCCCAGTATGCCTTAAGTTCCAGCTCGATAGGGAGGTGGCAAGCTTTCCCGTACACAAGACGATAAGGCGTACAGCCGATCGGGGTCTTGTAAGCAGTACGGAAAGCCCACAGAGCATCATCTAACTTATCGGCCCACGCGACGCGATGCTCTCCCACAGTACGCTCCAAAATTCTCTTCAATCCACGGTTGGATATCTTGGCTTGACCGTTGGTTTGAGGATGATAAGCGGTGGAAAGACGGTGATTGACACCATACTTAGCCATGACTCTCGCAAATTGATCGTTGCAAAAATGAGTCCCGCGGTCACTGATAATAGCACGAGGAACACGGAATCGAGCAAACAGTTGTTTCAAGAAATTACAAACCACCCTCGCGTCGTTAGTGGGTAAATCCTTGGCTTCAACCCATTTGGAAACATAGTCAACAGCGACAAGGATGTATTTGTTGCCTTTAGAAGAAGGGAATGGCCCCATAAAGTCGATGCCCCATACATCAAAGATTTCACATTCTTGTATGAAATTTTGAGGCATCTCATCTTTATGTGTGATCTTGCCTTGTTTTTGGCAAGCATCCCAATGTTTAACCATCTCGTGAGCATCACGGTAAATTGTGGGCCAATAGAATCCCGAATCAAACACTTTTTTGGCGGTGTAGTTGGGACCAAAGTGACCACCGGTGGGTCCTTTGTGGCAAGCCTGGAGAATGTCCAAAGCGGCGGGTCCGTCAACACATCGGTGAATAATCAAGTCAACGCATTGTTTGAATAGAAAAGGGTCATCCCAAAAGTAAGTCTTAACATCGTTCAAGAAGTTCTTCTTTTGTTGGGATGTTAACCCTTGGATGAGAACACCACCCGCTAAGTAGTTTGTAATATCGGCAAACCACGGGGTGCCATCAAGATTGAGATTTATAGACATTAAGGTCTCAAGGGGGAAAGAGTCATTGATCTCTGTGTTCGGATAATCCCCTTGATATGGATCCTCGAGTCTGCTCAGATGATCCGCGGCTAGGTTTTCAGCACCCTTCTTGTCACGAATTTCAATGTTGAATTCTTGAAGGAGTAAAACCCAGCGAAGAAGTCTTGGCTTAGAGTCGTGTTTAGTCATCAAGTACTTCAACGCGGAATGGATTGTGGTGGATAAAACAAGATAGGGGCGGAATTTTTCAAAAGCATAGACAACAGCTAAAAGCTCTTTTTCGGTTGTCGTATTTTGCAATTGAGCCCCCGTCATTGTTTTGCTAGCATAGTGGATTGGTTGGAAATGTTTGTTGATCCTTTGTCCCAAAACCGCACCAATAGCAAAGTCGCTAGAATCGCACATCAATTCAAAGGGTAGCTCCCAATTAGGGGTAACCAAGACCGGTTCCTTAGTTAGCTTATCCTTAAGAAGATTGAAGGCTTCGATACACTCTTTAGAAAAGATAAAAGGAGTATCTTTTTCCAAGAGGTGGGTCATCGGGCGAGCAATTATAGAGAAATCCTGAATGAATCGACGATAGAAGCCCGCATGACCCAGAAAGCTTCTCACACCCTTCACGGTTGAAGGTGGAGGTAATTTGGCCATGACATCTACTTTAGCACGATCGACTTCAAGACCGGCATTAGAGATTTTGTTTCCTAGCACAATGCCTTCTTTTACCATAAAATGGCATTTTTCCCAATTTAGAACAAGGCGAGTGTCTTCGCACCGCTTAAGCATACGTTCCGAATTGGCAAGGCAAGAAGAGAAGGAATCCCCGAAGACCGAGAAATCATCCATGAAGACTTCCATGGTTTGCTCAACCATGTCATGGAAGATAGCTAACATGCACCTTTGGAAAGTCCCGGGGGCATTGCATAAGCCAAAAGGCATTCATTTATAAGCAAATGTGCCATAGGGACAAGTGAATGTTGTCTTCTCTTGATCTTGGGGATCGATGGGTATTTGGAAATAACCTGAGAAACCATCAAGAAAGCAGTAATATTCATTACCCGCTAAACGTTCAAGCATTTGGTCCATAAAAGGTAGAGGGAAATGATCCTTTCTCGTGGCATCATTGAGTTTGCGGTAGTCTATACAAACTCTCCACCCAGTAACGAGACGGGTAGGAATCAACTCGTTGTTGGCATTGGGTACAACGGTGATGCCGCCTTTCTTAGGCACACAATGGACTAGACTAACCCATGGTGAATCCGAAATAGGGTAAATCATACCCGCATCAAGAAGTTTGATAACCTATTTTTTGATGACTTCGTGGATTTTTGGATTCACCCTTCGTTGGCTTTGAATTGTGGGCTTAAAGTCGTCCTCCATGAGAATTTTGTGTGTGCAGAAGTGAGGATCAATTCCGCGAATGTCGGAGATTTTCCAAGCGATAGCTCTTGTACGCTTTTTCAACACGGCGATAAGTTGGGCTTTTTCTTCTTCTTTCAGGTCCTTCGCGATGATGACCGGTAACTTCTCGTTGTCTTCAAGGAAAACGTACTCAAGATGAGGCGGTAGGTCCTTAAGCTCGAGAGTAGGAGGATCCTTAATAGATGGTGAAACTAACGATGGATCATCATTAGTCACCTCTGTAGGAGAAGGAGGAGCAACCGGGTCTTCATTGAGAAGTCTCTCAATAGTACGAATGTCTTCATCCCAATCGGCGGACGAATTATCATACTTAATATCGAGAGGACCCAAGCTAGCTTCGAAATCATCCAAGTCACTTTCTCCAAAAGGAGTCAATGCCAGAGCAATTGAGGCAACGGTCTCAACATTGGGTAGAGAAGAAAGAGTACTTTTACAAGCATCTTTGAAGTGTTCTTCACAAGCCTCATCAAGAACGTCAATACAATTAACACTCTCGTTAGAATAAGGCTGTTTAGAAAGCTTTCCCATGTTGAAGACAATTTTATCGTCACCCACTCTCATGATAAGCTCACCCGCTTCAACATCGATGAGAGTGCGACCGGTCCTCAAAAATGGACGACCAACAATTAATGGCACACGAGGGTCCATGTCATAGTCGACGACGACGAAATCGGCAGGAAAAGTGAATTTGTCGACTCCTACAAAGACGTCTTCGGCTATCCCCACTGGATAAGCAACCGTACGGTTAGCTAATTCCAAAGTCATTTTGGTGGGGACTAGCTCAGGGAGAGATAATTGCTTCCAAACGCTAAAAGGCATTAAAATAATACTGGCACCTAGATCGGCTAGGGCCATGCAATTCTCTACTCCCGAGAAGTTGCAAGGAATTAAGAAGCGACCAGGATCACCAAGTTTGGTGGGCAATTTCCTTAAGAGAACGGCGAAGCAATTCTCATTAAGTTGGGTCTGAGCAATGTCAAGAAGCTTCTCCTTGTCACTTAGAAGATCTTTAAACATTTTCGTGTATTTGGGCATGTGAGCGAGAGCCTCGGCAAAGGAGATGTTAAAATTCAATTGTTTAAACATTTTGAGAAAGTTCGAAACTTGAATATCATCCTTGCTCATTTGCTTCTCTTTCCTCAACCTTGAAGGATAAGGTATATTGGATGAAGAAGAAGGCTTTAGGGGAATAGGATCACTCACAACCACGGGTGGTGGGGAAATGGGGGTAGAAGGTGAAGGAGGTGGAGAAATTGGGGAAGTAGAAGGATGAGGAATAGGAGCAGGTGACTCGTTTTCCGTAGTCACAATCACCGGTGGAGGTATAGGAAGCTCGGGTTCCTTGGTACCTTTGCCACTGCGAGTGGTGATTGCTTTCATCTCCCCTCTTGGATTTGCAACGGTGTTACTCGGAAGAGTACCCGAAGAAGATGGTTGATTACCTTGGAAGAAACTAGCCATCATGTTCTTTAAGTCATTCGTTTGACTATCCAAAGTGTTTCGCATATCAGCTCTCAGATCGTTCCCTTGTTTCACCAGGTCTGCTTTCAAGTTGCGCACTTCCTGTTGGAGATTGTCCACGATCACATCGTTAGTCCTCATGTAGGTTCCAATGTCTTGGTGTAAGGCGGTGGGTTGGTTGGGAGGAGCATTGTATGCGGGTGGTTGATAAGCAGGTTGCTGGTAAACTTGGTTGTTTCGTTGAGGTGGATGTGGTTGTTTGTGTGGTGGTATGTATGGTCCACGAGATTGTTGTTGTTGTTGAGGAGGGCGGTTGAGGTTTTGTTGTTGGTTTGGGTTGTTAGGAGTAAAACCGGGTGGTGAGAGATAGTTGTTTGAGCGGTAGCTAAGCAGGTTGCGGTCACCTTGAGGACGAGCTTGATAAGTGGCCGAAGGATAGGTACCGTATGCTGCATTCACATTCTCAGAAAGGTAGTCTTGGGTGGCGGTACAAGTGGTGCAAGAGTGAGGACCCCCGCATATCTCACATGGTTGGCTAACAACATTTACTTGAGCGTTTTTAGCATTGATGCTGTTGGTGTTGCTGGAGGTTTGGGTAGCAAGCGATTCAAGAAGCGCAGTGATTTTGTCAATTCGCTTGTCGCTGTCACTAGTACTAGCACTAGCAACATTGGTCCGAACACTCTTGGTTTGCACACGAGACTTATTCTCAATGATATCCCAAGCAGCATTGGAAGTCTTAGCCAAAATATTACCCCCCGAGGCACTGTTTAGTGAATCTTGGTCATTCATGCTTAAACCATTATAAAAAGTATTAATTTGGGCACTTTGGTAAAACCATGTTGTGGGCATTTTCTCAAAAGGTCTTTGAAACGGTCCCAAGATTCACTAAAAGACTCATCGTACTTTTGTTCAAAATTGATAATTTCATTCCGCAAAGCGGTAGTACGAGAGGGTGGGAAAAAGTAGTTGATAAACTTGGTCTCCAAATCCGTCCACGTAAGAATACTCTGTGGCGGTTCCTTAGCAAGCCAATGCCGGGCTTGTCCCTCTAAAGAAAAGGGAAAAAGTTGTAAACGGATTACCTCTTGTGGAACACCATTGAATTTGACCGTATTAGTGAGTTGTAGGAATCTCTTGATGTGGTCATGTGGATCATCAATGGTACGCCCCAAGAATGGTTGAGCAGAGACCATCTGGATAAAGCCGGATTTGAGCTCAAAGTTGTTGGCTGCAATCGCGGGTATGACAATTGGATCATTGTTGCCATCTACATGTGCTTGCAAAAGTTCAATCATCGGGCGATTGTCTGGTAGAGGCTCATTGTTGTTGTTATTATTGTTGTTGAAAGGTGGATTGTTATTGTTATTATTATTGTTTTGAGGTGGGTTATTGTTGTTGTTTTGTACACCGGCCATGTCTAAGTCTTCGAGAAGCTCGGGCTCTTGATAAGACGTTGATCTTGTACGCATGCACCTGCAAAAGAACTAACAAGGCAAAAACAAAGCAGAAATATTTTTGGTTTTTATGTTTTTTAATTTTTTTTGTATTTTTGAAAATTTTATATTTTTTAGGATTTTTGAAATTTTTTATGAAAAAGTAACGTTCACGGGGAACGGATCCCAAAATCCAAGTTCTCACAAAAAACTGTTGATCTTAACAAGAAAAGCCGGCAGCGGCGCCATTTGATACAATGGTTTTGGATAGGTTCGGATTATGTTCTCTCTCGGTATCTCCTCTCGAATTGATCTCAACTAAAAGTGGAATGATTTGTTCTTGGTTAATAAAAAGGTTTTGGTTTCTTTATCTATTTTGAACTAATGACAAATAAGTAAGTGTCGAAGAGTAAAATTAAAGCTTTTAAAAGATTAAACTAGATTGACAAGTTTAAAACTGAATGCTTGAAAACGTGAAGAAAAGATTAGACAAATACTTTGAAAATTTAATTGAACTAATACTTAAAAACTGTTCTATCGGAATATTGAAAATTATTTCTATCGGAATGCATCAAAGACATAAGCATCGGAATATAACTAAAACAACCCATCGGAATGTCAAAGTGGAGTCCATCGGAATGTTCATGTTTGTTACCATCGGAATAATTAAGATCAAGCTGTCGGAATGATGTCTTATCGGAAAGTCAGATCGGAATAAGGTAAATAAAAATTGGCCAGAGTTTCGACTTAAAAAGGACCTTAATCCCGTCGGAATATGCAATCGCAATCCCAAATCGGAATAAGGGGGAATGACAACCGATCGCAAAGTAAAACCACAAAGGGTTATTGCGATCAAACCAGTGACCCCGTCGGAATGTGTACAAACCCTACTATTGCGATGGGAGCAATTTTGTTCCGAAATTGGTGGTAACTTAAAAACTCAATAAGCAAAATCAATAAGCTAACTAATCCAAAACTTAAACGACTCAAAAACCTTAAATTTGACAACTTTTTAAAACGTTAAATCATAAACTTTATAAATGGAACTTTTGAATGACTAAAACATTGATGAAATCCGAAAACCAATAAGCTAAAACAAGCAATAAGCCAATAAGCATAGAAGGCCTATAGCTTATACGTGTGAGAGCTTAAAAAGAAACAAGAAAGATTAAACTTAGATCACGAACTCATCCACAAATCCAAACCGTATGAAATGAAACAATTGGATCAAGGATTTAGGCAAACTAAGAAAAGTAGAAGAATATTAAAGAACTTAAAAGCTTAACTTGAATAAGATTAATGAAATCCAAAGTACAAAGATTAAAGAAAGCTTAAATTTAAAAGATGAAAACAAAGAAAAAGTTTAGTGAGAGAAAGTTTGAAATTTTCTCTCTCTAAAACTAGAAAAATGAAAAACTAACTAAGTTTAACTCTCTCTCTAAAATTGTGAAGTGGAATCTTTATATAGGCGTGTGATATGGGCTTGTGAATGGGCTTTGGTATCGGGCTTCTTTTCTTCTTTCTTCTTTAGTCTTTATGTTTCTTTAAATAAACGTTTCCGACTTTGGATTGAGAAGTGTCGGTGAATAATTCCAACTCGTCTTATAATCTTTTGTTTACTAGACTCGAGTTCTTCGACATATAAGAATCTTCCATCTTTGGCTCTATTCTTCGATAAATCTTCAAATAGGCACAATGACTTCAAATCTTTTGCATCTCTTGGATAATAGACTTCGTCTTGAGTCTTTTTCCTCGATAAAACCCGTGTAATCCCATGTTTTCTTCAATATTCATCCGGTTGACTCTGAAAGCACAATAAACACAAAAACCACGCATAATTCCAAACAAATGATATTAAATACGTGTTTGGGTCTTGTTTTAGCCAGAAATAAGTGGTAAAAGGACGGGTGTTTTCACACCTATCAGATAGCTTGCTCAATCATGGTATTAACAGTAGCAGTCGTCAATTTAGGCGGCATGTTTACAAAAAACTAACCAAACAATAATTTAGTAAAGTCATAAAAATGCCTCCCAACTCCTTCCTGTAACCATAACAGAAAAAAGAACAAGTAAGTATTCATATCAAGATAAGAAGAAGGATTTCTCTATCAAGATGTAACATGGATACTACATGCACCAACAACACAACTCACAATGAATCATTAACCAATCACACAAAAGAACTAATAAGACAAATCATAAGTCATGAAGGTAATTTTGGATTGCTTTGGAAAATCTCCACAAAATTGTGACAAGTAATGTCACTACAATCCTTCATCACAACAAACTTAAAGTCATTAAGTTTCATCACAAACTAGAGTACGAGTCTACATAAGTTCTATTACAACAAGGCCAATAAAAACAACATAAAGAACTAAACATCAGATCCCCGCAACTTCTTGTATGTCGGCTCGTCATCACTGCTGTTATCATCATCTTCAGATTCTTCTTCCACTTTTTCCTTCCCCTTACGACTACCTCCTTCACTTGGCTTCACCAACACTTGAGCTTCAACCTGATTCGGCACGTCACGAATCACAACACCTCGACTAGGAAAAGATCTCATCGGCAAACCCCACACACTCAACCTTGCATTCCTTTCTTGCTCCCTACGCAACCTTTCAACTTGCCCACTCAAATTCAGCACCATAGATCTTAATCTAACAACCTCATCCATTTCCCTTGCCCTAACAAACTCTGACCTCCTCACACTACCAACAAACCTGTCAAACTTTTTCTCATTCTGCTCAAACCTCCTAATCACACGAGTCTCAACCAAATACCTTTCAAACAAAGACCTATCAAACTTCTTAAGAAACCAGAAAATATCATCATAAGACCTAGGACCTGGACAATAAACCTTAGGAATACCATCATGAATAGATCGAGCACTAGCAGCCCTACTCGACTCAACATGAACATCACCCCTAGCAAATGCAATCCTTGGCAAACTGCTAATATAAGCATCCCAAGTAGGCGTTAAAGAACGAACAACAGGTAGCTGACAATTTGGAACAGTCTGTGGCACAACATTAACCCTTGGAACATAACTACCTTGTATCAACTCAGGCTCTGTCTGACCAACTACAGTAAGTGGAATCCCATCATCTAAAAACTAAAAAGGCTCCTCATCGTCACTATCACCAAAGTTATCCACTTCCTCACCATCCACTATATTAGTCATATCAATCCATCCATCCTCACGAGGTAAACCAGCCATTTTCTACAATTATAAGGGTTCAAGGATACTTAAGGTCATCGTTAATAAAATAATAATTAGTATGCAATGCTCATGCAAATGTCATACGTTATCCATGCTATGCAACACAATGCAAATGATGTTTATGCAATGCTTGCAAAAAAAATATGATAATGACAAGCACTCATCGTACTTTCAATAATTCCAATACAATATTGTAGTATTTACTTAATAAATACTCGGGAAATCATTTCAGTTATGAGGGATACATCTACAATGTAAAACAAAACTAAAAGTCATCTTACCGGAGCGTTGCAGAGGAGTTGTGTGCTTTTGAACAATAAATACTTTCGACACCAAAGTTATAGTTTAGGACAATTTTCAAAATCGACCCAGTTCTCTATAACTTGTAGCTCTGATACCAATCTCTAACACCCCCAATTTACATTGCGTAGCAGAAATACACAATTGGGTGCTAGACACAAGCATCATCACATAAGGTATATTGAACAACTCAAAAGTGAGACGTTTACACAAAATATAAACAAGATTTTCATAAAAGGTCTAAAACATAGATTTCAACCCATAAGTGTACCGACACGACACCAGAGTAAAGCGTTTTGTCCCCATGGATCTCGACCAACAACCAACAAGTTTAGTACAGTACATCAACATAAAGTAAATTGTTCAACATTAAAAGGTAGAAACAGTTTAGACCAACATTCTTCCAAAAGCCAAGCCACAACCTCCACAGCAAAGCTCCATGCTCCATCACTTCCTATTACCTGAAATACATGCATAAAACGAGTCAACAATAATGTTGAGCGAATCTATAGGTTTATCAAATCACATTTGAACAAAAGAAGAAAATCAATCATAATCATTTATAGAATTGTTGTACACACAATCTATATTCAAGGCATTAATAATAATATTAAACAAACATTGTATTTAAGCTCATGACATCGACCCCTTAACCAAATAGTCACCCACGCCAAATGCCGGCATGACTAGAATAAAATCATTGCCCCTCTAGGGTATCAGTTGCTAGAATACCACAATCTTATTCACATAAAATTATCATTCCCAGCGGGTTACTCAACGTAATGCCCTGGTCTCAGATAGGGTGGTCAACCCAATAGTACTATCATTAGAATAAGCGGCTATTCCCGACTCACAACATCAAGTCAGAAGATAGTTAACGGCTCATGAATTTAGGGTCTTTAGCAACAAGTTACTCAATACAATGAATTCAACTTTAGGCAACATTCGGGTCCAACAATTACTCATGACTTGTGTTCATTTATTTTCAAATAGCATGTATCCCCCTCGCGGGTATTAAAATCATTAAAACAAGTAGAAACCGAGGCTATAGACTCACCTTAGTATAAGAGATCTAGCGAGATGATCGTCGACGATAATGGATGCCTTTCAAACACGAGAACCGCTACCTATCAAATAAGACGCGTTCGTTAATAATGACTCGAGAGATAAATCATACATAACAACATCAAACTCAAACTCATAAAGTCACGATAAACTCGAGAGAAAATGATATAAGTAACTTCATTATACTTTACTACACACTTACTTTACCATTTTACACTTTTTACAAAGTTCGCCGGTACATGCTACATGTACTCGCTTATTTATCCCTTTTAAACTCGTCAGATGTTTATGAAACGACTCGATAAACTAACTTACTATATATAGAAAGTCCTCATACAAGTTTATCAAATGAAATTACTTTTAAAGTACTTTACCCGACTCATTTTCAAACTACAAAATCCGGACAGATTTACGTTAATTTTTCATACAACCGTTTTAACTTATTTAAACGACTCCGTTTACAAAACCGACACTCGGGTTTTAAAGTAAACTCAACCTATAAAGTAAACACCTCATTATCAGTAGGTTAAATATTTCAAAACTTCTATTTAGAGTCCCCGAGATTCGATCCAAATATCGACAACAACTATATGTAGTGTCGATACTCGTCTCACGGTACACGATCATTCAAAACATCATAACTTCGCGCTCGTTTGGAGCTAGAAGCTCTACCTTATATCAAAACATAGGCTATAAGTTAAGCCATTTTCAAAACATAAAAATTAGGATTTTACACTTTACTTACTGTTATAAAATGACTACTAAAAACTTGCACAAAATCAACTTTTTGATAAAAACCAACCATAAAAATGATCATTTCTACACCCTAATATCATCATACATCAACCATAACATCAAAATCATAATCAAAATAAAAATATTTAGATCAAAATGAAGTTTTTAACAAGATTTCTAGCAAGAACCACCATGGATCATCATAAAAATGCCATGCATGATCATAGCTCCTACCTACCAACATCAAGAAAAAAATCTTGCTTGCATGTAAGAATTTCTTACACCAATATGATCCTTCATCAAATATAAGAGTGGGTCTATCCTTGGTTTAGCTTAATTCATCATAAATCTCAAGTAAAAATTGAAAATGTGTGTGTTTTAGTGATGGTGGTGGGTTTCAGCAAACAAGAGAGAAAAAGAGAGAGTGGTGAAAATTTTTAAATGAAAAATTGTGATATGTGTGTTTGTTTTAGCTTTATATATAGTGGGGTAGGGACCTTGGTTGCAATTTGGCAATAGTTGTGGCTAAAAATGTAAATAGTTAGCTAAAAAGCGGGAAATAACTATTAGTCAATTTTCAAAATATTTACGGGGCTCGAGTTTCATAAAGATACTTTTAAAAATTTAAAACGTACCTGAAAAATAATAATATCGACTCTCGACTCGACTTAACACGTAATTTAAAATAAAACCTCAAAAATAACAAAAATCGAACAACCGACAATAAAACGTAAAATATTTGCCAGCCATCGACATCACGCTTGCTAATACTCCTTGTACTTAATAAATATTAAATATAGACCTTCCAACATCGGTTTAAACTTGAACCTCCAAAAATAAATATCGTTCAAACTCATCTAAAAATTTCAAAAATAATCGTAAAATAAGATTAAGCAATGACCTCAGTTTTGGGTTGTCACATATACCACCAGCTGCACCAGCCGCACTAGCAGGCAGCCACAGTAGTGTAGCTTAGATATCTTGTATATCATGCCAAGCATTGAGTTGCATCTCAGCTCGCATGATATAGGACTTTTGTACTATATCTCTTATTTTCAGTTGTATTCCTATCCTTAGCACCTAACCATTTTTTTTGGGTAAAAGGGACAATGTCCCCGGTAAATATATTACACCAAAAAGCGTTTAAGTACAAGGAATGTGGCTGAAGTACCACATTAACCGCAAGCTAATAGCTTGTAACCAAGTGTGTATGACATGCCATAACCACACAACCAAAAATAAAACTACACTTGTCTAAGGAACTTTACAGTAAGTAGCATCAACTCTTCTAGCTCTCCAGCAGCAACATATAGGAAGCAGGCGACCCAAATAAGGTTTCCTCCTTAAAAAACCTTCCCAAGAAAAACCCAAAGGGAAAAACTTTGGAGAAGGAAAAAAGAGTACAACCCTTACCTAGAGCTCCCTCCATGATTCAAACAAATATTGAGGATCTTCCATTTATCAAGTAAATTACGCGAATGAGGAGAAACCTTCCTGAATTTAAACGTAACAAGCTTCAGCCGTACCATAGATAGAATAACATCAGCAATTTGAGGCACTGTAGAAGTCTGTTTGATAAACAATCTAGCATTTCTCTCGCGCCATAAGTAATAAGTCGTAGCTCTAACAAGGACGTGCACGATAATACTAGTAACAGCCTTTCTTCGAGATAACAGAATAAGATGAGTAGAAACATCACCAAGATGATGCGAAACACCCTCCATACCAGCCATATCACGAACAAGAGACCAAACTTGTGTAGAAATAGGACACTCAAAAAATAAATGAGAATGTGAGTCACGAACCATACTACACATAGGGCAAACAAGGAGGTCCAAATCAACATTCGGACCAACATCCCACTGACGAAGACGATCTTGCGTTTTCAGCTTCTGATTAACAACTAACCACATGTGAAACGCAAACCTTGGGATACATTGAGGAAACCAAACAATATCATACCAATCCACCTCAGCAGCTCTAACACGAATAGAGTTCCAAACCCCCGTAACCGATAAATTCCCCATATTCCCCACATTATCACGCCATAATAAAACATCATTATTTGAATTAAACATAGGGATAGGGATGTTAACCAGCTGCGGAAATTTGATTGACCAGTCATCAGGCCAACACCAAATACCATCAAGAATAAGATCACTAACCTGAGTATACAAATTAAAACCAGCGCGATAAATTTCTCTAGGGGTAATGAAATTCTGTAATGGGCATATATCATACCATTTATCAAACCATGCAGACGTTGTAGCACCATTATTAACCTTACTTCATACAAAGGCCCGAATAGAGGGCCGAATCTGCAACAATTTCCGCCAACACCAACTCATATTCCCAAGACATGGCACGTCCCAGAAATTCCTCCCTTTGAGCTTATAAGATTGAATCCATTGAACCCAAAGAGAATTTTTAGACGTTAAAATACTCCAAACATGCGTAACAATAAGGGAAATATTAAAATCCTCAAGACTTCGAATACCAAGCCCACCCTCAAGTAGGTAGCTTATCTTTTGTTGTACTAAAAATATCTGTACCACTATTTCAGACAGGCATGCTATATCCCTGTCTTAGATCGGTTGTACTTGTATGATATTGTTATTTGCCAGAAATGACTTGTACCGACATTACTCTATCATCTCTTGTACTTATATTATTATGAACTCTTGACAGGTTATCTAATTTGTTGTGAATTCTATGCATACATATTACCATGCAATTTAAATAACCATCATATTGATCAACTAATAAATCTCATTCTTGTATGTTATAGAAAAATGGCACAAAGAGTTACCCGACAAAACCCCAGAGCTGTTCCCATAAAATCTATTTCAGAAGCACAATTTAGAGTGCTCATCGGTCAAGGAATAGCTAACGCCCTGGCCGCACGGGAAACGCATCTCAGCGGAAACCAAGGTGACAGTCAAAACTCTAACGCTAGGAGGAATGACCGAGTTACTAGAGGGTGTACTTACCCCGACTTCTTAAAATGCAAGCCCATTTACTTCAAGGGAAAAGAAGGAGTAGTCGAGCTCATGCAATGGTTCGAGAGAACCGAGACCGTGTTCCGTATTAGTGACTTACGAAAGAAAACAAGGTAAAATTCGCTACTTGTACACTACTGGAACATTCTCTCACCTAGTGGAATTCACTAGTTGCTACCCTTGGGCATGATGATGCCTATGGGATGACTTGGACTGCATTGCAAGAAAGGCTTACCGTGAAATATTGTCCTCGCGGTGAAATCAAGAAGCTAGAGATTGAACTATGGAATCTCAAGTGCACAAACCATGACATCACAACCTACAACCAAAGATTTCAAGAGTTGACTGTGATATGTACCAGGATGTTTCCTAAGGGGAAGGATAAGATCGAGAAGTACGTAAGTACACTTCCGGAATCTGTTCATGACAGTGTGTTAGCATCTCGACCCACTATAGTCGAGAGTGCCATCGAGTTCACCAATGAACTGATGGACAAACGAGGCCGTGATCATGCGATAAGACAGACCGAGCACAAGAGGAAAGCTGATGAGAACTTCTGTAATCACTATCAGACCCAGCAACCAAAGAGATAGAACTCATGGAAGATTTATAGTGCTACTTTCACAGGGTCGCCTCCATACGTAGGCACAAAGCCAAAGTGTCCTAAGTGCAACTTTCACCACTACAGTGGCACATCTTGCTGAAGGCCCGGACAAAACAATACCTACGTTTCGGCTGATAGAAACAATTCTAGCACCAACTTCAGGCCCAACAACGGAAGTGGCCAGAACTTCCGTGGAAATAGAAAGCAAGGAAATCGTCCTCCCACAGGTGGAAATGATATGAGGCGGAAGGAAGTTCGTTGATATGGTTGTGGGAAACATGACACATCCGACCCGAGTGCCCGAAGAAAGCAAGCAAGAGCGGGAATGGTGGAGGAGCACCAGCCAGAGTTTACGTGATAGGAGACACCAGGACCGACTGCAATGTGGTTACCGGTACGTTTCTTTTGAACAATCGATATGCATCCATTTTGTTTGATACCGGAGCCGATAGGAGTTTCATATCTACCGAGTTTAGTAATTAATACATGGTTTTTATCCAAGTATAAAATAATTTCGTTCCAAATCTTTTTGAATTGATTACTAGTAGAAAGTGCGACTCAATTGTTCTAGGTGGAAAATAAAAAGGTTTGGTTATTTATTTTAAACTAAAAATGAAAATGTCGTTGAGTAAATAAAGATGAAAGCTTTAAAATTTAAAACTAAAAATAAAGACTTTAAAAATTGAAAAGTAACTGATTAAAACTTATAAAAATGTAAACTTTAAATATTTAAACTAAAACAAACCAGGTTAAAATAATTCTAAGTAAAAAGGCGGGAAAAATAAAAATTCAAAAACTGAAAATACAGAACCTTTATCCGGAATCCTATCCAGAATGTTGTCCGGAATGAAGAAGTGAGTCTTATCCTGAATCAATATGTATCCCTTATCCGGAATTACCTGTACTGCTTATCCGGAATTCTAAACGAGCCTTTATCCGGAATAATAATTCTGTGGCTTATCCGGAATCCTGCCAAGACCACTATCCGGAATAACTATCCGGAATACGAATAATGCACCTTATCCTGAATCTTGAAAGGGGCCTTATCCTGAATCCTGCTTCTTGGGCTTATCCGGAATAAATGAAATAAAACTTATCCGGAATACTTCGTTCGATCACTTATCCGGAATAATCTGAAGGGAAGCTTATCCGGAAAAAGTAAATTGACTATATCCGGAATGTTTGAAGAAGCAGTTATTCAGAATAATGGAAAAGAGATGCATATCCGGAATAACTAGATGAGTGCTATCTGAAATAAGGTTATGACCCTTATCCGGAATATCATTAAAGTGACAATTCGGAATAAAATACTGAGATCTTATCCTGAATAAAAGGGTTATCAAAATAATCCGGAATACACAAACTTAGCAAAAAGAAAAAATAAGCCAAAATTCAATAAGCACGTTACCCAAAGCTAAACCAACATGATTTTCGAAAAAGATGAATAAGCTAGAATTTAAAAACTTTTAAAACACTAAATAAACTAGGAATCAAAAAGCACTTTTTATAAAAACTTCAACTTATTAAAAACTACTTATTTCTAAAAACTATTAAGCATAAAGATTAAGAAAAATAAGTACTTTTATCTAAAAACTTTATAAAATCACCAATTTAATAAGCACAACCAACCAACTACACAATCAAATCAT
Source organism: Glebionis coronaria (assembly GCA_025667525.1). Taxonomy (NCBI): domain Eukaryota; kingdom Viridiplantae; phylum Streptophyta; class Magnoliopsida; order Asterales; family Asteraceae; genus Glebionis; species Glebionis coronaria. The sequence goes on from JANFOE010001832.1 coordinate 97,278, forward strand.
GAACAAGATTAAGATAAAACTACATGATTATCAAGATTAAGTAAAGATTAAGAAAGGTAGAATGAGAATTAAGGAAGTAAGCTTGATTGATTAAAGATTAATATCAAATGATTACAAGATTAAAGTTGATAAACTTGGAAAACTAGAGAGAAGAAAACTTAAAAACTTGAAAACAAAAAATAAACTACAACTCAAAATTAACCACCTAACCACCCTCGTAATGACACATTAGGAGGGTATTTATAGGAGGTGGGGAGATTACATGCTTAAGCTATCTTATTTCTTTCTTCTCGTCTCGACTCGACTTAATTTCTTTGTCTTTCTCGACGTCATCTCGGGATTAGTCGATATAAATTGAACTTGTCTTATAATTTTCTTCTATAATTAGACTTAAGTTCTTTGACTTCATTACACTTCCGTCTTTAGACTTTTTCTTCGATAAATCTTCAGAATAGGCCTTGGACTTTCGTTCTTTTTTCATTCTCGATCTTTCGACTTCGTCTTTAGTCTTTTTCTTCGATAAAAGCCCGTGATAGCCCATGTTTTCTTCCTTTTGCATCTTTTAGTCCTAAAACACAATAAAAACACAAACCACGCATAATTCCGACTTTTACGACATAAAATACACGATTTGGTCTTGTTATTATTGGAAATAAGTGGTAAAAGGATAAGTTTTTTCACACTTATTAAATCCCCTACACTTGACCATTGCAATGTCCTCATGCAATGCACTAATTTCAAAGCACGGTTTACATTTTTCATCATAGATAACCCATCTTGGCCTTTATTAAATGCTAAACACTAAGGAAACTATAAGAACAAAACAACTAAGAAATCAAAGACTTACATTGGGTTTATGGTTGTCATGAATGTTCATCATTCTCAAGTTTCACGTTCCCCATAAGCTTAAAAACGAGATCATTGTTATTATAAGTTAGCAAACTAACACGAACTCATGTGACCCAATTATTCACTTAGACTCCCTTATTCCTAGGTGTATCTCTTATATTTTATTGTTGTCTTGAATGATCACGAGGATGCATTGTTTGACTTATTTTGATAGTTATTTAAGCTGAAAACAAAGTGGGACGATTTAATCAATAGTTAGCTAAAGGACAAAATCTTTTAAAACTGCTTCTCGGGACCTCATAAATTTCATATCTTGGCATAACTCGCTTCACGATTTGAGACCTTTCTCGGACCGATATTTGGCAGCGACTTCATACTTCAAATCTTTGAGAGACGTTCTTGAAATTATGGTCTTCTCTTCATAATAGGAATTTCTTCACTTGAAGTTTTGAGAGATTCTTCATATTTGGACCACGACTTCTTCATTTTTCTCCAATCTTTATTTTGGACTTTGATATACAACGATCCGCCTCCTTTTAGGACTTGGATCTATTTATCCTCATACCTTGCTAGGGTCTTTTCGGATAGACTTTGATAGGTGTGAAAACACCCATCCTTTTACCACTTATTTCTTGCTAAGACCAAAACGCGTATTTAATGTCATTTGTTTGGAATTATGTGTGGTTTGTGTGTTTGTTGTGTTTTCAGAGCCAACCGGATAAATATTGAAGAAAACATGGGATTGCACGGGTTTTATCGAAGAAAAAGACTCAAGACGAAGTCTATTGTCCAAGAGATGCAAAAGATTTGAAGTCAATGGGCCTATTTGAAGATTTATCGAAGAAAAGGACCAAAGATGGAAGATTTACATATGTCGAAAGAACTCAAGTCTACTAAACGAAGAAATTAAAAGAATAGTTGAATTTAATCGTCGACAAATCCCGAATCAGAACCGAAAACGTCAACTTTTCTGAAAAGACGAGAAGACAAGAAGAAAGGGAGAAAGCCCACTCACCAACCAACCACTAGGCCTATAAATAGGATCCACCTTCACACTTTTTGAGCTAGTTTTAGTTTCCAATTCTTTTCTTTTCTTTCGTAGGAAGCCAACACCATTAAGGTGTTGGTGATTTTTCATTTTTATTGAATCCTTAATCTTGTAAGTTTTTAATCTTTCCCTTTGTTTGTTTAACATTAATCTTTCAATATAATCCTTCCATTAATATTGTTCATCTTCATCTTTTTGATTTAAAAGTTTAAAGTTCTTATTTAGTTGATTTGATCTTCAAAAGTTATTGGGTTTTGTGTTTTTATTGTTGGGATTTGATGTTTATGGTTGATAAAGGATTAGTGCTTAGTTTGGTTTAAATCTTTTGGTTAAATTTGGCTTGTTTGGATTAAAATCGATATTTTTTGTCTGTTTACTGTTCTTCGTCCCCAGTATTCCGAATCAAAGTAAACATTCCGGATCAATCACTTTCATTTTTTATTCTGGATCAAGTTAATTATTCAGTATCAAAACCTTTCATCCGGAATATTTTATATTCCGGATCAACTCCTTTCATCCGGAATAATCAAATATTCTGGATCAACTCCTTTCATCCGGAATAATCAATTATTCCGGATCAACTCATTTATTCCGGATCAACTTTTATTCCGGATAGAACTTTTATTCCGCATCAAGTTCCATATTCCGAATCAACCTTTTCCATCCAGAATATCTAATATTCCAGATCAAGCTCAACATTCCGAATCAAACTCTTTTCAATTTTATTCCGGATCAACAATATATTTCGCATCAACTGACTTATTCCGAATCAAGGTTTCAAGTTTTATTTATTCCGAATGAACATCTTTTTCAGCTTTTCTTGTTTTAATTTTCTGAGTTTTTAAGTTACATTTTTAATCACTTTCATTTGTTGTTTAATTTTGAACTGATCTTTATTTCTTTTACCTTGATTTTCATTTGTCAATTGTTTTAGCTTATTTTCACAACTTTGCTCTTTTATTCCTTTTCCGTAGAATAGAAAACCCAATTCCCTTTTTGTAACAAAGAACAATCATTCCACTTTGAGCCGTGATCAATTCGAGAAGATTCCGAGAACTAATCTGAACCCAAAGCAAAACCCGAGTATCAAATGGCGCCGCTGCCTGCTCTTCTCGTAAAGATTAACAGTTTTTTGTGAGAACTTGGATTTTGGGATCCGTTCGCCGTGAACGTTACTTTTTCATCATCAAAAATTTTCAAAAATCCTAAAAAATATAAAATTTTCAAAAATACAAAAAAATTAAAAAAACCATAAAAACCAAAAATATTTCTTGTTTGCTTTGTTAGTTCTTTTGCAGGTGCATGCGTACATGATCAACGTCTTATCAAGAGCCCGAGCCTCTCGAAGACTTAGACATGGCCGGTGTACACAACAACAATAACAATCCACCTCAAAACAACAATAACAACAACAACAATGAACCTCTACCAGACAATCGCCCTATGATTGAACTTTTGCAAGCACATGTAGAGGGCAACAATGATCCAATTGTCATACCCGCGATTGTAGCCAACAACTTTGAGCTCAAATCCGGCTTTATTCAGATGGTCTCTGCTCAACCATTCTTGGGGCGTACCATTGATGATCCTCATGACCACATCAAAAGGTTCCTGCAACTCACGAATACGGTCAAATTTAATGGTGTTCCACAAGAGGTAATCCGTTTACAACTTTTTCCTTTCTCCTTAGAGGGACAAGCCCGACATTGGCTTGCAAAGGAACCGCCACAAAGTATTCTGACATGGACGGATTTGGAGACCAAATTCATAAACTACATTTTCCCACCCTCTCGTACTACCGCTTTGCGGAATGAAATTATTAATTTTGAACAAAAGTACGATGAGTCTTTTAGTGAATCTTGGGACCGTTTTAAAGATCTTTTAAGAAAGTACCCACAACATGGTTATACCAAAGTGCACCAAATTAATACTTTTTATAATGGTTTAAGCATGAATGACCAAGATTCACTAAATAGTGCCTCGGGGGGTAATATTTTGGTTAAGAGCTCTAATGCCGCTTGGGATATTATTGAGAATAAGTCTAGAGTGCAAACCAAGAGTGTTCAGACCAATGCCGCTAGTGCTAGTACTAGTGACAACGACAAGAGACTTGACAAAATCACGTCGCTTCTTGAATCGCTTGCTACCCAAACCGCTAGCAACACCAACAGCATCAACGCTAAAAACGCTCAAGTCAATGTTGTAAGCCAACCATGTGAAATATGCGGGGGTCCTCACTCTTACACTACTTGTACCTCCACCCAAGACTATCCTTCTGAGAATGTTAATGTAGCATACGGTACCTATCCTCTGGCCGCTTATCAAGCTCGTCCTCAAGGAGACCGCAACTTGCTCAGCTATCGCTCAAACAACTTTCTTTCCCCGCCCGGTTTTCCTCCTAACAACCCAAACCAACAACAAAACCTCAATCGCCCTCCTCAACAACAACCTCGTGCACCATACCAACCACCTCAAAGACAACCATATCCACCTCAAAGAAACAACAAAGTTTACCAACAAACTGCTTATCAACCACCCGCCTACAATGCTCCTCCCAACCAACCCACCGCATTACACCAAGATATTGGAACCTACATGAGGACCAATGATGTGATCGTGGACAATCTCCAGCGGGAATTGCTCAACTTGAAAGCAGACATGGTGAAACAAGGGAACAATCTTCGAGCTGATATGCGAAACACTTTGGCAAGTCAAACGAATGACTTACGGAACATGATGGCTGGTTTCTTCCAAGGTAATCAATCCTCTTCTTCGGGTACTCTTCTGAGTAACACCGTTGCGAATCCAAGAGGGGAGATGAAAGCAATCACCACTCGCAGTGGCAAAGGTACCAAGGAACCCGAGCTTCCTATACCTCTACCGGTGATTGTGACCAAGGAAAACAAGTCACCTACTCATATTCCTCATCCTTCTACTTCCCCAATTCCTCCACCTTTTACTTCTACCCCTCCTCCACCCAAGGATGTGAGTGATCCTACTATCCCAAAGCCTTCCTCTTCTTCCGACATACCTTATCCCTCAAGGTTGAGGAAGCTCAAAATCAAGGACGATATTCAAGTTTCGAACTTTCTCAAAATGTTTAAGCAATTGAATTTCAACATATCCTTCGCTGAGGCTCTCGCTCACATGCCCAAATATGCGAAAATGTTTAAAGATCTTCTTAGTGACAAGGAGAAGCTTCTTGATATCGCTAACACCCAACTTAATGAGAATTGCTCTGCAGTGCTCTTAAGGAAATTGCCAACTAAACTTGGTGATCTGGGTCGCTTCTTAATCCCTTGCAATTTCCCGGGAGTAGAGAATTGCATGGCCCTAGCCGATCTAGGTGCCAGTATTAACTTAATGCCTTTAAGTGTTTGGAAGCAATTATCTCTCCCTGAGCTAGTCCCCACCAAAATGACTTTGGAATTAGCTAAACGTACGGTTGCTTATCTAGTGGGGATAGCCGAAGACGTTTTTGTAAGAGTTGACAAATTCACTTTTCCTGCCGATTTCATCGTGGTCGACTACGATATAGACCCTCGTGTGCCATTAATCGTGGGACGTCCATTCCTGAGGACCGGTCGCACTCTCATCGATGTAGAAGCGGGTGAGCTTATCATGAGAGTGGGTGACGATAAAATCGTCTTCAACATGGGAAAGCTTTCTAAACAGCCTTATTCATACGAGAGTGTTAATTGTATCAACGTTCTTGATGAGGCTTGTGAAGAACACTTCATTGATGCTTGCAAAAGTATTCCTACCTCTCCTCCCAATGTTGAGACCGTTTCCTCTATTGATTCATTACTAACTCTATTTGGGGAAAGTGATTTCCTTTGGAAAGATTTTGAAGCAACAATGGGAGATGTGAACTTAGAATATGACGATTCTCCCACCGATTGGGATGAAGACATTCGTCTCATTGAGAAACTTCTCAAAGAGGACCATATTTCTCCACCATCTCCCAAGGATATTGTTATCGATGAACCGAATTTGAATACGCCTCCCATCGAAAATCCTCCAGATTTAGAGCTTAAGGAGTTGCCATCCCATCTCGAGTACGTGTTCCTTGAAGATAAGAAGAAGTCGCCCGTCATCATTGCTAAGGACTTGAAAGAAGAAGAGAAATCTCGCCTCATCGTCGTGCTTAAAGATCATAAGAAGGCAATTGCTTGGAAAATTTCCGATATCCGCGGAATTGATCCAAACTTTTGTACTCACAAGATTCTCATGAAAGATGACTTTAAACCCGCCATCCAGAGCCAAAGAAGGGTTAATCCTCGCATTCATGACGTCATCAAACAAGAGGTTATCAAACTTCTTGATGCCGGCTTGATTTACCCTATTTCGGATTCGCCATGGGTAAGTCCCGTCCATTGTGTGCCCAAGAAGGGCGGAATAACCGTTGTTCCCAATAAACACAACGAGTTGATTCCTACTCGTCTCGTTACTGGGTGGAGAGTTTGTATCGACTATCGCAAACTCAACGACGCCACGAGAAAAGATCACTTTCCTCTTCCTTTCATGGATCAAATGCTCGAGCGTCTAGCGGGTAATGACTATTACTGCTTCTTAGACGGTTTCTCCGGGTATTTTCAAATTCCCATCGATCCCAAATACCAAGAAAAGACCACATTCACTTGTCCCTACGGAACATTTGCTTACAAACGCATGCCTTTCGGTTTATGCAATGCTCCTGGGACGTTCCAAAGGTGTATGATGGCTATCTTCCATGACATGGTCGAAGAAACTATGGAAGTATTCATGGATGATTTCTCGGTTTATGGCGATTCATTCTCTGCTTGCCTTGCTAATTTAGAACGTATGCTTAAGCGGTGTGAAGACACTCGCCTTGTTCTTAATTGGGAAAAATGCCATTTCATGGTAAAAGAGGGCATCGTGCTAGGACACAAAATCTCCAAAGCCGGTCTTGAAGTGGACCGTGCTAAAGTCGATGTTATTGCTAAATTGCCTCCACCTTCAACCGTGAAGGGTGTGAGAAGTTTCCTGGGTTATGCGGGCTTCTACCGTCGCTTTATCAAAGATTTTTCTAAAATCGCTCGCCCGATGACCCACCTCTTGGAAAAAGATACTCCTTTTATCTTTTCCAACGAATGTATTGAAGCCTTCAACCTTCTAAAGGATAAGCTTACTATGGCACCGGTCTTGGTTACCCCTGATTGGGAGCTGCCTTTCGAGTTGATGTGCGATGCTAGTGATAGGTGTGAAAACACCCATCCTTTTTACCACTTAATTACAATAATAACCGAGCCAAAACATGTATTTTATGTCTTTTATGTCGGAATTATGCGTGGTTTGTGTTTTTGTTGTGATTTAGGACGAAATTGTGAAAAGTGGAGAAAACACGACATTTATGGGCTTTTATTGAAGAAAAAGATGAAAGACGAAGTCAAGAAGTCAAGAGTGCAAAAAAAGAAAGGAAGTCCAAGACCAATTCTGAAAATTTATCGAAGAAAAAGTCGAAAGACGGAAGTTTATCAAAAGCCGAAGAACTCAAGTCTAATTTATTGAAGAATTAAAAGACGAGTTCAAAGAAATCCCGAGCCAAAAGTCATTAAAGTCCAAGATTAAAGAAGATTTAAAGGCTTAAGGACTAATGGTGCAATTAACAAAGAGATTAAGAAGGAAGGGCCTAATGATGCAATTAAGAGAAAATGAAGGAGGGGAGGAAGCTTCCTAAGCACCCCTTCATCCTCCCCTATATATAGATTACATATTAATCATTTTCATTTTGTTGGCTAATAGTGACAATTAGTTCTTCCACTTTTAATTACCTTGTCATTTAAATACTTTTCAAATTTAATTACCTTGTCTTGCACCTTAATTACCATTTAATTTCAAGTAAGTTTTTCTTTTAATTCTTGTCAATCTTTATCTTTATTGTTTATCTCTCATTCTACCTTTCTTAAATCTTTATGTTGATTTATTTATGTTCATGTTCTTGATTTTTATTGATTTATTTAAGTGGGTTTTGATTATCTTGATTAGTTTTGTTAGTTTTGATGTTTTGGATTGATTGTTTATGATTAATAGATGTTTATTTGTTATTTTGATTTAATCTTGTGGTTGATTTTGCCTAGATTTGTTTAGATTCGAGTTATATATTGTTCCTTGTTCTTCGGTCCTGTTTGTTACTGTATTCTAGGTTCTGATCTTTCCCTGTATTCTGAGTAAAGGATTTTAAGAGTACTCTATTCGGAATCTTCTATATTCCGTATCAAGGTTTTAGCAAAGCTGGTCTATCTGGAATTTCTTTTATTCCGAGTAGAGTAAATATTCCGCATAAGGGATATATTCCGCATAGGGGTATTCCGCATAGGGGAAGTATTCTGAGTAGGAATTATTCCGGATAGTGCTAATATTCCGAATAGGGCATTATTCAACATAGGGGTGATATTCCGAATAGAGTTCATATTCCGCATAGGGCAACTTATTCCGGATAGGACTTTATTTCGAATAGGGACTTTTATTCCGAATAGGACACTATTCCGCATAGGAATATATTCCGCATAGGGGGAGTATTTCGAATAGGGGACTTATTCAGGATAGGTGACAATATTCCGGATAGGTGACAATATTCCGGATAGGAAACTTGTTCCAGATAGGGTTGATTTTCAGTTCCTTTATTTTCAGTTTCTAATTTTCTGCTTTTTAATTTTCAAGTTTTAATTTTCCCGCCTTTTTACTTAATCGCACTTTAAGTTTATTCGCCTTAGATTTATTTTAGTCTTGCCTTAGTTTAAGATTTAGTTTTAGTTGCGTTTTAAGTTTGCCTTAGTTAGATTTAAGTTTGCGTTATTTACTTTTAGTCCCTTTTAATTTTAGCCTTGCTTTTAAATACTTGCACCATTTACTTTAAATTAAACTTAGATTTACTTTTACATCATTTACTTTAATTGTTTTGCACTTTTAATATACTACAACGACACAACTTTTGTTTCCACCAAAGAACGACTGAGTCGCATAGTTAAACCAGATCAATTCGATTAGAACACTAGAACGATAATTTTCTTACTAGCAAAATGCTTGTATCAAATGGCGCCGCTGCCAGCTCTTTTCGTAAAGATTAACGGTTTTCTGTGAGAGACGCGTTGCTTTTTGGGATCCGTTCACTTGTGAGCGTTATTTTCTTGCTTAAAAAATTCAAAAAACCATAAAGATAAAAAAATTATTAAAAATCCATAAAAATTAAAAATTTCAAAAATCCAAAAAGATTTTATTTTTATTGTGTCTATATATTGTCTTTGTGTTTGGTATTGTTTTCTTTTGTCTTTGTTAGTGTATGCGTACTAGATCTTCTAATTATCAAGAGCCCGAGACTCAAGAAGATTTAAGTATGTCAGGTGTTAACAACAACAATAATCCACCGCACCTCAACAATAACAACAATGTTCTTCCAAAGCCCGATCTTCAGACAATGGAGGAACTTTGTCAACCAACAATGTTTGGACGAGGAGGACCGATTGCGCCGATGCAAATCAACGCTCCAGAGTTCTAGTTGAAGCACCACATGATTCAGCAAGTGCAAACTAACCCATTCCGTGGATTGCCTGATGATGATGCCAACAAACACCTCGACAAGTTCATTACAATCACCCAAAGCATGAAGTTGCCTGGTGCCACAATGGATGTTCTTCGCCTACAACTATTTCCACATACTTTATCACATCATGCCGAGAAATGGTTTGATCGTCTCCTGAAGAATTCTATTCATACTTGGGATGACATGACTCAACGCTTTTTGTCGCGCTACTTTCCACCATCCATGGTCACGAGCCTTCGCAATCAAATCAGCGGTTTCATGCAAGAACCCGATGAATCTCTTTTTGATGCTTGGGAAAGATATAATGTCTTGATTGATCGTTGTCCAAACCACAACATGCTTCCAGTCACATTGACTGATACTTTCTACAACGGTTTGACTTTTCGAGATCGTGATACGATTAATGCAGCCGCCGGTGGCACATTCATGAAAAGGAGACCCGAGGAGTGTAGAGAGTTTATTGAGAACATGACTACTCACCACAAAAACTGGGATTCCTCCGCTTCTTCAAGGAACAATCCGAGAGTCAATGTTTCTTCTACCTCAGCAAACCCTGATATGACCGAACTCACCCGCATGATGACTGAAATAAGCAAAAGTATCACGCTTCTCGCTTCAAACCAACAACAACAACAAGTTAAAGCGGTTGCTAATCCTTGTGAAACATGCGGCGGTCCTCACTCATACACCGATTGTCCTTCTACACAAGGAAATCCGGAAAATGTGTATGCTGCTTATGGTAATTATTCACCGGAAAATTACCAAGCTCGACCTCAAGGGGATAGAAATTTGCTGAGTTACCGATCAAACAACTACCTTTCACCCGGTTTTTCTCCTCAAAACCAAAACCCCGCCAACAACTACAATAGAAGCAACCAAATCCCTCAAAGAGCTTCTAATCCTTATCACCCACCCGCCCAACAAGCCCCACCCATTAATCCCGATGTTGAAGCCATCATGAGAACCCAAGGTGAGCAAATCAAGAATCTGCAGAGCCAAATTATCAATCTTAAAGGAGATATCACAAAGCAAGGAAATGAGATTAGATCCGAGCTTCGAGATAATATTCAATCCTCCTTCAGCAATCAAACCAATGATTTGAAGAATATGCTTGCTAGTTTCTTACCCGCCGCTCAACCTTCTACTTCAAGTTCTCTACCTTCAAACACCGTCACCAATCCGCGAGAAAATGTGAGTGCTATTACTACTCGTAGTGGAATTACTATTGTCGATCCACCAATCCCGCCCCCATCATCTACACCTCCTCCACCACCATTTATCCCTACTCCTCCTACACCTAGTATTAGTACACCATTATCGTCTCCGCCTCGTCATGACGATGTTCCTAGGAAGGACCCTTCAACATCTCAACCTTTACCTACTACACCTGCACCTTCACCACCCAAACCCAATATCCCTTATCCTTCTCGTTTAGGCAAGACCAAAATGCTAACCAAGGATGACTCTGAAGTGTCACGCTATGTGAAGATGATCTCTCAAATGAACTTCAACATTAGCTTTCTTGAAGCACTTGTCCATATGCCAAAATTTGTCAAAGCATTCAAGGAATTGCTTAACAAGAAGGAGAAGTTGATTGAGCTCGCCAACACATGCTTAAATGAAAACTGCTCTGCAGTTATTCTTAAAGAACTTCTGGAAAAGCTTGGAGATCCCGGTCGTTTTGTGTTGCCTTGCGTTTTCAACAAAACTAAAGAATTTACTGCCCTTGCTGATCTCGGGGCCAGTATTAATTTGATGACATTGAGTGTTTGGAAAACACTATCATTACCCGACCTCACTCCAACAAAGATGACTCTTGAACTTGCAAATCGCACTCTCGCTTACCCTGTTGGTATAGCCGAAGAGGTGTTCATAAAAGTTGGCACATTTACTTTCCCGGTCGATTTTGTCGTTGTTGATTATGAAATGGACCCTCGTATTCCTTTAATACTTGGTCGGCCATTCTTGAGAACCGGACGAGCTTTAGTGGATGTGGCCGAAGGTGAGTTAATCTTACGAGTCGGGGATGACGCACAAGTGTTTAAAATGGGAAAGCTCACAAGTAAATCCTTTGGAGGCAGAGAATCAGTGAATATGATTAATGTGCATGATGACTTTGTTGTCTACAACAATCCTCTATTCGATTCTTGCATTGATAATCCACTTTTTCATGATGATATGGATGATTCTCGCTCCAATTTGGAACCTTCTCCCATTTATGATTCTCCACCGATCTTCGATGCTTATGATGATGAGTCTAGCTCAGATTCGGATGATTATGATGACCTTACTTCTGAGTATCCCGATCTGCCCACATATGATGATTTTGATGAGGCCGATACTCTTTCGAGCGATTCTTCACATGATGAAGATCCTCCGCCATCACTCGATCTTACTTTGGACGACTACTCATTTGAGGAAGAATTTTCAACTTTTCTCAATACTTACTTCCCTCATGAGAGTGATACTCCTCCTTATGATTTTGAAGATTATCGTCTTGATCCTACTTTGGATTTGAAGAACATTCTTTCAAAGGAGAAGAAACCGGTCGACACCAATATCCGCAGCACGTATGAGTTAACACCTCTTTGTCCCCCTTCTGAGGACGAGGTTGTGCTTCTTCGCGGATCTTCTTCACACTCTGCTGAGACTGAGTGCTATTTTCCCTTAAAGGAAAAGGTATTCGACCCCGGTATCGATATTCTTCAACCATCTCAGTATCCACTTGATGAAATAAAAGGAAAAATCTTTGGAACTATTGAAAATCTGCTTGCAACACTTCACCCTTGCTTCCATCGTGCTCCATCGCTGCTTAAGGGAACCTTGCCTACTCTTCTTTGGCTTGCCTTGTTTGCCTTAAGCTTGTGCTATTTGATGGACGAAAACTATGTCTTTGATCCTGGTGGATATGTTTCATGCTTCTTCCTATGATGATCAAGGTCGAGTCAGGCTCACGACTTGGTAATCAAAAATCAAGCGCTTCTTGGGAGGCAACCCATGCATCTATCTTTTCGCTTTCTTTATCATGAGTGTAGGGGAGACCCTTTGGTTTGCTATTTCCTCTCCTTTCTTAATCAGGGATTCGAGCTTCAAAGACACACTCTTGATGATTCTTGACGACCCGTGATTCCGTGTTCCATTATCCCGGTTCTATCCTAAACTCTTTTCGATTCACTGTTTTATATTTTCTCAATATTAAAATAGGAATCTCTTTAGTTGTCTCTTCCTTAGCAAGATTTAAACAACGTGCACAATGTCCTAAGTGTAGGGGAGTTTACTCCCACATGCTTAAACATTGAGGACAATGTTTATGTTAAGTGTAGGGGGACTTCTATCAAAGTTAAGTGGCCTTTTCCTTGTATTTGCCCTCATTTTAACCGGAAAATCAATTTTTCGACATTTTTCAAAAATTTTGATCTATTTTGGCCTATTAGTTTTTCCCTTTGTATAGTTATTTTCTTTCCTTGCTAGAATAAATGTTTAATAAAGTGGTTTTAATTTTCAAACGTTGTGAATCTTTTGACTCAACCCGAGTTTACTTATCTAAGTTACTCTAGCTAGTATCCTTAACGTGTTTAAGTCAAGTTTTGCTAAGCTTTTATATAGGGAGCTATAAAACGCGAAAGTCTTAACTCTCACGGGTTAAGGACAAGAACTTTTCGCAAGTTCCTATAATTGATCCTAGAGAGTCGTTTATCAAGAGAACTTTAAAATGCGATTTCTAAACTTGAAAAAGTCTAAGAATTTACAAGATCCTATAGGCGACTCGAAAACCCAAAACTTTGATTTAATAGGCTAAGCATCCACGAGTCTCATTACTTGAGATTTTAAACTGTGGAGAACGAGAGATGATAGAGCCAATTATAAGTTCGGTATTCTTTCGGGAATTTATGTGAGTTAATTATAAGCCTATTCTCCCATCGCTTGTTAATAAATTTATTTGCAATAAATAAGGTTGTACGATTTGAAAAGTTACTTAGCTTCTAGCCCAAGATCGTTTAAAAGTTGCTCGGTATGGATTAGAGTTCATAGCCAAGGCATAACTTATTGAAGCGGGACGCGAAGATTTGCGAGTCCAAAAAGGTCCTAACAAGGCATGAGGGCTATATTTTGTTGCTAAAGATCCAAAGTGATGTGAAGAATCATTTATCGAAAATCAATATGAAGGATCGAGACACACGACGAAAAGTAAAAACTCCCCAAAAGTCATGGAGAAGTGTACCAAAAAAGACCCTAGCAAGGTATGAGGATAAATAGATCCAAGTCATAAAAGGAGGCGGATCGTTGTATATCAAAGTCCAAAATAAAGATTGGAGAAAAATGAAGAAGTCGTGGTCCAAGTATGAATCTCTCTAAACTTCAAGTGAAGAAATTGCTATATGAAGAGAAGACCATAATTTCATGAACGTCTCTCAAGGTTTGAAGTATGAAGTCGCTGCCTAATATCGGTCCGAGAAAGGTCTCAAATCGCGAAGCGAGTTATGCCAAGATATGAACTTTATGAGGTCCCGAGAAGCAGTTTTAAAAGATTTTGTCCTTTAAGCTAACTATTGATTAAATCGTTCACTTTATTTTCAGCCTAAATAACTATCGAAATAAGTCAACAATGCATCCTCGTGATCATTCAAGACAACAATAAAATATAAGAGATACCCCTAGGAATAAGGGAGTCTAAGTAAGTAATTGGCCCACATGAGTTCGTGTTAGTTTACTAACTTATAATAACAATGATCTCGTTTTTAAGCTTGGTTTGGAGAAAGTGAAAACCTGAGGATGATGATTATTCATGACATTTCCAAAGCCCAAGGTATGCTTTTTGATTTCTTTATTTTGAATGTTTATAGTTTTCTATCTCTTTAATAAAGGCCAACGTGGATTTATTAAGATGAAAAATGTAATCTTGCTCTGTAACTAATGCATTGCATGAGGACATTGCAATGGTCAAGTGTAGGGGATTTGATAGGTGTGAAAACACCCATCCTTTTTACCACTTAATTACAATAATAACCGAGCCAAAACGTGTATTTTATGTCTTTTATGTCGGAATTATGCATGGTTTGTGTTTTTGTTGTGATTTCGGACGAAATTGTGAAAAGTGGAGAAAACACGGCATTTATGGGCTTTTATTGAAGAAAAAGATGAAAGACGAAGTCAAGAAGTCAAGAGTGCAAAAAAAGAACGGAAGTCCAAGACCAATTCTGAAGATTTATCGAAGAAAAAGTCGAAAGACGGAAGTTTATCAAAAGCCAAAGAACTCAAGTCTAATTTTCTGAAGAATTAAAAGACGAGTTCAAAGAAATCCCGAGTCAAAAGTCATTAAAGTCCAAGATTAAAGAAGATTTAAAGGCTTAAGGACTAATGGTGCAATTAACAAAGAGATTAAGAAGGAAGGGCCTAATGATGCAATTAAGAGAAAATGAAGGAGGGGAGGAAGCTTCCTAAGCACCCCTTAATCCTCCCCTATATATAGATTAGATATTTCATTTTGTTGGCTAATAGTGACAATTAGTTCTTCCACTTTTAATTACCTTGTCATTTAAATACTTGTCAAATTTAATTACCTTGTCTTGCACCTTAATTACCATTTAATTTCAAGTTAGTTTTTTCTTTTAATCCTTGTCAATCTTTATCTTTATTGTTTATCTCTCATTTTACCTTTCTTAAATCTTTATGTTGATTTATTTATGTTCATGTTCTTGATTTTTATTGATTTATTTAAGTGGGTTTTGATTATCTTGATTAGTTTTGTTAGTTTTGATGTTTTGGATTGATTGTTTATGATTAATAGATGTTTATTTGTTATTTTGATTTAATCTTGTGGTTGATTTTGCCTAGATTTGTTTAGATTCGAGTTATATATTGTTCCTTGTTCTTCGGTCCTGTTTGTTACTGTATTCCAGGTTCTGATCTTTCCCTGTATTCCGAGTAAAGGATTTTAAGAGTACTCTATTCGGAATCTTCTATATTCCATATCAAGGTTTTAGCAAAGCTGGTCTATCCGGAATTTCTGTTATTCCGAGTAGAGTAAATATTCCGCATAAGGGATATATTCCGCATAGGGGTATTCCGCATAGGGGAAGTATTCCGAGTAGGAATTATTCCGGATAGTGCTAATATTCCGAATAGGGCATTATTCAGCATAGGGGTGATATTCCGAATAGAGTTCATATTCCGCATAGGGCAACTTATTCCGGATAGGACTTTATTTCAAATAGGGACTTTTATTCCGAATAGGACACTATTCCGCATAGGAATATATTCCGCATAGGGGACGTATTCCGAATAGGGGACTTATTCAGGATAGGTGACAATATTCCGGATAGGAAACTTGTTCCGGATAGGGTTGATTTTCAGTTCCTTTATTTTCAGTTTCTAATTTTCTGCTTTTTAATTTTCAAGTTTTAATTTTCCCGCCTTTTTACTTAATCGCACTTTAAGTTTATTCGCCTTAGATTTATTTTAGTCTTGCCTTAGTTTAAGATTTAGTTTTAGTTGCGTTTTAAGTTTGCCTTAGTTAGATTTAAGTTTGCGTTATTTACTTTTAGTCCCTTTTAATTTTAGCCTTGCTTTTAAATACTTGCACCATTTACTTTAAATTAAACTTAGATTTACTTTTACATCATTTACTTTAATTGTTTTACACTTTTAATATACTACAACGACACAACTTTTGTTTCCACCAAAGAACGACTGAGTCGCATAGCTAAACCAGATCAATTCGATTAGACCACAACAACGAACTATAATTTTTATACGGGCCAAAAGCCTTGTATCACTAGCGACTTTGCTATTGGAGCGGTTTTGGGCCAAAGAGTGAACAAACACTTCCAACCAATCCACTATGCTAGCAAGACAATGACGGGGGCTCAATTGCATTATACCACTACCGAAAAAGAGCTTTTAGCTGTAGTGTATGCTTTTGAAAAGTTTCGCCCCTATCTTGTCCTTTCTACCACAATCGTTTATACCGATCATTCTGCGTTGAAGTACTTGTTAACTAAACAAGATTCCAAACCAAGACTTCTTCGCTGGGTTTTGCTACTTCAAGAATTTAAAATCGAAATTCGTGATAAGAAGGGAGCTGAAAACCTAGCCGCAGATCATCTCAGCAGACTTGAGGATCCTTATCAAGGGGATCATCCGAACAAAGAGATCAATGACTCTTTTCCCCTTGAGACCTTAATGTCTATCAATTCGAATCAAGATGAGACCCCGTGGTTTGCGAACATTGCAAACTACTTGGCGGGTGGAATTCTTATTGACGGGTTAACATCCCAACAAAAGAAGAAGTTCTTTAAAGACATTAAGACTTACTTTTGGGATGACCCGTATCTCTTCAAACAATGCGCTGATTTGATTATTCGCCGATGTGTTGATGGACCGGCAGCTTTCGACATTCTCGAAGCTTGCCACAAAGGACCCACCGGTGGTCACTTTGGTCCCAACTACACCGCCAAAAAAGTGTTTGACTCGGGATTTTATTGGCCCACCATTTATCGTGATGCTCACGAGATGGTTAAACATTGTGATGCTTGCCAAAAACAAGGCAAGATCATAAAGATGAGATGCCTCAAACTTTCTTACAAGAATGTGAAATCTTTGATGTATGGGGTATCGACTTTATGGGGCCATTCCCCTCATCTAAAGGAAACAAATACATCCTTGTTGCCGTTGACTACGTTTCTAAATGGGTTGAAGCCAAAGCTTTACCCACTAATGACGCAAGGGTGGTTTGTAACTTTTTGAAATCTCTGTTCGATAGATTCGGTGTGCCTCATGCCATTATTAGTGATCGCGGGACTCATTTTTGCAATGATCAATTTACAAGAGTCATGGCTAAGTATGGTGTCAATCATCGTCTTTCCACCGCATACCACCCACAAACTAATGGGCAGGCTGAAATCTCTAACCGAGGATTAAAGCAAATTCTTGAACGAACCGTGGGAGAGCATCGTGCCTCATGGGCCGATAAACTTGATGATGCTTTGTGGGCTTTTCGTACCGCATACAAGACTCCGATTGGTTGTACACCATATCGTCTCGTGTACGGGAAAGCATGCCACCTCCCCATTGAGTTGGAGCACAAGGCTTATTGGGCCTTGAAGTGGGCTAATTTCGATATCAACAAAGCCGGTGAGCTACGCAAGATCCAACTCAATGAGCTGAATGAACTCCGGAATGAGGCTTATGAAAATTCTTTGATCTATAAGGAAAGGACTAAGCTCATTCACGACTCTAAGATTAAAAACCGAGAGTTCCAAGTTGGAGACAAAGTTTTACTCTTTAACTCTCGATTGAAAATCTTTTCGGGCAAGCTGAAATTTCGTTGGTCCGGCCCATTCACCATTGCCCAAATTTTTCCATATGGTACTCTCAAGCTCGCTCAACCTAATGGACATAATTTTAAGGTGAATGGCCAACGAGTGAAGTTGTACTTTGGTGAGGACATCTCTCATGAGATGATTCCATCCCTCACCACGTTTCCCATGAACTAATTTTGGGTCGAGTCAGGCTCGTGACTCGGTTATCAAAAACATGCGCTCCTCGGGAGGCAGCCCGAGTATCTATCCTTTTCCGTTTTAACCTCCTAAGTGTAGGGGGACCTATTTAGGTTGTTTGTGTTTATGTGGTGATGTGCTTACAGGGATGAATGCACTTTTGGAACATTTGAAGAACCGTGCTCCCGTGTTATCCGAAATCTGGTTCTATCTCTCAACTATCGTGATTCAATTTTCTTCATACTCACATTTGAAATTGATCACGTTAGTCGTCTCTTCCTTAGCTTGATTTAACCAACGTGCACAATGTCATAAGTGTAGGGGAGACTTTTCCCACATGCTTAAACATTGGGGACAATGTTTATCTTAAGTGTAGGGGGGACTTCTATCGAAGTTTTAAGTGGACTTTTCCATTAAAATGCCTTCATTTAACCGGAAAATCATCTTTTTCAACATTTTTTCAAATTTTTTAATTAATTTTGGCCATTTAGTCGTAATTTTTAAATTTTTATCGTTGCTTTCATATGTATATATCCCGCAATAAAGTCAAAAGTTTTAATAAAGTGGTGTAGCTAGTTTTGAAGTCTTTGACATATTAGGCCCGTTATGATTATTTTGACTCAACCCGAATAGACTTATCTAAGTTTATTCTAGCTAGTATCCTTAACCATGTAGACCTTAATTGGTTTATTAGGCTAAGCATCCACGAGTCTCATTACTTGAGATTTTAAATTGTGGAGAACGAGAAATGATAGAGTCATTTATAAGTCGGTATTCTTGCACAAGCACACTTGGTGTAATTATTTGCCTATTCTCCCATCACTTGTTAATAATTTATCTGTAATAAGTAAGGTCGTGTGATTTGAAAAGTTACTTAGCTTCTAGCCCAAGATCGTTTAAAAGTTGCTCGGTAATGATAAGAGTTCATAGCCAAGGCATAACTTATGAAGCGGGGCGCGAAGATTGGCAGTCCGAAAAGGCCCTAACAAGGCATGAGGATTCAATCTTATTGCTAAAGATCCAAGGTGATGTGAAAGCATTATTCCCAAAATCAATATGAAGGATCAAGACTCACGACGAAAAGCAATCAACTCCCATAAAGATCATGGAGAAGTCTATCTGAAAAGACCCTAACAAGGTATGAGGATAAATAGATCCAAGTCCGAAAAGGAGGCGGAGCGTTGTATCTCAAAATCCCAAATAACGATTGAAGAAATAATGATGAAGTCGTGGTCAACAAAGTTGGAGTACCCCTCAAAAGTCTCCAAGTGAAGAAACTCTATTACGAAGAGAAGACCATTATCTCAAGAACGTCTCTCAAGATATGAAGTATGAAGTACATGCCAAATATCGGCCCGAGAAAGGTCTCAAATCGTGAAGCGAGTTATGCCAAGATATGAACTTTTTGATATCCCGAGAAGCAGTTTTAAGAGATTTTGTCCTTTAGCTAACTATTAATCAAATCGTCCTACTTTGCTTTCAGCCTAAATAAACTATCGCAATAAGTCCAAAAATGCATCTTCATGATCATTCTAAGACAAAAATAAATATAAGAGATACACCTAGGAATAAGGGAGTTTAAGCATATAATTAAGCCATGTGTGTAAGTGTTTGATTTGCTAACTTATAATAACAAAGATCTCGTTTTTAAGCTTAGTTTGGGGAACGTGAAACTTGAGGGTGATAAATCTTCGCAGCACCAAAGCCCTAATGTAAGTCCTTGATCTCTTTGCAAGTTATTTCCATGTAGCTATTTTCAAGTGAAAATGGTTTTCTATTCCTTTTATTTCCTTTAAAGTTTTAATTTCTCTTAGTATTTTAATTTTTGTTTAGTAGTATATTAATAAGGCCAAGGTTGATTGATTATGAGAAAAGTGTAAAAATTGCTTTATCACTAAGCATTGCATGAGGGCATGGCAATGGTTAAGTGTAGGGGATTTGATAGGTGTGAAAACACCCATCCTTTTACCACTTATTTCTTGCTAAAACAAGACCAAAACGCGTATTTAATGTCATTTGTTTAGAATTATTCGTGGTTTGTATGTTTGTTGTGTTTTCAGAGCCAACCGGATAAATATTGAAGAAAACATGGGATTGCACGGGTTTTATCGAAGAAAAAGACTCAAGACGAAGTCTATTGTCCAAGAGATGCAAAAGATTTGAAGTCAATGGGCCTATTTGAAGATTTATCGAAGAAAAGGACCAAAGATGGAAGATTTACATATGTCGAAAGAACTCAAGGCTATTAAACGAATAAATTAAAAGACGAGTTGAATTTAATCGTTGACAAATCCCGAAACAGAATCGTAAACGTCAACTTTTCTGAAAAGACGAGAAGACAAGAAGAAAGGGAGAAAGCCCGCTCACCAACCAACCACTAGGCCTATAAATAGGATCCACCTTCACACTTTTTGAGCTAGTTTTAGTTTCCAGTTCTTTTCTTTTCTTTCGTAGGAAGCCAACACCATTAAGGTGTTGGTGATTTTTCATTTTTATTGAATCCTTAATCTTGTAAGTTTTTAATCTTTCCCTTTGTTTGTTTAACATTAATCTTTCAATATAATCCTTCCATTAATCTTGTTCATCTTCATCTTTTTGATTTAAAAGTTTAAAGTTCTTATTTGGTTGATTTGATCTTCAAAAGTTATTGGGTTTTGTGTTTTTATTGTTGGGATTTGATGTTTATGGTTGATAAATGATTAGTGCTTAGGTTGGTTTAAATCTTTTGGTTAAATTTGGCTTGTTTGGATTAAAATCGTTTTACCCTGTTTTTTGTCTGTTTACTGTTCTTCGTCCCTAGTATTCCGAATCAAAGTAAACATTCCGGATCAATCACTTTCATTTTTTATTCCGGATCAAGTTAATTATTCAGTATCAAAACCTTTCATCCGGAATATTTTATATTCCGGATCAACTCCTTTCATCCGGAATAATCAAATATTCCGGATCAACTCCTTTCATCCGGAATAATCAATAATTCCGGATCAACTCATTTATTCCGGATCAACTTTTATTCCGGATAGAACTTTTATTCCGCATCAAGTTCCATATTCCGAATCAACCTTTTCCATCCGGAATATCTAATATTCCGGATCAAGCTCAACATTCCGAATCAAACTTTTTTCAATTTTATTCCAGATCAACAATATATTCCGCATCAACTGACTTATTCCGAATCAAGGTTTCAAGTTTTATTTATTCCGAATGAACATCTTCCTCAGCTTTTCTTGTTTTAATTTTCTGAGTTTTTAAGTTACATTTTTAATCACTTTCATTTGTTGTTTAATTTTGAACTGATCTTTATTTCTTTTACCTTGATTTTCATTTGTCAATTGTTTTAGCTTACTTTCACGACTTTGCTCTTTTATTCCTTTTCTGTAGAATAGAAAACCCAATTCACTTTTTGTAACCAAGAACAATCATTCCACTTTGAGCCGTGATCAATTCGAGAAGATTCCGAGAACTAATCTGAAACCCAAGCAAAACCGAGTATCAGACTTCTCCATGATCTTTTGGGGAGTACTTACTTTTCGTCGTGTGTCTCGATCCCTCATATTGATTTTCGATAAATGACTCTTCACATCACTTTTGGATCTTTAGCAACAAAATGTCGCCCTCATGCCTTGTTAGGGCCTTTTTGGACTCGCCAATCTTCGCATCCCGCTTCAATAAGTTATGCCTTGGCTATGAACTCTAATTAATACCGAGCAACTTTTAAACGATCTTGTACTAGAAGCTAAGTAACTTTTCAAATCGTACAACCTTATTTATTGCAGATAAATTTATTAGCAAGTGATGGGAGAATAGGCTTATAATCAACTCACATAAATTCACGAAATAATACTAAACTTATAATTGACTCAATCGTCTCTCGTTCTCCAAAATTTAAAATCTCAAGGAATGAGACTCGTGGATGCTTAGCCAATTAAATCAAAGTTTTGGGTTTTCAAGTCGTCTATAGGATCTTGCTTCTTCTTAGACTCTTTCAAGTTTAGAATTTGCGTTTTAAAGTTCCCTTGATAAACGACTCTCTAGGATCAATTATAGGAACTTGCGAAAAGTTCTTGTTCTTAACCCGTGAGAGTTAAGACTTTCGCGTTTTAAAGTTCCCTATATAAAAGCCTAGCAAAATTTGACTTAAACACATTAAGGATACTAGCTAGAGTAAACTTAGATAAGTAAACTCGGGTTGAGTCAAAATATTCACGACTTTGAAAAATTTTAAACCACTTTATTAAACTTTTATTTTAGCAAGGAAGGTAAATAACGATAACAAAGGAAAATACTACTATATTACTAGGCCAAAATAGATTAAAAATTTTGAAAAATGTCGAAAAATTAAAATTTCCGGTTAAAATGAGGACAAATTCATGGAAAAGACCACTTACTTCGATAGAAGTCCCCCCTACACTTAATATAAACATTGTCCTTAATATTTAAGCATGTGGGAGTAAACTCCCCTACACTTATGACATTATGCACTTTGTTTAAATTTTGCTAAGGAAAGGACAACTATAGTGATTTCAATGTGAACATATAAGATATGAAATATTGAATCACGACAGTTTAGGATAGAACCGGGAAGATGGGTACACGGGATCACGGTTCGTCAAAAGTCATCGAGAATGGATCTTTGAAGCTTTTAATCCCTGCATAGAAGAAGAAACAAGACAACAAACACATACGGGGCTCCCCCTACACTTATTATGAAAACGGTAAAGGATAGATCAACGGGTTGCCTCCCGAGAAGCACTTATTTTTTATAACCGAGTCACGAGCCTGACTCGACCCAAAACTAGTTCATGGGAAACGTGGTGAGGGATGGAATCATCTCATGAGAGATGTCCTCACCAAAGTACAACTTCACGCGCTGGCCATTTACTTTAAAATTTGGCCCATTTGGCTGAGAAAGCTCAATGGTGCTACAGGGAAAGACTTTGGCGACGGTGAATGGACCAGACCAGCGGCTCTTCAACTTGCCCGAGAAGATCTTCAACTGAGAGTTAAAAAGTAAGACTTGATCACCAACGTGGAACTCTCGGTTCTTAATCCTTGCATCATGGATGATCTTGGTCTTCTCCTTATAGATCAGTGAGTTCTCGTAAGCTTCATTCCTCAGTTCATTAAGCTTGTTGAGTTGAATCTTCCGAAGATTACCGGCTTTGTTGATGTCGAAGTTAGCCCACTTCAAGGCCCAGTATGCCTTATGTTCCAGCTCAATAAGGAAGTGGCATGCTTTCCCGTACACAAGACGATAAGGTGTACAATCGATCGGCGTCTTATAGGCGGTACGGAAAGCCCACAAAGCATCATCTAGTTTATTGGCCCAAGAGGCGCGATGCTCTCCCACAGTACGCTCCAGAATTCGCTTCAATCTGCGGTTAGATATCTCGGCTTGCCCATTAGTTTGGGGATGATAAGCGGTGGAAAGACGGTGATTGACACCGTACTTAGCCATGACTCTTGCGAATTGATCATTGCAAAAATGAGTCCCACTGTCACTGATTATAGCACGAGGAACATCGAATCGTGCAAAAAGCTGCTTTAAAAAGTTCACAACCACCCTCGCATCGTTCGTGGGGAGGGCCTTAGCTTCAACCCGTTTGGAAACGTAGTCAACAGCTACGAGGATGTACTTGTTCCTTTTAGATGATGGAAATGGCCCCATAAAGTCGATACCCCATACGTCAAAGATTTCACATTCTTGTATGAAATTTTGAGGCATCTCATCTTTATGTGTGATCTTGCCTTGTCTTTGGCAAGCATCACAATGTTTAACCATGTCGTGAGCATCACGATAAATGGTGGGCCAATAAAATCCAGAGTCGAATACTTTCTTCGCGGTGTAATTGGGACCAAAGTGACCACCGGTGGGTCCTTTATGGCAAGCATCAAAGATTTGTACCGCTGCCGGCCCATCAACACATCGACGAATGAAAAGATCCGCACATTGTTTGAAGAGGTAAGGGTCGTCCCAGAAATAATGTTCAATATCTTTAAAGAACTTTTTCTTTTGTTGGGACATTAACCCTTCCTTGAGAATTCCACCCGCTAAGTAGTTTGCAATGTCCGCAAACCACAGGGTGTCATCAATATTGGGGTTGATAGACATTAAGGCCTCAAGGGGAAAAGAGTTATTGATCTCTTGATTCGGATGATCCCCTTGATAAGGATCCTCAAGTCTACTTAGATGATCCGCGGCTAGGTTTTCGGCTCCCTTCTTGTCACGAATTTCAATGTTGAATTCTTGAAGGAGCAAAACCCAACGAAGAAGTCTTGGCTTAGAATCTTGCTTAGTCAACAAGTACTTCAACGCGGAATGATCAGTGTACAGGATGGTGGTAGAGAGGACAAGATAGGGGCGGAACTTTTCAAAAGCATACACTACAGCTAAAAGCTCTTTTTCGGTAGTGGTATAATGCAATTGAGCCCCTGTCATTGTCTTGCTAGCATAATGGATTGGTTGGAAGTGTCTGTTCACTCTTTGGCCCAAAACCGCTCCAATAGCAAAGTCGCTAGCATCACACATCAACTCAAAGGTAGCTTCCAATTAGGGGTAACCAAGACCGGTGCCTTAGTTAGCTTATCCTTAAGAAGATTGAAGGATTCAAGACACTCTTTGTAAAAGATGAAAGGAGTATCTTTTTACAAGAGGTGGGTCATCGGGAGAGCGATTTTAGAAAAATCTTGGATGAATCGACGATAGAAGCCCGCATGACCAAGGAAACTTCTCACACCCTTCACGGTTGAAGGTGGAGGTAATTTGGCTATGACATCCACTTTAGCACGGTCCACTTCAAGACCGGCTTTTGAGATTTTATGTCCAAGCACAATGCCTTCTTTTACCATGAAATGGCATTTTTCCCAATTTAGAACAAGGCGAGTGTCTTCACACCGCTTAAGCATGCGTTCCAAATTGGCAAGACAATGAGAGAAAGAATCACCATAAACCGAGAAATCATCCATGAAGACTTCCATAGTTTCTTCAACCATGTCATGGAAGATAGCCATCATACACCTTTGGAAAGTCCCAGGAGCATTGCATAAGCCGAAGGGCATTCTTTTATAAGCAAATGTTCCGTAAGGACAAGTGAATGTGGTTTTCTCTTGGTCTTTGGGATCGATGGGAATTTGAAAATACCCGGAGAAACCGTCTAAAAAGCAGTAATAGTCATTACCCGCTAGACGTTCAAGCATTTGGTCCATGAAAGGGAGGGGAAAATGATCCTTTCTCGTAGCATCATTGAGTTTGCGATAGTCTATACAAACTCTCCACCCTGTAACGAGACGAGTAGGAATCAACTCGTTGTTTTCATTGGGCACAACGGTGATTCCGCCTTTCTTAGGCACACAATGGACGGGACTAACCCATGGTGAATCCGAGATAGGGTAGATCATTCCCGCATCAAGAAGTTTGATAACCTCTTTTATGATAACGTCATGGATCTTAGGATTCACCCTTCTTTGGCTTTGAATAGTGGGTTTAAGATCGTCCTC
This sequence comes from Glebionis coronaria, assembly GCA_025667525.1. Taxonomy (NCBI): domain Eukaryota; kingdom Viridiplantae; phylum Streptophyta; class Magnoliopsida; order Asterales; family Asteraceae; genus Glebionis; species Glebionis coronaria. The sequence continues at coordinate 122,734 of JANFOE010001832.1, forward strand.
CATGAGAATTTTATGTGTGCAAAAGTGAGGATCAATTCGACGAATATCGGAGATTTTCCAAGCAATCGCTTTCTTGTGATTCTTCAGCACTGCGATAAGTCGAGATTTTTCTTCCTCTTTCAAGTCCTTTGCGATGATGACGGGTGACTTCTTGTTGTCGTCAAGGAAAACGTACTCGAGATGAGACGGTAGGTCCTTAAGCTCTAAATCCGAAGGATTTTCGATGGAAGGCGTAGTCAAATTCGGTTCATCGATAGAGATATCCTTAGGAGATGGTGGAGAAATACGGTCCTCATTGAGAAGTTTCTCAATGGTACGAATGTCTTCATCCCAATTGGAGGGAGAATCGTCGTATTTTAAGTCCACATCTCCCAAAGTTTCTTCAAAGTCTTTGAAAATAAAATCACTTTCTCCAAATAGAGTTAGTGATGGAGCAATAGAGGCAACGGTCTCAACAGTGGGTAGAGAAGAAGAACCACTTTTACAAGCGTCTTTGAAATGTTCTTCACAAGCCTCATCAAGAACATCAATGAAATTAACACTCTCGTTTTTAGAAGGCTGCTTAGAATGTTTACCCATGTTGAAGACAATTTTATCGTCACCAACTCTCATGATTAATTCGCCCGCGGCTACATCTCTGAGAGTGCGACCGGTCCTCAAGAATGGACGTCCAACGATTAATGGAACACGGGGGTCCATCTCGTAGTCAACGACAACAAAATCCGTCGGAAAGGTGAATTTGTCAACACCAACGAAGACGTCTTCGGCTATCCCCACTGGATAAGCAACCGTACGGTTAGCTAATTCCAAAGTCATTCGTGTGGGGACTAGCTCGGGTAGAGACAATTGTTTCCAAACGCTTAAAGGCATTAAGTTTATACTAGCACCTAGATCGGCTAGGGCCATACAATTCTCTACCCCAAGGAAGTTGCAAGGAATCAAGAAACGACCCGGATCACCAAGTTTGGTTGGTAATTTCCTTAAGAGGACTACAGAGCAATTCTCATTAAGTTGGGTCTGAGCGATATCAAGGAGTTTATCCTTATCACTGAGAAGATCTTTAAACATTTTGGCATACTTTGGCATGTGAGCGAGAGCCTCAGCAAAGGAGATATTGAAATTCAGTTGTTTAAACATTTTAAGAAAGTTAGAAACCTGAATATCATCCTTGTTCTTCAATTTCTCTTTCCTCAACCTTGAAGGATAAGGTATATTAGGTTGAGATGAAGGCTTTGGTACGAAATTATCACTCACAACCTTGGGTGGTGGAGGGGTGGAAGTAGAAGGTGGTGGAATTGGAGAAGGAGACTCGTTTTCCGTAGTCACAATCACCGGTGTAGGTGTAGGAAGCTCGGGTTCCTTTAAACCTTTTCCACTGCGAGTGGTGATTGCTTTCATCTTCCCTCTGGGATTAGCAACGGTGTTACTCAGAAGAGAACCCGATCCAGAGGCTTGATTACTTGGGAAGAAACTAGCCATCATGTTCCTCAAGTCATTCGTTTGACTTGCCAAAGTGTTTCGCATATCAGCTCGAAGATCATTCCCTTGCTTCATCATATCTGCTTTCATGTTGGCCATTTCCCGCTGAAGATTTTGCACTATCGCATCATTAGTCCTCATGTAGGTTTCAACCTCTTGGTGTAATGCAGTGGGTTGGTTGGGAGGAGCATGGTAGGCAGGTGGTTGATAAGCAGGTTGTTGGTAAACTTGGTTGTTTCTTTGAGGTGGATATGAGGTTCTTTGGTTTTGATATTGATTTAGAGCACGAGGTTGGTTTTGATTGTTGCGATTGAGGTTGTTTGGGTTTTGTGGGGGAAAACCGGGTGGTGAAAGAAAGTTGTTTGAGCGATAGCTGAGCAAATTGCGGTCACCTTGAGGACGTGCTTGATAGCCTCCTGTAGAATAGGTACCGTTGGCGGCATACATATTTTCCGGATTGTCATGAGTCGAAGAACAATCGATGTATGAATGAGATCCCCCGCATATTTCACAAGATTGACTCAAAGCACTAGCTTGGGCAGTGATAGCTTTGGTATTGTTGGCGGCTTGGAGAGCAAGTGATTCAACAAGCGAAGTAAGCTTGTCAATTCTCTTGTCGTTCTCATTAGTGCTAGCACTAGCCACATTGGTCCGAACACTCTTGGTTTGCACTCTAGACTTGTTCTCAATAATATCCCAAGCGGCATTAGCAGACTTAACTAAAATGTTACCCCCTGAGGCACTATTTAGTGAATCTTGGTCATTCATGCTTAAACCATTGTAAAAAGTATTAATTTGATGTATTTTTGTTAAACCATGTTGTGGACACTTTCTTAAAAGTTCCTTAAAACAGTCCCAAGATTCACTAAATGTCTCACCGTACTTTTGTTCAAAGGTAATTATTTCATTCCGCAAAGCGGTAGTACGTGAGGGTGGGAAAAAGTAGTTGATGAATTTGGTCTCTAAATCCGTCCACGTAAGAATACTTTGTGGCGGTTCCTTATCAAGCCAATGTCGGGCTTGTCCCTCTAAGGAGAAAGGAAAAAGTTGCAAGCGAATTACCTCTTGTGAAACCCCATTATACTTAACCGTATTAGTGAGTTGAAGAAACCGTTTAATATGGTCATGAGGATCATCAATTGAACGCCCCAAGAAGGGTTGAGCAGAGACCATTTGAATGAATCCGGATTTAAGCTCGAAGTTGTTGGCTCCAATCTCGGGTATGACAATAGCATTGGTGTTACCCTCTACGTGCGATTTCAAAAGCTCGATCATTGGTTGATTGTCCATGGTGACAATTGGTTGAGTAATGACTTCGGCTTGAGCTACTTTCTTCTTACGAGTACGAGTATGCATACACACCTACGAAAGGAAAAACAAAATAGACAAGAAATATTTTTGGTTTTTATGTTTTTCTATTTTTTTGTATTTTTGAAATTTTTTTTAATTTTTATGGATTTTTGAAAATTTTAAAGCAAGGAAAATAACGTTCAAAATTGAACGGATCCCAAAATCCAACGCGTCTCTCACTAAAAACCGTTAATCTTAACGAAAAGAGCCGGCAGCGGCGCCATCTAATACATGGTTTTTATCCAAGTATAAAATAATTTCGTTCCAAATCTTTTCGAATTGATTACTAGTAGAAAGTGCGACTCAATTGTTCTTGGTGGAAAATAAAAAGGTTTGGTTATCTTTTTAAACTAAAAATGAAAATGTCGTTGAGTAAATAAAGATGAAAGCTTTAAAATTTAAAACTAAAAATGAAGACTTTAAAAATTGAAAAGTAACTGATTAATACTTATAAAAATGTAAACTTTAAATATTTAAACTAAAACAAACCAGGTTAAAATAATTCTAAGTAAAAAGGCGGGAAAAATAAAAATTCAAAAACTGAAAATACAGAACCTTTATCCGGAATCCTATCCGGAATGTTGTCCGGAATGAAGAAGTGAGTCTTATCCGGAATCAATATGTATACCTTATCCGGAATTACCTGAACTGCTTATCCGGAATACTAAACGAGCCTTTATCCGGAATAATAATCCTGTGGCTTATCCGGAATCCTGCCAAGACCACTATCCGGAATAACTATCCGGAATACGAAAAATGCACCTTATCCTGAATCTTGAAAGGGGTCTTATCCGGAATCCTGCTTCTTGGGCTTATCCGGAATAAATGAAATAAAAATTATTCGGAATACTTCGTTCGATCACTTATCCGGAATAATATGAAGGGAAGCTTATCCGGAAAAAATAAATGGACTCTTATCTGGAATGTTTGAAGAAGCAGTTATTCAGAATAATGGAAAAGAGATGCATATACGGAATAACTAGATGAGTGCTATCCGAAATAAAGGTTATGACCCTTATCCGGAATATCATTAAAGTGACAATTCGGAATAAAATACTGAGATCTTATCCTGAATAAAAGGGTTATAAAAATAATCTGGAATACACAAACTTAGCAAAAAGCAAAAATAAGCCAAAATTCAATAAGAACGTTACCAAATGCTAAACCAACATGATTTTAGAAAAAGGTGAATAAGCTAGAATTTAAAAACTTTTAAAACACTAAATAAACTAGGAATCAAAAAGTACTTTTTATAAAAACTTAAACTTATTAAAAACTACTTATTTCTAAAAACTATTAAGCATAACGATTAAGAAAAATAAGCACTTTTATCTAAAAACTTTATAAAATCACCAATTTAATAAGCACAACCAACCAACTACATAATCAAATCATCAACAAGATTAAGATAAAACTACATGATTATCAAGATTAAGTAAAGATTAAGAAAGGTAGAATGAGAATTAAGGAAGTAAGCTTGATTGATTAAAGATTAATATCAAATGATTACAAGATTAAAGTTGATAAACTTAGAAAACTAGAGAGAAGAAAACATAAAAACTTGAAAACTAAAAATAAACTACAACTCAAAATTAACCACCTAACCACCCTCCTAATGACACATTAGGATGGTATTTATAGGAGGTGGGGAAATTACATGCTTAAGCTATCTTATTTCTTTCTTCTCGTCTCGACTCGACTTAATTTCTTCGTCTTTCTCGACGTCGTCTCGGGATTAGTCGATATAAATTGAACTTGTCTTATAATTTTCTTCTATAATTAGACTTAAGTTCTTCGACTTCATTAAACTTCCGTCTTTAGTCTTTTTCTTCGATAAATCTTCAGAATAGGCCTTGGACTTCCGTTCTTTTTGCATTCTCGATCTTTCGACTTCGTCTTTAGTCTTTTTCTTCGATAAAAGCCCGTGATAACCCATGTTTTCTTCCTTTTGCATCTTTTAGTCCTAAAACACAATAATAACACAAACCACGCATAATTCCGACTTTTACGACATAAAATACACGATTTGGTCTTGTTATTATTGGAAATAAGTGGTAAAAGGATAAGTGTTTTCACACTTATTAGTAATTTACTAGACATCACTCCTACCCAACTAGACAACTGTTATAGAGTCGAATTAGCCGACGGTAAAATCATCGAAACCAAAGCTATTTTAAGAGGTTGTACCCTAAACCTTTTGAACCATCCATTTGATATCAATCTAATCCCAGTAAACCTTGGTAGTTTTGACATTATCATCGGTATGGACTGATTAGCAAAATATCACGCAACCATTGTGTGTGACGAAAAGCTAGTCCGTATACCGTGGGGGAAAGAAGACTTAATTGTCCGAGGAGAAGGGAATTTGGATAGGACTGACACCAGACTGAGTGTCATCTCATGCACCAAAGTCCATAAATATATACTGAAAGGATGTCCTATCTTTTTAGCACATATTTACCAAGTAGACAAGGAAGATGAACCAGAAAAGAAACAAATCAAGGACGTGCCAATTGTCCGTGATTATCTCGAAGTTTTCCCAGACGACTTACCTGGTTTAACACCAACTCGTCAAGTTGAATTTTAGATCGACTTGATACCAGGAGTTGCACCTGTAGCTAAAGCACCATACCGGTTAGCACCAACCGAAATGAAAGAACTCGTAGAACAACTCCAAGAACTGTCAGACAAAGGTTTTATTAGACTCGGTTCCTCACCTTGGGGAGCTCCAGTACTATTTGTCAAAAAGAAAGACGGTTCTTTCCGAATGTGTATTGATTACAGAGAACTGAATAAGTTAACTCTGAGAAATCGTTACCCACTTCCTTGAATCGATGACCTATTTGATCAACTGTAAGGATCAAGCGTGTACTCCAAGATCGACTTACGATCCAGATACCAACAGTTAAGGGTTAGAGAAGAAGACATACCAAAGACAGCTTTCAGAACTCGTTACGGTCACTACGAATTTCAGGTCATGCCATTTGGATTGACAACGCACCAACCATATTCATGGACCTCATGAATCGAGTGTGCAGACCGTATCTGGATAAATTCGTTATCGTGTTCATCGATGACATACTCATTTATTCCAAGAATGAACAGGAGCACGGAGAACATCTTGCTTAGGTACTAAAATTGCTTAAGGAAGAGAAGCTGTACGCCAAGTTTTCCAAATGTGATTTTTGGATTCCTAAGGTACATTTCCTTGGTCACGTGATTGATAGCAAGAGAATTCAAGTAGACCCCGCAAAATTCGAATCCGTAAAGGATTGGGCATCACCTACGTCACCAAAAGAGATACGTCCATTCTTAGGTCTTGCCGGTTACTATCAAAGATTTATAGAAGGATTCTCTAAGATAGCTAAGTCTATAACGAAGCTTACTAAGAAAGGCGTGAAGTTTTAATGGGGAGAAAAAGAGGAATCAGCATTCCAAACTATTAAAAAAAAGTTGTGTAGTGCACCTATTCTAGCCTTGCTAGAAGGCAACGAAGACTTTGTTGTCTACTGTGATGCCTCACACAAAGGCTTAGGTGTTGTACTGATGCAAAGAAAGAAAGTAATTGCCTATGCTTCAAAACAACTGAAGAAGCACAAACAGATTACTCTACTCATGATCTAGAACTTGGATCCGTAGTTTTTGCCATAAAAATCTGGAGGCACTACCTATACGGAACAAAGTGTACTGTGCATACCGACCACAAAAGTTTACAACACATTCTAGACCAAAAGGAGCTGAACATGAGACAACGTCGTTGGATAGAGCTGCTTAGTGACTACGATTGTGACATCAAGTACCACCCAGGTAAAGCCAACGTGGTTGCAGATGCACTAAGCTGCAAGGGAACTGATCCACCCATGAGAGTTCGAGCCTTAGTTATGACCATTAGCTTGGATCTACCCAAGCAGATATTGGAGGCTCAACTCCAAGCACAGAAGCCTGAAAACATTGGGAAAGAAGACATAGGAGGAATGCTTAGGACGGATCTAAGCAAAGAGAAGATAGAACCAAGAGCAGACGGAACGTTATGTCTACATGGAAGAAGTTGGTTACCATGTTACAGAGAGTTGAGGAGCGTGATCATGCACGAATCTCATAAGTCTAAGTATTCCATACATCCCGGATCTGAAAAGATGTATCAGGACATGAAGAAGATATATTGGTGGCCAAACATGAAGGCAGACATTGCAACATACGTAAAGAAATGTATGACATGTACCAGCGTGAAGACTGAGCACCAGAGACCATCAGGATTACTAGTCCAACCTGAGATACCAAAATGGAAATGGGACAACACCACCATGGACTTCATTACCAAACTTCCTATTTCATCCCACGGTTATGATACAATCTGGGTAATCGTTGATCGACTCACAATATCTGCTCATTTTCTACCCATAAGAGAAAATGATTCTTTGAGCAATTAGCAAAACTATACCTAAAGAATGTTATGACTAGACACGGCATACCAATCTTAATTATTTATGATTGAGATGGTAGGTTTACGTCGAACTTTTGGAAATCTTTTCATCAAGCTTTAGGAACAAACCTGGATATGAGTACCGCTTATCACCCACATATCGATGGTCATAGTGAAAGAACAATCAAACTCTGGAAGAAATGCTAAGAGCATGTGTGATCGAGTTTGGAAAAGGATGGGTTGAACATATACCTTTAGTTGAATTCTCCTACAACAACAGCTACCATGCCAGCATCAAAGCCGCACCATTTGAGGCTCTCTATGGCCACAAGTGCAGATCACCCGTGTGTTGGGCAAAGGTAGGGGAATTTCATCTTACTGGACCCGAATTAATCCAAGAAACGACTAAGAAGATCACTCTCATCAAACAGAGAATTGAAGCTGCACAAGACAGACATAAGAGCTATGCAGATCGTAAACAGAAACCTATTAAATTCAAAGTAGGTGACCGTGTTATGCTTAAGGTATCACCTTGGAAAGGCGTTGTACGTTTTGGGAAGCGTGGGAAGCAAAACCCACGATACGTAAGACCTTTCAAAGTGATTGCCAGAATTGGTGAAGTCGCTTATCGTCTAGAGTTACCCCAACAATTAAGCCAGGTACACTCTACTTTCTATGTTTCGAACCTAAAGAAATGCTACGCGGATTAACCGTTAGCCATGCCATTGGAGGGAGTTCATTTTGATGACAAAATCCAATTCACTGAAGAACCTGTAGAAGTCATGGAGATAGTAGTCAAGAAGCTGAAGGGCAACCAAATTTCGTTGATTAAGATACATTGGAACTCCAGGAGAGGTCCTGAGTTCACTTAGGAACGCGAAGACTCGTTTAGAGCTAAGTACCCACACATGTTCACCTGAGCAGTAACGTCATCTTAAGCTTTGAGGACAAAGCTAAAATAATGGGATAGTGCTGTAAAACCTGCAGTTTTCAGGTTTTGACTATGACATCATTGTACACGTCACCTTATGATATATATATATATATATATATATATATATATATATATATATATATATATATATTACCACCTTTGCATGAAAACTTTGTACAATCATATGCATCATACATGAGCATACATCATTTTGATCACTAGAACTTTGAGCAATTTATCATATCTGGGAACGGTTGAAACATTTAATCAACAAGAACTTTGAACAATACATTACGATTGTGAGTATTCAATCATGGGATCACAGGAAACAACATGTATGACTACATTTTTATAAGCATACAAACATGCTACATTCATTAACACATTAAGTATGACTACGCCTTTGTGAGCATACAAAACATAAGACATCATTTTGGGACTATTAAGTCACTTGAAACTCATAAGCATATTCATGCATCATTTTAGGTTTATAAAAACCTAAAACCATGATCATAAACTAATAACGTTTATCTAATACTACATTACTACAAATATATATATATATATATTATATATTTTTATACACTGTAAGTGATACTATGAATCAACAAAAGCTATCGTCGCATCATAATTTTATACCTAGCAACTTTATAACATTTTATTTATTTTCTTACACTTTAAATAGATAAAACTATACATTATGAATTTATGACTTTACTTTCACATAAAATCCCTAGAACCTAACCAAATCGACTTAGACTCGAACCTACACTCACACTGCATTACTTAGACTCCTAGTGACTCTACCTAATCACTAGACTTGAACATAAAACTACCCTAGACACTATGTCCTAGCCGAATACTACCTAGACCACATCTACACTAACTTAAAAATCTACAAACTTACACTAGACATCAACTTGAACATGTACAACAATTGTAATTAAAACTAACACTATTCTAGACATCATTTGTATCCCCTTGACCCATACACCCGACGGCTAGAGGTAGGACAAAGGGGCATGTGTACCATGTTTGCATTTAAGACAATGTACTCCCAAATCACATCCAAGATTTACCTAGTACTAACATAAATCTCTAAATCTCACTCTCTTTTCTCTTTGGACGTGGCCTAAAACTAAACCACACACACCCTCCAAATCTAGGATTATAAGCTTAACATAAACACTTGTATCTCACTTGCAAAACCACCATTTTCGGATCACACAACACACATACACAAAACATACTTCCCTACAACATTTACTACACCAAATCTTTGTCGAGGAACATTTAGTGAAAGCATTTACTACTTCTATCCCGATTCTTGGCTCACAAGGCAACTCAAGTCACCCTAGGTCACGGTTAAGAAGACTAGACGTGTAGATCTATAAGGAATCCTAGCTAGTTCTCGATCATAATCACCACCTTCATCTACAAGTAAGCAATCTCATCCCCGTTTCCATTTTCATTCATATATACATCATCAACACATGAACTTAGGAACCCATGCTTGTAACACTAATATAAAACGTGACTAGGAAAGCATGCATACGTAAATCTTGCTAGAACTCAAACCACAAAGACACCAAAACCCACGGCTTGGATTTTATTTAGTGGTAAACATGCTTAAGATATAGATCTAGGATCACTAAGAATAATCTTGCCTTAAACCCTAATAAGCTAGACTTGTTAATGTACACCTTGCAAATAAACCACAAGCTCGAAAAATAAGCCCATAAGTCTCGGCTTACTTTTAAGCCAGGTATAAACACTAGCCCAAAAATCCCTTTAGCTTAAGGTAATCATTTAGGGTTAGATAAATTCTTATATAAAGTTAGAAGCTTAAATAAGCCCGCGTGTATAAGCTCATAAGCCACATATAAGCCACGAACCAAATAAGCCATAAGCCCATATACACGTCTTATTTAATAAGCCGAGTAATAAGCAAAGCGCACTAGGCCCATGTAGTTATTTGGATTAATAGAGTGCTTAGTGAATTTGTACAAATATTAAACATGCCCAAGTGTGAGCCCACTAAACTCAAAAACCCAAACCGAATCACTAATGGGCCTAACGAGACCATTAAGCTCCAAAACACTATTAGGAGACTTTTCTGCCAAAACCGCCAAAAGGTGAAAGTATTAGTGAAAAAAATAAAGTTATAAAACGTATATATGAAATTCGTGACATTTGAAAAGTCTAGGGGCTAAACTGTCAATTTTCCAAAGTATAGGGGTGTGTTTTGTTTTAGCCAAGACATTAACTAAACCACAAAGACCATTTTTGCCACATCAAAAACTTATAACAAGCCCTAGATATTTCTTTTGTATCTTATAATTATTTTCGAGATCTAGGGGACTATTATTGCCATTTTACAAACTTTAAACGAGCCATAGGGACTCGTTTTGCCACATGCCCGAAAATAATAAACCCTAGGGACTATTTTTTCCTTATTCCGAAACTTATGTGAGCCCTAGGGGCTGTTTTGAAAGATTGATATAACGAACAAGGACTAATGGTGCAAACACATTTAACAAACGAAACCCTAGGGGTTATTTTGGAAACTATCATCATTACAAGGACTATAATACAATTTAATTAAAGCATTTACAATATTGTTATTAAAATAAAATAAATTAAGTTTGTTTTAATTATTTAAATTAAATAAACAATACAGGTTTATTTATAACACATGCGTAAACGGACGAACTAAATTAGTATACTTAAAAGCCCTAAGTAAATTTGGTGAAACGTATTTTCTTACAAAACGCTTAATTAAATAAAATATATTTATTTAACTAATTACGCCGTTGATGTACGAACAATTTATACACATTTTTAGAGACTAAAAATGTACCTTTATCGATACATACTATAAGCTTAACGTTTAAACAATTATGATAACTTATTAATTTGTGATCATGCATTTTCATCAGTTACATTTATCTGTGCATTTTATTGTGCATATACTGAGTCACATAAATTACTTAGGTAATTTTACTGCTCCGTGATCATACCATACCAGCATACCTAGTAACATACTACTACTAATTTATCATTGAGGTGAGTTAATGCCCTCATCTTTTACTGTTTTATAACTGAGGGAGAAAACATGTTAATTATTGTATATGAAAACACTTACAGACAACAACAGATTACTGCCTATTGTTTGCCCATTTATTCCGGTGGACTGTATAGTTAATAGTGTAGCGCGAAATGTTATAAATATATCTATTTGGGTATTGACAATACCCGGTTGCGTGATTAGCTATCACGAAACGCTTAGGCTAAGCAACATGCTTATTTCATTGTCGGACTAAGGGTCTCACATCAGGATGATCTAGATAGGCACCTGAGAAACATTGTCTAGCATCTATTACAAGGCAATAGGAACTACTATAATATGTAGGTTGGTGCTCTACTTTCTTCGTGGTGTTTTGCATATCAGTACATTTATTTTATAACTAAACCTATGAATTCAACAACCTCGTGTTGACCCTCACATTTTACTTTTTATGTTTTCCCAGGTGGTGATCCCAAACTTAGATCGATTTAGCCTGTGTAAACGAGAATAAATCAAGTTAAACACTTAGAGAAACTTTGTTGTATATGAAACAATTTAATTATATGTGGAATTAATACTTAAACAAGAACCCACAAACAAGATAAACCAAACTTTCACTTTGATTGATTAATCAAACTTGCGTACAATGAAAGTGTGAAAAACATACATTGAACTAAACCTAAAGGCCTCCTTTTATAGGTTAAGGAACCTTGTACAAGAGAATCTATGTATCAGCTATTTTAGGTAAAGATAAACATAAGAAATACATTGTTGAACATATCTTTACTAGAAACATACTAGAAACATAAAAAGTGTAGACTAAGTATCCTGTCAGTGCTTGACTTCTTCTTATCAACGCTTAACTTCTTTCTATCAACGCTTGTCTTGACAACGCTTGATTTCTTCCTATCAACGTCCAATTTCCTCTTGTCAGCGTCCAAGTGTCTTGACTACATTTTATTCCCAACAATCTTCCCCCAAACTTGATATCTACTCTAGTAATCAAGTTTCTGAATAAAACTAAGTACAAGGAGGATTCTTACAAATTTTATTAAGTTGGAAATAAATATATCTAATCAAATCTTTGCCAACGTTACTTGTATAATCCATCTCCAGCTGCGTTGACACCATTTTCTTCAAAACTTATTTGGACATAGGATACTCAGCATCCACAAGAAGATATTCAGAAAACTTTGTAGTACTCAAATGATACACACCAGCTGCTGAATGTAGACGCCATTGAAGTCCACTGACATCATCAAGATCCTTTCAAACTGGATCTTCTTCATCTGGTGCACACATTCTCTTGAACGTTGACCAAATCTTTATTTCATTGACTAAAGTAGGTGCTTCAGTCTCATACTTGGCCTGCATCAACCTCCAAAAGTCTGCCAAGTCTTCCCTATCCAGGCTTGCAAATAAAGACATAAGAGTAGTGAAAGTATGTACCTTCTTCCCATATCTGCCAATCATCCAAAACCCACTTGCATCTTCCTCGTAGCTAACTATAGGGTTTCTGGAATCATGAGGTAACACTTCTACCATATATAAAACTTCCAAGAGTGAGAGCTTAATACTCTTTCTAATAACAGCTTCACTAGGATTCACTCTATCCAAATTTTTTGGAAACTCAAGTGAAACTCCCTTCTTCAATGGTCTTGGTGTAACCAAAGCCTTTTGGATATACATTTCTTCTACAAGTTCTTCCTTTCTTTCATCTAAAAGAAGTCTAATAGTGTTCTGCTCTTGCACACTTGCCCATATAGGATAAGCCTTATACTCCAATTCATCAAAGGACAATCCCTGCAACTTTCTAAAAGTCCAACCTGTTTGATGACATCTGAGCAACATGTAGTAGAGCTCCCTTCTAGCTGTCTTAGTCTGTGAAAGAACTTTGCTAGCTTTATATTTCAGAATCACCTTGCAAACCCTTTGAACTCTTAGTAGAATCTCCAAACCCCAAATTTGATCTGATAAAGTCATGTCTGGATTCTCCATTACCTTATTTTCCCATGCAAAGTACATCTGAGCAACTTCAGGCATCTCATAATCTACCTGATTTTTCAACTCTGCAAGCTTCTCCTTTGCCAACTCATCACCATATTCAAGCCTCTCAGGTTCTTCAATAACTATTACACTTGAATCTGTACTCTCATCACCACTGCTTTCCTTACTCTCAATATCAGTCTCCTTCATCCTTTCTTCTTTCTCAAGTTGTGTAGCCAACATGGAATCAAATTTTACTTGGGCTGCATCCTTGGGAACCACTGTTTATACCATAATACCTTTACCCTTATCTAATATATCAATGGTGGGTAAAGATGATGATGGTATCTGTGTAGACACATCCTTGATGATAGTTGATGACTGGGATACATCAACCATACCTACAGGTCTATCAACGTCCAAAACCTGTGTGTCAACGCCTAACTTACTCTTATCAGCGCTTAGCTTCTCAGCGTCAAAAACCTCTCTGTCAAAGCTCAACTTACTCTTGTCAGCGCTTGGCTTAGAAACCCGTTCCAACATCTCCATAAACGAAATCTTTGTTGGAGTTGCCAATGAAACATCAATAACTGGCCTCTCCTTCAAGCTGTTCAAAGCTTCAGCCATTTCCACACCAATAGAACCACCTGAGCCTTTGTCACTTGCATTAAGTGGCTCAGTAGCAGCTTCCTCCCCTTTGTAAGAATCCTCCCCTGATGAAAGGACCCTTGTCTGCCTTCTCCTAGTGTCAGCAGCTTCCAAAACAACAATCCTCTCCCTCAATTGCTTGAGTTCAAGGCCTTGTGTAGAGACAGTATGTACAAGGTCTGCATTTTGCTTTTGCAAGCTAATGTAGACAACGTTGAAGGGATCTTGGTCAATTTCCATATGCTAGGGTGATGGTGATGGTTCAGGTAATGGGTCTTGTTGTGGTTGTGGGTCTGGTTGAGGTTCTGCTGCTGCAATAATAGCAAGCATGGCTTGGGTAACGGGTAAGTCTCTGTTTGGGGGTGTATTCATCTTTCCAAAAATTGCTTTCTTTTGCACATGTATCGTATAAGAATCATCATGATCCCTGGTGCAATATCTTTGTTCATCAAACATCATTTGCAAAAATCTTGGGTAAGCAAGAGTCATCTTACTACCCTTGTTATGACACATGCCATCAAAAATCATTTTAGAAAAATTATATTTTGCCCAGTAGAAATACACACAATGGCACTCCCAATTGACCTGTTAATTTCATTGTGTGCAGTACATTTGGGACTCAAACATTACAGAATGACATGTATCAAGTACTTCTAAGATGGGGGGAAATTCCTGTTTTGAATATTTGTTTAAAGTTCCCTCTTTAAGGAAAGGATAACCCAAAGCTTGAAGTACTTGTTCTAGCTCACCAATGGGTAGGGTGGTTATACCATCCACATCATTAAGATGCAAAGCCTGGCGAACCAAGGCTTCAGTAACCACCCATTGAAGCCCATGGACTTTAGCAGTCAATGTAGTCACATTATTAATCGTTGAGGAAGTGACAGTATTCCAAACTTGTTTAATATGAGTGGCAGGGATAAGAGGAGCATGAGAAAGTGCATACCTTAAGGGGGATGCATTTAAATACTCCACCATCTGAGTATATTGAGGAAACAGAGTGTTGTCAGCCTCTAAATAGGCAACCATGTTGTGCTGACTTCTGAACCCCAATATCAAATCACTCGGTTTAAACTTAGGCGCCATTGATGTAGAAAGCTGTGATATATGTTATGAAAGATGAATGTGTGTGAAAATTTAGTTAGACAAGAATAAGCAGTTACCCTGTTTTAAAATAATGAGCCAAATATAGAGGAGAGGTGAAAACATGTGATTGGTCAAAGATGAGGCAGTTATTTTCAAAATAGAATGATTAAAATCATGAAAATATATAACTTATCTTGTGCATTAATAAAAAGTTACTAACTCCTAAAATTACGGCCCAAATTTTCGTCAAAAATAAAAACTGGGTAGGACCCAATGTTTGTTAACGGTAAAAAATAACCTATCAACGCTAAACGCCTATATTCTTGTCAACGTTGGATTTTGCCATGTCAACGTCAAAATTGGTCCTAACAACGTTTGGAATTAAACATTGTCAACGTCCAAAAATAAAAATAATAAAAAGAAAAAGGACCTTAACAAAGTGATTTATCCTAGTGAAGATAACCTATAGACTGAAAATTACTAGAGGGTGGCAAGCACTGTCCAATCATGCACACTTGCTTAAGCAAGATAGACATAATTTTCCTCAAGTGTCCCTTACTAACCAAAGTTCTTAACAGTGAAGTCATCTTATAAAATCCTTTGTAACTTCCCAGGTAAGCCCAATAAAAATCATACGCAAGTCTCCCGACAAACCACATCCAATTCTAGGTCAAAATGTCTTGGCAGCGTGCATAGTATATCAACTTTGCATGCTACAGTGCCTCACGAGTTAGTAAACTAATTCGTACTCACCAGTGGACACAATCTAGAATCGTGATAAGAGTATTATATGAATACCCAAAAAGTCCTAAAGGTTTCCTAAACCTCCCCTTAAACTATGATACATAAGTTGAAAAATAAAATGCATGCATTTATGTCAAGATAGGAATATAAATATTCCAACCATCATCCATAAATCTGAAAATGCTCCAAATAAGCTCCAAGGATCCATAAGCAACTCTGTATCCATTTGTACAATGCTAACAACGCCTACATAATTAGATCAAAAACCACAAAACTAACATGTTGCTGACAACGTCAATTTAACACTTGTCAGCGTTAAAATAACCTTTGTCAGCGTTAGACAAAGAAAGTGGAAAATCTAATTTTGTACAAAGACCAATAACAATGCATATCCTGTACATACTTTTATAAAGAGTTCAAAAACACATATTAGGTAAGATTGATCATTCTAATACTTGTTACCAAGTATTGAAATCTCCAGTATCAAAAGGTTTAGTTAATAAATCAGCCCTATTTTCTTATGTGTCAACCCTATCTGGTTGTATTAAACCTTTTTCAAAACAATCTCTTATAAAATGATGTCTAATTTCTATGTGTTTTGTTTTAGAGTGATGTACAGGATTTTTAATAATGCATAAAGTACTGTTATTGTCTACAAAAATCTTGGTATGCATGAAATTATATCCATAATCCAACAGCTGGTTCTTAATACATAAGACTTGTCCACAACAAGCAGCTGCAGCTACATATTCTGCTTCAGTTGTAGAGTTGGCCACCACTGTTTGTTTCTTGCATTTCCAAGATATCAACCTACTCCCAAGAAATTGGCATCCACCTGTTGTGGATTTTCTATCAAACTTGTCACCCCCATAATCACTGTCTGAATATGCAATAAGCTCCAATGTAGAATCTTTTAGATACCATAATCCCAAGGTGGGATAACACCTAAGGTACCTAAAAATCCTCTTGACAACATGATAATGACACTCTTTGGGAGTCACTTGATGGCGTGCACATGCACACACAGCAAACATAATGTCAGGTCTTGAAGCTGTAAGATACATTAATGATCCAATCATTGACCTATAATGCCTGACATCCACCTCTTTTCCATCTCCAACGTTTCACCAAGGGTGTTCCCTATCCATGGGTGTGCTAGCCCGTTTCTCATGTGGAGAAAAGCCAAAAATTTTCAAGATCTCTGCTACATATTTATCTTGAGAGATGAAGATACCATCTTCTTTCTGTTGAACTTGTAACCCTAGAAAGAAGTTCATCTCTCCCATTTCACTCATCTTGAACTTTTCTGTCATGAGCTTGGAAAAGTCTTCACTCATCTTTGGACTAGAAGAGCCAAAGATGATATCATCCACATAAACCTGAACAAGTAAGAAATCCTTACCAGTCTTCTTTGTAAACAAAGTCTGATCTATGGTGCCCCTTTTAAATCCATTTTCCACCAGATAGGTGGACAATGTGCCATACCATGCTCTTGGGGCTTGATGAAGTCCATACATAGCTTTCTTCACTCTATACACCTTGTCTGGATGTTCTGAATCTTCAAAACCAGGAGGCTGCATTACATAAACCTCCTCTGCAATTGTGCCATAAAGAAAAGCACTCTTCACATCCATTTGATAGACTATAAAGACCATGCAGGAATCATAGGCTAGGAAAATCCTTATTGCCTCAATCCTTGCAACAAGTGCAAAAAACCTCCTCATAGTCTATCCCTTCTTCTTGTGTATAGCCTTGAGCAACTAAATGTGCCTTGTTTCTAACCACAATTCCTCTATCATCCTTTTTGTTTCTAAGAACCCATCTTGTCCCAATAGGTCTGACATGTCTGGGACAATCAACTAACTCCCAAACATCTTGAATAGCAAATTGGTGAAGCTCATCTTGCATTGCTTCCACCCAAATTGGTTCTTTGAGAGCATCAAAAATCTTCTTGGGTTCTTGTTGTGACAGAAAACAGGCAAACAAACATGCTTGAACAAGAGGGGTATCAACCTTCTTGTGAATATTGGCAATAAATCCTGCATGATTCTGATGAGACCTTCTAGTTTGTACAGCAGTCATCACATCACTATGATTAGAGAAGAAGGGTGATTCTTCATAGTATATGTAAGTATTCCTCCTTGAATTATTGTGTTGTCATCAATTTCAGTCTCCAAGTTGCCAATATCTTCTTCAAATTCCCTTCCATCAACATCTGAATGAACCTTTCCATGTATGTTGGAAGGTTCACCTTGTTCAAAAACACTGGAAGAGAATAAATGGTCAAAAGAGATGTCAACGCCTGAATTAGGGCTGTCAACGTTTGATCCATCAACGCCTGAATTTGTCTTGTCAGCGCCAGATTTTCCTTTGTTAGCGCTTTAAGATTCATGCATGTTTTCATGAACTGGTATTACTTGTGGACCACCTTTTTCCTTTCCAGCAGCAGCAGCAAATGCATCTGTCCATATAAGAATGGTAACATACTCAAGTATGGGTGCTGATTTGTCTACTTATCCAACCTCCTTATCAACCTGTATACCTGAAATTTCAACAACTGGTTCTTCCACAACATTTGAAGTCACCTTCACAATGTCTGAATTAGTAACAGGCATATAATTCAAGGTTCTAGATAGAGGTTCCAAGTCAAATACCAATTTGGTCCACTCTCAGGATCACTAGGTTTACTTTCTAAAAACCTAACATGTACCTTTTCAAGTATACGTTTTTCTTTCTTAAGGTAAACTCTATATCCTATAATCTGCACTGAATAGCCTATAAAATAGCCTTCATCACCTTTAACACTAAACTTTCCTAAGGCATCACTAGTATCCAACATAACTACATGACAGCCAAAAGAAAACCAATATTAGGTTTCCTATTCCAACATAGTTCATAAGGTGTCTTGTTATGGATTTTGTTGATCAATGCCCTATTCTGAACATAACAAGTTGTATTTACAGCCTCAGCCCAAAATGCAATGGGAAAGTGAGCATCAGCCAACATTGTCTTAGCTGCTTCTATGAGTGTTCTATTGTTTCTTTCAGCCACCCTATTTTGTTGTAGGGTTCTAGCTATACTAAACTATCTAGTAATCCCTTTCTTGGCACAAAATTCATCTAACAGCTTATTTCTAAACTCACCACCATTACTACTTCTAAGTATTTTAACCTCATTCCCACTATTTTTCTCTAATTGGGTAATAAAGTTAATCAAAACATCAGCAGTTTCACTTTTTAAAGCCAAAAAGAAAGTCCATGTAAATCTAGAAAAATCATCAGTGATGACAAAACAGTAGGATTTACCATTTAAGCTTTCTAAATTAGTTGGACCAAACAAGTCCATATGCAGCAAGTGAAGTGGTTTAGAACTAGAATGCACAAGTTTAGACTTAAAGGAGACTTTGTGATGCTTGCCTTTAAGACATGCAACACAAGAATGATCATTGTGGAAAGCCTTTTCAGGCAAACCATCAACTAAACCATGCCTCACAAGTCTATTTATGTTCTTAAAACTAATGTGCCCTAACCTTCTGTGCCAAAGATTACTCTCATCAACTGAAGCCTTAGCATATAGACATGACAGATTATTATTTATCCTAATTTCATTAAAATTCACATTATAAATGTCCTTATGCCTAGGTGTTCTATAATCAATGAATTTCTCATCAGGTATTTTAAAATATTTGTTTAACACCAAGCATTCAGTATCAGTGAAAAGAACATTATTTTTGTTATCACAAACTTGTGATACACTAAACAAATCATAGTCAAGTTCTTTTACCAGAAATACGTTTTCAAAACGTAAACTGTTGGTGATAAGAGTGCCTTTGCCAGTGATAGTCCCATATCCGCCTCCAAAGTACACTTTGTCACCATCTTTAATGGGGGTAAAGTTTTTCAACTAATCTTCCTTCCCCGTTATGTGCCTAATGCATCCACTATCCCAATAGCTATAATCATTAACCTGCTTTTGAATGCCCTGCACATAAAGAAAACAAATTAGTTTTCTTTGGGAACCCAAGCCTGAGCAAACTTGGATTCATTTGGTTGTTCAACAAGAACAGACTTAGTCCTTATGACAACCCCTTGTTCATTCCTTTTTGGATTAAACACCCAGTTAACCCTAATTGGTTTAGTTATGACCTTTGAAATATAATGAAATCTGCTACAGGTCATAGAAATCCCATCTGAATTAGGGTTTTGATCTTGTTTAGGTCTCGAAGATAAGCTAGAAGAAGCTTTAGACCCCTTTCCATTTGGTTGCAAGTATTTGGCATTACTTGGTCTAGCAACGTTGGAAACATTCCTGTCAGCGTTAAAATTGTTCTTGACAACGCTGAAATTACCTTTATCAGCGTTAAACCTAGGGTTTGCTACAGGAACCCATTGTCTGTTAGACCATGTATTGGTCTTTTGAAAAGGCCTTTGTCCATAAGTATTAGACCCTTTAGTAAAGAATGGGCCTGGTCTAATGACTTGTGGACTTTGCTGGACAAAAGGTTTGGGTTTGAACATGGTTGACTTTCTATCAGCGTTGACCTTTGAAGCATTAACACACTTATAAACCAAATGTGAAAAACTTCCACAAGTATAATAGGCTTTTCTAGACATAACTCTAGGTCTAGATGAAAAGAAACCTGTCCCATTATCACTAACTTGACTTTTGGTGACCTAGGTTTTCTATACATTTTTGCATATTTAATACTAGGTTTTATATCAACGTTTAAGCCAAGGTCAACAGTCTTTCCTGTAGTAGGATTGGTCACTTTTATGGGTGTAGACTCATTTGGGTTGTCACTAAGCATGCCACCCCTAACAAACAAAGTAGGGTTGGCTTTCTTCCATTGGTCCAAATCAGTCAATTTCTGCTTGTATTCCTCTACTGGGGTAAGAACTCTAGGTGGAGGAATAAATTCCTCTTCTTGGAGTTCTGGTATACCAGTCCAAGACAAATCCTTTCTAAGGACACCATAAAAGTTCCCAGCAGGTGGTGGAACACCAGCATACTCTTTTATCCCAATCCCAGTCATATCCCTAGAATCCCTTTGTTCACTAACACATTTTTCTAGGGTTTGAGAAGCTTTATCAAATATTTGAATTTTAAGATCTACACTATCTTTGTTTTTGATGGCCTCATCTAACTTAGCCTGAATAACACCATTGGACCTTTCCAAGATGTCCCTTACCTTAATACTAACATTTAGGTCATGAGTCAAAACATTGATTTAATCTTTTAGGTCAAGCTCCATTTTCATATATTCAGCCACAATATTTTCAGTTTGAACAAGTGCAAGTTGATAGTTATATAACTTGCATTTTTCATTAACAACATCTGATTTTAACTTTAAAATTTCTTTGTTCAGTTTTTTAGTGTTTAATCGACAACCTTTACTACAAAATGCATCATCATATACCTCATTGTTTGATGAAGATGAAGAATGTGCCATGAGAGCATAGTGAACATCCTCCTGTTCCTTCTTTTCTGCAACCAAGGCTTTGTTCTCTTCCACATCTTTGGCCAAGAAGCTCCAGTCCCAGCCAACACCATCAATCTCTTGCATGGAAAACACAGCTTTTGTATCTTCAACCTTGACGATTTGGCATGAAGGCTTTCCAACATCAGATCTTCTTGGAGATCTACGCTCTCTCATAAAGTGACCCATTCTATGGCAATTGTAACACTCAACCTTGGATTTATCAAACCCAGCAACGTCTTTAGCATTAAAATTCATCTTCTTCCTGAATATCCTATTCCATCTATTGGCCCTTATGCTTGCAAGTGCCATATTCCACTTTATGTCCATCTCCTCCAAGTGCTCATCACTAATTTGCTCAAGGTCCTCATATGTAATCCCTGAACCATTGGGCAATAAAGCAATGTACGCACATACTGTATCTAGATCTATACCAGTAGGCTTAACTCTTGGTGAGTCAACATTGTATGTGTCAGCGTCTGAATGTGAGGCGCTGACAAAGCTTGATCCAACGTTCACACATGGTGATCCAGTAACGGGGTGAATGTATGACTCCCTTTGATCAAATTGACCTTCACTATGTGAGAAGATGGTCATATTTCCATTGGTAGACTTGCTTCCTTGATCCAAAAGGATTTCACTCTCTACAATCCTCAGTTTATTGTAGGCGTCATCAAAAGTGGAACTTTTGTGAGTATTATTAGCAATCATAGACCTTGCTTCAATCTTCCATGCATCACCAAGACTTTTAAAGGAAGTGGTGATGATATCAGCATCATCATGCACTGCTCCTATAAATGACAACTTGTTTGTAATGTCAAGAAGTTTGCTTCTCACTCCACTTAGCTTTTCATTGGGAAGAGCTTTGAACACATCATACTCATGCAAGAGTTGCTTCTTTTTCTCTGAGGCAATATCATCATTACCATCATAAGTAACTTGAAGGGCTGCCCAAAGATCTTTGGCAGACTCATAGCCTCTATACTTGTGCTGATTGGCTTGTCCCAAAGAAAGTTTGAGGATGCTTAGAGTTTTCATGTCATTGCATGTATTTGCAATGTCCTCAACTGAGATAGCTCTCCCATCTTCAGGTTGTTCTTTTCGATCAGCTTCACTTGAGCCTGGAGTTGATCTCGCAGTGATAGCAGCTTGAATTTTGGCAGCCTTATCGAATGTGTTTCCGTATTCAATAATTTCCCAGAGGGTGTGGTCATGGATTTGAAGATACTGCTCAAAATTGAACTTCCACAGCTCAAAGTTTTCTGGGTCTAGCATGGGGATCTTAATGTTATGGCTCGAGGAGGAGGTTAACTCTGGAGTAGACATGTTGTCTGGATTTTAGGGTTTCTTGAAAATTCGGGTTTTTGGCAATTTAGGATTTTTGTGTTCTTTAGATCAAAGTTCCTCAACAAGCTCTGATACCACTTGTTGATCCCAAACTTAGATCGATTTAGCTTGTGTAAACGAGAATAAATAAAGTTAAAAACTTAGAGAAACTTTGTTGTATATGAAACAATTTAAGTATTATGCGGAATTAATACTTAAACAAGAACACACAAACAAGATAAACCAAACTTTCACTTTGATTGATTAATCGAACTTGCGTACAATGAAAGTGTGAAAAACATATATTGAACTAAACCTAAAGGCCTCCTTTTATAGGTTAAGGAACCTTGTACAAGAGTCTACGTATCAGCTATTTTAGGTAAAGATAAACATAAGAAATACATTGTTGAAAATATCTTTACTAGAATCATACTAGAAACATAAAACGTGTAGACTAAGTATTCTGTCAGTGCTTGACTTCTTCTTATCAACGCTTGACTTCTTCCTGTCAACGCTTGTCTTGACAACGCTTGATTTCTTCCTATCAACGTCCAATTTTCTCTTGTCAACGTCCAAATGTCTTGATTACATTTTATTCCCAACACCAGGAAAGTAAGCAGGTGCATGCATTGGATTCCAGCATCATAGGAAGCATTCATGTTTACCATCGGGCTGGGATATTTCTACAAATAATAATAAATGTTGTTTTCAAGCCAGTTTACTTAATTTGCAAAATTAAATTCATGTGATATGTTTTAATGACATTTTATGATCGTTGCTCTATATACTGTGTGCTATCGATCCACCAAAAGTAACACCCCACATACTATTCCGCTGCATTTGACCATTTGGGGGTGTTACACATGCATATATAGACAAACCTGTTGTATGGCATAAGAAATATCCGGGCGTGTAAACGTAAGATACTGAAGAGAACCTGCAAGCCTTCTATATAAAGTCGGATCAGATACTGGATTACCATCAACACCGAGCTTAGACTCGATATCAACAAGAGTTCGACTAGGATTACAATGAACCATGTGTGCCTTCTCAAGAATCTCAATAGCATACTTATTCTGAGATAAGAACATCCCGGAAGAATCCAGTGTAACAGAGATACCCAAAAAATAATTAAGTGCACCCAAATCTGTCATAGCAAACTCCTGATTTAGAGAAGCAACAATGCGATGTAACAAAGTCTCAGAAGAAGCTGTGAGTACAATATCATCATCATATAATAATAAGTAAGCAATATCCATCCCCTGTTGATATATAAATAAAGATGAGTCGCAACGACTATGATGAAATCCAACACGAGTAATATAAGAAGCAAACCGCTGAAACCATGCTCTAGGAGCTTGCTTAAGCCCATATAAAGACCGCTGCAATAAACACACATAATCAGGATGAACAGAATCCCAAAACCCTGGAGGTTGATGGATATATACCGTCTCAGATAAATCACCATGTAAAAAAGCATTCTTGACATCGAGCTGATGAATTGGCCAATGTCGAGAAGCAGCCAAACTAAGAATAGTCCGAATAGTACTCGGTTTAACAACAGGACTAAATGTCTCATCAACGTCAACCCCCTCAATCTGTGTGCTACCATTCGCCACAAGACGAGCTTTATAGCGACTAAGTGTTCCATCAGCTAAATACTTATGGCGAAAAAGCCACATACAAGGAAAAATATTGGTATCCATGGGTCTCGGTACTAAAGTCCAAGTGAAATTTTTAATAAGAGCATTATATTCCTCGATCATAGCATTATGCCAATTTAGATCATGAAACGCAGCAGTATATGACTTAGGCAAAGGTGAGACAGAGGACACATGACAATTATACTTTGGATTAGGACGATTAGTCCCGACACGAAAACGTATGACCATGGGGAGAAGCGAGGTAGGGTTTAGGTTTTGAGGTAAGTTCGGAGGAGTTTCATGGTGAGTCGGGGCAGTTTCAGTAAAAGGTTTTTGTGTGTGAGATTGTTGGTCCATAATAGGAGATGGAGAGGAAACAAGTTGGGCCAGGGAAGGTGAAGTAATGATCGGGTCGTGAGGTGAAGGTGGAGTAATTATAGGGTCGCGGGGTGAAGTTGGTTGTGGGACATTTGGTGTAACAGTATGTGTATTTTGAGGAGCAATGGTTATGTTAGTAGGAGTAACTGTAGGTATAGGATGCGTTGGAATATCAGGCGAGTCTTCTAAAAGGAATAGGTAGGAGCTGTATTTTGTGGTGTTGAGCCACACGGAATGACTGTTTCGTCAAATGTAACATGACGTGAAATGATGATTTTATTGGTGCGTAGATCAAGACATTGATATCCTCGATGATGAGAATCATGCCCTAAAAAAATATGGTGTGGCTCGGGGTTCAAGTTTATGGTCGGGTTACAAATGAGGGTAACATAAACATCCAAATGTACGTAAAAGACTGTAGTTTGGGTTGGTACCAAACACACGAGTGTAAGGTATGTCATTGGAAATAGCAGTGGAGGGTAAAATATTT
Source organism: Glebionis coronaria (assembly GCA_025667525.1). NCBI lineage: Eukaryota > Viridiplantae > Streptophyta > Magnoliopsida > Asterales > Asteraceae > Glebionis > Glebionis coronaria. The sequence continues at coordinate 147,764 of JANFOE010001832.1, forward strand.
AGTAAGTGAACAGCCATATTGAGGGCTTCGACCCAAAATGTTGGTGGAAGGTTTGCTTGAAAAAGTAATGTTCTAATTAGATTATTGATGGTGCGAACCATGCGTTCAGACTTGCCATTTTATTGGGAAGCTTTGGGACATGAAAACCGAAACTGAATGCCATTCTCAGCAAAGAGTTTATGCAACACATGGTTGTCAAATTCACCACCATGATCACACTAAAACGATCGAATTTCACATTTAAACTGAGTATGAACATATTTACGAAACAAAACAAATTTCGATAACACATCGGATTTATGTAGCAAAGGGTACACCCAAACATATTGCGATTAATGATCCAAAAACAATACATAAGATTTGAAACCTAAAAGACTCGGAATAGGTGAAGTCCACACATCCGAATGAATAATATCAAAACAAGAATGAACGACATTATTTGAACTAGAAAACGGAAGTCGCACGTGTTTGCCAAGCTGACAAGCATGACAAAGAACGGGAGGTTTCTCTTTATTACATGAAATAAAATTACGAGAAGAAAGTCGTCGAAGCACGTAACTTCCTGGATGTCCAAGACGTTGGTGCCACGTGTGTTGACTAACAAGGAAAACTTGAGGAATTGGAGAAGGAGCTGTGACCGGGTAAAGATCCCCCATGTTATCACATCGGAGCAGTACCCGCCGAGTCATGAAGTCCTTAACAGAAAATCCAAACGCATCAAATTCAACAGTGCAATTATTATCACGAACAAATTGACGAACATAAATTACGTTTTTGACAATATTAGGGGTGATAAGGACGTTATTTAGGTGAAGAGACCAAAATAGAGTTGACAAAATGCTATTACCCGAATTGGTGACGGGTATGGAATGACCGTCACCAACAGAGACAAAGGAATAAATTCTAGTATTAAAAACTTCACCAAGATTAGTAATTAAATCGTTAAGGTGCGAGCTCACACCTGTGTCCATGTTTCAAGCACCAGTGGTAGGATCATAAAGTGTTCCCACGGTAAAAGCATAAGGAATAGTGGTCTCTTGTCCCGGGGTAACCTGAGGAATAACCGGTGATGCACTTGAAACCGAATTCAAAGTAGGCTATCTCGAAGATGCATGTTGGGCTAAACAATATGGCTGGGCCGGATAGAACTGATGGGACGGTAATTGGTTAAACCCAGGTGGTGGCCCAAAGTAAGAAGAGCTTACTGGTGGACCTGCATAAACAAATGGGCCAGTAGACATATTTGGTGGCCTAGTAGTAGAATGGAAAGCTGTGGTGCTCGGACTTGCAGTATGCATGTGTTGAGAAATATTATTCGTAGATGTTTTATTAGTAGCAACACCCATTTTAGTTAACAATTTTACCAAAACATCTTCTGTATTCTCGCTTCGTGGTTGAGACCCACGGATAACATTACTTCGACGAGTGTCTCCCACCCCGTAAGTGGAATCATGAACAAAAATACACTTAGTACTATATCGACACGATCCTCCAGCAAAATTATAACATGGCTTCGATGACTTTTCAGGAGGATTAGAAGGACGACGCGATGTACCCGATTCGGTCATCAGAACCATAGGAGAAGCGGAGGAATAATCCACGGGTAAGGCATGAGCTTTCGACTTCAAGCGCATCTCTTCGGTGGTGACCATGGAACGGATCGTTTTAAGGTCAAGAAACTTCTTCTTGTGATGAATAATCCCACATACTTGATCATACTTCGCCGGTAATCCTTGTAAAGAAAAAGTAACTACATCTTCACTACTAACAGGAGAGCCGATGCTCGTGAGAATGGTAACTATCTTTTCAATCTTTCCAAAATACGCATCAATGCTCAAATCACCAAGTGTCAAGGAGCGTAACTCCGTCTTTAAAGCAATAGTTTGAGATCGTTTATTATCAGTAACGATCTCAGTGATCAAATCCCTGGTTTCTCTGGCAGTACGCGGATGTTCCAGTACAACCCTTGCTTGGAGAGTCTCCAAGAGAGTTGTAAGAAGCCAAGAGAGGACGATGTTATCCATCTTGCGCTCTTCCGGAGTAAGAGGCGGGGTTTCGGTTTCACTTGTTATGGCAGCAGCAACGGAGCCTTTTATGTACTTGGTAACCTCATACCCATCACATAGTTGCTCAAAAAAATAAACCCATGTGCCATAATTCCAATTTTCAAGATCAAGTTTAACGGGTACACTTGTTAGAAGATGATGATGAGTGACAAGAGAAAGTTTATCAGAAAGTGAGACACTAACAGCAAATCCTGTCATTGTGATTAGTGTAATTTAAATAGATATAGGACACGTTACTGTTGTAGGGTGTTTGAGGTTTAGGGTTTTGTAGTAATGGGATGGAGAGCCACAAACTTAGCCAACTTTAGTAGCAATAGAGAAATTGGAATAAAATTAAAAAGCTTGTTACCTGGAACAAGCAACAACAAGGTCTTGTTACCGAGAACAAGATTGAAGACGTATGGTTTGTTACCGCGAACAAACACGAAAAGCAAATAAAATTATTTAGGGTTGGGGTTTTTTGTTTTGGGGATCGGTGATGTGACACTGATACCAGGTAAGATAGTATAATTCGCAATATCATTCCCTTAATAACATATTACAATATATAGTCATCTACAAATGTTCTAGACTTGGGATAGAGCCCAATATATAAAGATACACATACTACTAGTATAATACGGGCTAACAAATCCTCCTCAGGTTTCTCAATAATGAAATCTGCCAAGATTTGACCCTTAACGGTTGTCCTTGGCCTATGCGATATGTTGTGTTCCCCAAGCAGGACGCTCCACTTCTGCATTCTCCCTACGACGTCTAGCTTTGAGATGATATGTTTTATTGGCTGGTCTATGATGACTGCGATTAGGTGCGCCTGAAAGTATCGGCGCAACCTTTTTGTGGCGTAAACCAATGATAGCACCAACTTCTCCATCGAGGAGTAATTCAATTCCGGTCCTTCAATGCTCTACTTATGAAGTAGACTGGGGTCTGAACTGAGTCCTGGTCAGTCATTAAGACGACGCTTATTGCTCCGTGCGTAGCGGATAGGTACAGATTAGCTCCTCATTGGGCCGCGGGAGACAAGCATTGGAAGGGCCGCGAGGTGCTACTTAAGCTGTCCAAATGCCTCATCCGCATCTCTTGTCCAGTGAAAATCCTCTTTCTTCGAGCACTTCTTGAATGTTTTGAACAGAGGAAGTGACTTCTCTACGGATTTCGAGAGGAACCTGTTAAGCCCGGCCAACTTTCCGTTAAGTAATTGCACCTACTTCAATGTCCGAGGAGATGTTAACTGTATCACGGCCTCAGTTTTCTCAGGGGAAGGTTTGATGCCGTTTGGGTCTATCATGTACCCTAGGAACATTCCTTCGAGTCCCCCAAATGTGCATTTTTTGGGATTCAACTTCATGTTGATTTTTCTCAAGGTATCGAATGTTTCTTGGACGTCGCGGAGTAGCTCGTCTTCTGTGTGGCTCTTTATAACCAAGTCGTCAACATAAAATTCAAGGTTACAGCCAATTTGTGAGTCAAACGCTTTATCAACAAGTCGTTGATATGTCGCGCCTGCATTCTTGAGTCCAAACGGCATTTTTGTATACCAATAAACACCTGACGAGTATAGAATGTCGTCTTCTCCTCGTCCTCCTCCGCCATCTGAATCTGGTGATAACCTTTATATGCGTCCAAGAAACATTTAAATGGGTACCCGCATAGGGATTCGACCTTCCAGTCGATTTCCGGCAATGGATAGCAGTCTTGCGGACAAGCTTTGTTCAAGTCAGTGAAATCCACACACATGCGCCCTCTTCCATCATGCTTCTTGCCCATGACCGGATTGGAGAGCCACTCATGGTAATAAACCTCCCGCATGATTCCTGCCTCCACCATCTTTTGTACTTCATCTAGTATAACCTGGCGGCGCTATGGAGCTTGGTCGCGCTTCTTTTGCCTCACAGGAGGATACCCGGACGGATCTGAAGCTTGTGTTCCGCGACCGAGTGTGGCACGCCTGTCATGTGCTTTGGTTCCCATGCGAACACGTCAAGATTTTCCATAAGGAGGGACCACATAGTGTTCCTAACTTTATCGGAGAGAGTTCCTCCGATTGCCACTTCTTGTTCTGGGTAATCAGTGTGGATAGCCACCTTCCAATTCGCGGGGGTAACCCTTCCTTCTTAGGAGTTGGTTGTATTGGTGTTGTGACGGCATGACATTCCGATGGTGGCACTATCGAATTGATGATAGTGACGATTCCCCCCTCGACTTGGAATTTCATTATGCCGTGTGCTGTGGACGGGACTGCCCGTATGGACAGGATCCCCGGCCTCTCGATGATACCATTGTACGGATAATGCGAGAGTATAACCATAAAGTTCATCCATGCTATTATTTGAATGTTCTTTATCTCTGATAGTTACTAACAATCGTAACTGCCCTATTGACCAGATGGTATCTCCGCTAAAACCAATAAGCGGTGACGTGGCCGGCATTAGTTAGCTTTTGATTTCTAGGGTTCAACTGTATGAAACAGTGTTCATAGAGTCTCTCCGTGGATCATTCTCCATCAACATACATGCGGCGGATGTTGTGGCTTCCAATGTTCATCTCAATCGTGAGAGGCGCGTCCGCCACGCTGGTTGCCGTAATAGGAGGTAATGAGATTTCCTTGTTGCGAGGAAATTTCTGGCTAATCTTCTGATTTGTCTTGCGCTGCCACGACTAAACCATGAATATAGTTGTAGGCTTATCTTTCTGGAGATTTTTTTCATTCTTTTTGTTATCCTTCCCGTCCTTCCAGTCCTTAACCAGATTCTTAAGTTTGCCTGATTTAATCAGCGACTCAACATGCTTCTTGAGCTGAATGCACTCGTCCGTGCCATGACCCTTGTCATTATGGAATTCATAAAAGCGGTTCCCCTAGCGACGGTCGACCGGAGTTATCATTGGGGGCGGCCTCGGAAAGTTTGCCCTTTCCGTCAATAGGATGTCCCAGTATGTCATCTTTAGAGGTGTGTGTGAACTTGTCGTTCGACCGCCCTCCTTTCGCTTGATTTTTGTAATCCGAGCTCCTACTGTTGCCTTAGTTGTTTGACTGCCTTTTCGGCTGGTCGTTCGATCGAAAGCTTTGGTTTCCCTTTGTGGGGTAGGATGCGGACACGACAGTCTCTCCCTCCACAAAGTTCCTAACCCTTTTCATTAGCTCATCAAACGTCCCAGGGCGCCTGTCATTGAGACGTCTAATAAGTTCCCTGTCAGTTATGACGTGCATATAATCGGAGATCTTGAGAACTTCTGGGCACGCTCTTATTTGCGTGCATTCATCTTTGAAACGTTCTGTGAAGTCTTTTGTGGACTCTCGTGCATCTGCTTGACCGTCGCCAATGAGACTGGATCCCTGTTATACTTCTTTCGTTGAGTGTAGTTTCTTCTAAACACTGAGCGTAGTTCGTCAAAGCTATTGATTCTCCGGTGAGGGAGTTTTTCAAACCAGTCACGAGCGTTTCCGATCAAGGTTGAGTTAAACATCTGGCACCATATAGGCATCGTCCATCGCTCAATTTTAGCTTGTACGGTGAAAACTTTGAGATGGTTTTCTGGGTCACCTGATCCATTATAGGTTTTGACACACGCCGGCATGCGACGCTTTTTGTCCTCGGAGTAGTTCCGTATGCGGGTTGTGAAGGCATCTTCTCTTTCACTACACCATGGTAGGGAGAGATCTTCTTCATCATCCTTATGATAATGGGAGTGCCCATAGCGTCCTCCCTCCTCATCTGATGGTTCAGAGGAGGAATACCTTGTGCGATGGCGCCTTGGGTGATGGTCATCTGAATCGGATCTTGAGGGATCGTGGTAGGGCGGTCCTGCTCCACCCCTTGATTGGCTATTGTAGCCGCTCTTACGAGAAGAGGTGGTGGTTTTCTTTGCTCCCATATCTGTTCTTCTAAACACACTAGTGCGGCGATTATCATTTTGCGGAGTTTCCAAAGTTGCGTGTCCAACAGATCCATCAGAATGATTTGAATCTCCTTGCGCCCCTTGAAATTCTTGCATAACTCGATCCCCTATGCGCTCGAAGACATTCCGTGCTCGTGGTTGTTCCCCCAATGGAGGTTGTTCCTCAATCTGGTGTCTTTTTCGCCTTTTTCGGGTTTGAAGAGGAGTGCCCCGTGCGAAACTCCTAAAATTGAGTCTGGATTGGAGGTTCCTCCCTAGATTCAACCTTGATGTGATGGCAGGGATGATCCTGTCCATGTTATATGTGATCACACCCTCAATGTCTTCATCATCGAGTGCGGCGAGCTCGTGGTCCATCTCTCCAGTGGGTGGCCTTTGCTTTTCGTTGTTAGGGGCGTGTGGTGTTGGCCCCGTCTCAAGTTTGTCCAAGGTAAGAGTGGGTGGTGGGGTGTTTAGGAATGTGCCTGCACCCCCAGAGGATTGGAGTACTGTGTTGCGGTTGTTAGGCCCCTCGGCGTGCCTAGTGAGAGGTGGAGTAGGGGTTACGGGGATGTCTCACCCTGATTTTCGGTTCCCCGCATTGACGTCCTTAGGTTTCCCTGATAAGGACTTCCCTTCGTCATTAGTATAGTTTGAGTTTAGTGTAGGGTCCCACGGATGGCTCCAACTTGTTGATACAAAAGTTGGATGATCCTAACTTGAACCAAATTAGGCATAATTCGGGTGTCTGGGCTCCGGCTCTTGCACCAAGTAAACTTTGGTTTGAGATCCTGCACACTAAAGGAACACGCTGTTAGGCTTACCGTGGGAATGTATCTCACGATTAGACTCCGACGTGAGAGTAAGCAATCGGTTTAGGGTTAATATTACGTGAGATGTGAGAGTCGAGAATATATCATACCTCTGTGGAACCCTTGAGTGTTCCTTATAATAAGCGGTAAAACCCTAGTGGGCTTTTACCAAAGCTTCGGCCCCAGGTAAAGGATAAGTACCATAATTAGTTGATTGTTATCTTCTAATTATGGTTAGTGTATATCCTCTTCTTTAGGGTAAATCACAATCCTAATTAGGTTGTGATTCTGCCTAACCCTGTCCCGGCCATGCCGAGCCGTGGGCCACACATGAATCATGCGGCCACTGTTCATTTGAAACCCATAGTCTCAAATGACACTGCTCCAACCCATTCGTGATGGGCCGGATGCGGGTAGTATCCGTCGGCCATGTTCATGACCCGGCTAGGGACTATACGTCATCATACATGAAATATTTTGTTGTTTTAAATGCCAAGTTTCTTTTCGAGAATATTTTGAGTTATTCCATCTGTTATGAAATAGCAGAAACGAAGTATACAAAGATCAATAACACATTAAAAAATAGAGAAAGATCAATAACCTTTTTTGATAAATGTGTTTGTATGCAAACTAATAACCAACTAAAAACACACATCGTTTAATGGTTTCGAAGACAACGACTACTCAACAATATGTTTACTCAAACCCGTTACCTAAAAACAAAAGTGATATCTTATGTACGCTTTCCCGCATTCCTAGACTAGAATACCAAAAACAAGTTGTAACAAATAGAAGAGGAATCTATGCTTCTGATACTCCTTAGTTAAGCATTGTTAAAATAAATAGTTTGCAATTAGGAAACCTCATAGTAGTTTATCTTCAAAAAAATAGCTAGTCTTTAGCCTACGCTTAGCAATTAGCCTAAAAAAGTGTAAGGAAATAAGCACATGATCAAGAAAAGTACAAACCTCTGTACATTCTGTCAAACTAAGATAGGTCTCATTGAAGGAGGTCTAATTAGTAAAGATACCAATGGCATCAACGTCATTACACTAGGCAAACTTCAACACAACCCTCTGAGCGCATGGTCTAGCAAATTGGACAATGATGTCCTGAGGTTTCTTAAGTGATGTATGACCATGATGTCATGAATGGTAAAATTGCTTCTTCCGCATATTCTAAAAATTAATGCATTAACATTGTGTCATTAAACAGTGGATTGCGAACATTAACACCCTTTTATAGATACATACCTGTTTTAGAATCTTAAAATATAGCTTGTCCAGTGTAACAACACATAAGATTGATTTCAAAGAATGCACCTACATTCATCTTCATGATTTTCATTATCAGCTGACCCATCAAGTAGATTGTATAAAACAAAAATAATATTTATAAAAAATTAGTAAAGTTATAAGATTGTGATTAAAGATAACACATGCAACTGAATTGCCTTGAGTACAAATCGGGAGGGGAACAATTCTTTGCAACTCTCCATTTTGATTCAAGAGATGTCGAATTGACTTTGGCCGACAATAGCATGTTATATCATCTTCGTGAAATATAATCTTTAGGAAATCCCATCTTGATAAGCTTCTGCACCTAAAACCAACAAACTCTTATTATTTGTCCTGTTACACGAATAATATTTTCCTATTATCCGATATGTTTTTTTTGTTTTTTTCATCAAATCAAGAACCATTATATATAATACGAACTATAATTTTGGGGAAAAAAAAGAAATTGTAAAACTAATTAAAGAGACCATTATACATAAATTGTTAAATAAAGATACCTTACACAAAGAGTATGATATGTTTTTTTTGTTTTTGTCATCAAATCAAGCATCATTATATATAATAAGAACTATAATTTTGGGGAAAAAAAGAAATTGTAAAACTAATTAAAGAGACCATTATACAAAAACTGTTAAATAAAGATACCTTACACAAAGAGTATGATTTGTTGTGTTGAAAAAGCTTAAAAGTGATGATGAGACTCCTTTGGTGCATTATCATTAAATGCGAGATTGATGATATAATTTAGGTATCCCATAATCTGATATAGTAAAAATCTCAAAATTTTGAAATTAATCATAAGGTTTAATAAATTGATTGGACAAAATTAATTTAAAGGGGAAATTAAATTCGAAAACACATGATGATAAAACCTCCTCATTCGGTTGGTTTTTAGTTGTAACTGATTTTGTGTGAGGTTCATATGTGTTTGTTTACTTGGTGTTTTGATGAAGTCGATCAAAACCATGGTTATTACTTAGTGAACGAACAGAATTGTAAGGTTTTAATATGTTTATCAGGCATCACAAACATAACTTAATATGAACATCACAAATCTTAAAAATATCAAGCATATGAAATAAAGAAAGTGTATAAACTTAAATTCATGTACCACATAAATCTTGGTAACAGTATCCTGAACATTAGAATCGTTTTGCTCAATCGCAAGTGTAGGATGTCATCAAGGTGAAATCAAATAGTGTTTTGGTCTTCTTTGAAGCTGGGGTTTTGTAATGACGGTGGTTAGGGTGTTTTAGGTTTTTAAGGACCGGGTTATGACACGGGCGGGTTTGGGCAAGAAAAATGAGCCCAGAAGGGTGCTGACATGGATTTATAACATGCTTATGTGGCATATCCCTCCTCTTATATATAATGTAAAGATATATATATATATATATATATATATATATATATATATATATATATATATATATATATATATATATATATATATATATATATATATATATATATATATATATATATATATATATATATATATATATATATATATATATATATATATATATATATATATATATATATATATATATATATATATATATATATATAGAGAGAGAGAGAGAGAGAGTAAAATAAAACAATCCTTACAACATTATCAAACATCATCTCTTTAATAAAAAAATCAAAAATATTTTTTTCGATAATTTTTTACAAAAAACTTTTTTCAAAAAAGTATTTTTTTTTTTCAAAAAAGATTTTTTTTTTAAATTTAAAAAAAGAATTGCAAAATTTTTTTTTCAGAAAATATTTTATTTCGATTTTTTTCCAAAAAAATTTTTTAAAAAAAAATTTCTTCGAAATTTTTTTTCAAAACTTTTTTTCCGAATGTTTTTTCTTTTCAAAATTAATTTTTTTTAAACTATTATGGAAAATCTTGTGCATCACATTTATATGATTTAGTACATCAAGAATAAGGAACTAATTTATTACCTTTATGCAACATATTTAGAGTCTTGATGCACTGAAAATTTAAGTGTGATTCACTACAACATATCAATAAAAATCCAGTGCAGCACAGTTATACGTTTTAGAACATCATATTTATAAGTTTATGCATCACGGTTTTAAGTTATTGCATCATAATTCCTTCACAATACTTATAATTATGGTTTAATTCTCATATATATGATGCAACACATTTAAAACTACGATGTGACAAATTATAACTATCACACACCAAAAATACATGTGATTAATAATAATATAACATTGATTTTCTATATGGATAACTATGATGCAGTAAGTTAAAACCTTAATGCACCAAACTAAAGTGCATCATAGGTATAAGTTTTGTGCTTCACGAATGATGGAGTAATTTATAACCTTAATGCAACAGAATTATAACATTGATACATTATAAGTAAATGCATTATAGTTATCCGTTAGAGAATACAAACTATATCATTAGTATCTCTTGTATTTTTTGTGCATTATAATACTAGTTTACCGCATTGTAGTTATAAGGTTTGTGCATCACGAGTGGTGTATTAATTTATAACCTTAATGCATCATAATTATGACATTGATACATTATAAGTAAATGCATTATAGTTATCCGTTGGAAAATAAAAATTATATCACTAGTCATCACTTGTATTATTGGTGCATCAATGTAATAGTTTACCGCATCATAGTTATAATTGTGTACATCATAATTAAAACATTGGTGAGATGCACTATAATGTAGTAAATTAAAATTGTAATGCATTGATTTATAAACATAATTCACTATATAATGCAGTAAAAAAGAATGAAATTTTTTCCAAAAAAGTTCTTCGAAAAAAAATTTTGAAAGAAAAAATTTACGAAATTTAATTGTGATGCAGTAAAACATGTAACTTTGATGCAATAAAATATTTTTGAAAGTATTTCGAAAAAAAAGATTTATGAAAAAAAAAATTGAAAAACAAAATTTCGGAAAAAAATTCCGAAGAAAATTTTTCGAAATAAAAGTTTCGGAAAAAAAAGTTTCGAAAAAAATTTAGATGACATGACATGACAATATGATGTGGAATAATAATTTGAAAGGATAACATATGTCACCCCACAATTCACCCTATCCATTTTATTATAAGATTTTTTTAGAATAATTCCACCCTATATATATATATATATATATATATATATATATATATATATATATATATATATATATATATATTATATAGGTATAATTATGACTTGAAACCACAGTTTTAGATCCCAGTCATATCCCAGTCACATCTTTTAACCAATAGAAATTGAGTATTTGCTAAAAAATCTCACTTTTTTCCTTTTTTAACTCATTTTTCTTGATTTTGGGCGGACCGCTATTTTTAAACGCAAATTTTTTTACAAATCGCGTTTTGATACCGCGCATATATATAATGGTATTTTATTTTTATTTTTCATTTTTGACACACACAAAAAACACACACGCACCTACAAAAACACACACAGAACCCTAATTAAAAAAAACCCAGCAGTCACCATCTTTAATTTTCATTAATCCTTAATTTTTTTCTCTTCCTCACACCAGATTCGATACACAACAATTAAATAACCAAAATCGAATCATAATCACATTAGTCACACAAAACATTCACTATCCCAAAACCTAAACGACATCACGTGTTTAATAAGGTTGTGATGAATCTGAGGAGGTCGATTAATGTTGTGATCGTTCGTATGTTGGCGTGGGATTAGGTTTGCAGCCATAGGATCCTATTCAGTTCTTTTTGCGAAGTCCCTATGAGTTGTTGATTAATGGTACGATAATCTTGGTTTTTAATTCGAATCATTTGATATTTAGACATCATTTTTTGCCTCTTTTCAGTTTAATTCTTTTGTTGTTTCTATGTCGTGCTTGATTGTGGGTAATGATTAGTAGCATACGCTTTGACCTTCAACTATTAAGCTTTGAAAATAAACTTTCCCAAACACCCTGTTAGTATTAGTATTTTCTCATTTGGATAATTTTTATGCAGCCAGCTGCAAGGCGACGACGAGCAAATTTGGTATCAATCGTGACTTATTTTTCAATATATAATGACCAACTTAAGTAAAAAAGATGTATAGTTTTACTTCTCATAACATACTAAAAAGTAAAAAGATCGATGATGAAGAAGGAAACACAAGCAGCTCCTGGAAGGTCCAAACTTTTGGAAGCTTAATTTAGCCTACTTTGTCATCTTCTAACAAGGAACTTTTATCCCTTTTTATCCATTGTTTATAGAGCGGTAGAGAAATCGGCGGGTGAAGAAGGAAACACAAGCTCCTCTGGCTTATTATTTGTTTGCTTTTCAATCGAAGAAAGGATAGAAAGGCTTGTAGAGATCACGCATAAAGGTACACATTCCCTTGTATGTCAAACGTGAAAGTAGGCAACTTTCAGATAGTCAACTTGCAGATTTCTTATTATGACTAAACTTTTGGTTTCTGATATAGTGGGGGTGTTTGGATCACCTTCGTCTAGCAGTACTATGTTTGGGATCCATAAAAATCTCAACCACCATGAAATTGACGGTTTCACCTTGCGGAATTACATACCCTTTTACCTCTACATCCTTTGTGACTTTATATGGTAGCATGAAATGACAAGGGAGGTGTCTCCTCAACCCTTCCAAAACTACTACTTTTAGATACGTATTTGACTATTTTCTCTGTCAGTCCTCTTGTTTATAACTGATTATATTCATGTTTTATGGTCGATAGATTTCATGACCTGATTGTAACACATGTCTCCCTCTTTTACTCCCCACTCGACATATGTTATGTTAATAACTCATAAATATTTGAATCTATAATGAATGCTATATAGACAGACATGTTACATTTATGATACCAAAGAAAAGGGAAAAACCGAAGCAAACCAAACAGAGCCAACTTCACCAAACCGGCGAACAGTATGTCGATGCGTGGTGAAATTACAGATATTACAAGCGAGTGTTGTCTTTAGTGCTCCAGATAGCTCAAGGTCCGGTCCTTCTATAATTCCACGTGAGCATTTGGGACTGACCCACTTATCTCTGGTTTATGGGATCCAGGCCTTATGCTGATGCAGGTTTTCTTGGATCGGGCCAGTACACGAGTCCAGGGTCGGGTCACAACTTAGGTAATAATTTAGTTGGTGGAGACATTACCTTTTGACGATAGAAACCTTGGTGTGATTTATCAGAAGGTATGCCAGGCTTTTAACTGATACAAATTCTTCTATTTAAATATTTCTTATATTCCAATAGCTCTGCTAAGAGAGATATTCGTCATGATGAACAATGTGTGAATGTTGACCTATGCGACTTCTTAAAGGTATCTTTGTTTTCTTTGTTGCATGCGTATTTGATTATGTGACTCAAAAGTATACTTATGTAGGATGTTGTCATCGACCTTTATAGAATGACAGATATGCCATATGTCCTTGGCCATCATAAAATTATAATTGTCCTGGTCTTTAGTTTTAGAGCTGATCTTTTATATGATGTGATTGTATCGTATCCTTTTTTTAATCTGCATTTGGTTGTAAGATCACAACAACTTTTTAAGTGGCACAGTTGATAGATGCATTCGCAATACCCTAAATGGGAAGTTGTCACCCAAGTTTATTTTGATGGTGTGTGTAAAACAGCTTCATAATTAGGTATGTGCATTAGCCGTGAGATTATTTCTGATTCGGTTGTAAGTGTTTCGCCGAATGAATATGAACTGTTGGTGTTTCCATTTAGTATCTTTAGAAGTAAATAATTGGAGTTGAAGTTCATTTCGTGTTTTTTATTATTTGTTGCCTGGCCTGTTCACATAAATGCATCTAAAACTTGATTATTGTCCAATTTAGTGTTTTTATTGTGAAGGGGGATGGAATTTTGTTATATATAAATGTAACTATTTCAGCTTCTTGCTGTTATGATCATACTGGTGTTGCATTACAGGCCTTCTTCACAGAGCACCTTGATTTTATAGATAATAACTTCTATATCACTGGAGAATCATACGCTCGCTATTACATTCCTGCTATCGTTGCTCGAATCCACCAAGGAAACTAAGCTAAAAAAGGAATACACATAAACCTGAAGGTATCTCTTTTTGTTATAAGACCATTCGTTTCTCAATGGTTGACCCAAATCTGAACCTGAAACCGAGCCCAATTGTTCCAATATGGGTGTAGGTCTGCTTAGCTAATCAAGTTTTTTTGCTGATCAATGGTCTAGATGGTTCAGTCATCCTGAGTTGGTAGTAATATTAAGTCTAAATAATATTAAACAATCTTTTTTGGAACTGTGTTAATATCCTGAAGGTAACTATTCATTTGTTGACAAATGTTTGCAGCCCTAAGGTTCTTACTTTAAGGAGGAAGGTAACTATTCAATTATTGACAACTGTTTGCGGCTTTTTTTAATGCAGAAAAGCAATAAATTTATGTTGCGTTTATGCCCTTTCTTTTCTTTGTGTATGTGACAGATAGAAATGGCAAATATCAGACCAAACCAGGAAGTGGATCAGTTTTAAAGAAGCGTTGACCAAAAAGGACAAAGAGATTTCACAATTACGGCTCCGTAGAAGTTCAAGTGATGAAAATGGTTCACCGTCGTACAACTCCTGGTCTTCAAGGGATTCAATTGGAGAGTCTTCAAAATGTTACACGACCACATGAAAAATGTGTAGGTCTCAACGGTCCAAAAGCAACTTCCAACGGTCCAAAAGCAGCTTCCAACGGTCCAAAAGCAGCTTCCAACATTGACAATTCTTCAGAGGTCAGGGATCAGCAATCTGAAACAAGTGACGAGTTTAGAAACCATCCAGATATAACCATGGTACTAACAATCCAGAAAATATCACATCCTTCAAAAGATAACATTGATCCTGGCAGGCGAGGGAGTTATTAAAATTCCAACCTGAATGCACATATTTATTACTTATTTCCTTATTTTTAATTGATGTGTTTTGGTAACCACCTCTCAAACACACCAGTTTCTACATCTGGTTCATAATAAACCACAACCTCATCTATTGGCTGTTCAATGATCCTCGAATATTCACCCTCGATTTTTTCAATCGTGGGCCTCCAGTATTCTGTAAGAACTGAAAGTTTCATTCTACCCTTTCTTTGTTTTACTAACTATATCCATTTGACCTGTTTCGTCTTCGGTTAAAGTTTCCAAGTAGACCTGAAGCATCAATAGTGACAGCATTTGTGGCAGGTATCGTGTGCAGGTGCTTGATATTTCTCCAAAACTACCGAGAGAAGGCTGCTGAAATGCTTTCAAGACGTTTCAAGGACCATGTCTGTGCAGCTATCGCAGACCCGAAGTATACCTATGGCAGCTGAACTTGAACCAGACCAGAAGTATATCCTGCATATAACTGCGATAGCTGCACATGTGGGGAGGCATTTGTGGTTTTATCAGCTAAAAATTTATTTATCAGCAAAGTAACCTTTTAGTGCTACTTTTGAGATTATTGTGGTTCAAGGTCGGGCAAGGTTAATGTGAATTTAAATCCAAAGCGTTAGACTTTTCAAAATCCTTGCTTTTATTTCAGTTTATAGAAAACTTTGTAGTTTTAATCAGCCCTTTTGACTTATTGCAGGTGGAAAATGAGTATGGATTCTATGAATCTGCGTATGGCGAGGGTGGCAAAGCATACACGCAATGGGAAACTAAAATGGCTCTTTCTCAAAATATCAGTGTACCTTGGATTGTAAGTCCATTAAAATGGTCAATGTTTTTACTGAAAGTCTTAGATGTTCAATGGTAAGTTTTTTTAAATGTATATTTCAGGTATTGTCACAAAGCGTCCCTTGGTGTTGCAGTTATACATTGCAGAGGGCAGCTTGAACTTCTGACTATGAGATCACAATAAGGTGCGAATCCATCTATCACTTTTCAATTCTCAACATAGTTCCATTTCCGGCGCTTTTTCATACGTAGAATGGAACATGTATTTTCTTATTACATGCTCATGTTCATTCTTCTATTTTCATTTCTTCTAAAATTTTCACTTTTTTTTACTAAGTTCAGATTGGTGAATGGACTAGACGAGCCTCAAAAATTGCACCAGGTTCTTTGTTAATGAATCTCTACTGACGCCTGCTGATCCTACTTCAGGTTCGCATTCGGTTGATCATATGAATTACATGAGGCAATACTGTTAGGACTGTATGACGGCCCAGGCACCTCAGGTGGCTCAAGTGGCTGCTGAATTCAGAATAGTGGCTAATGATTCTGGGCGTTCGCCGAGCTGGACACAGGGCATGTTACTGAAGAGATCTATCTCAAAAGGTCCATATATTAGTCACTTAGTGTTAGATATAGTTAGCTCAAGGTATACAGTATTGTACTCTTAGATGTATGTATGTATATCGAGTCCTATTTACCTTCGATACAGGACCCTAATGACACTCTAAAGAGAAAAACCTTTGATTTGGTTTATAAAATGACAAAGTCCTCTAATGTGTGATAGTAGAGCGTATGATCGAATACATGATTAGCATGAATGACAGACATTACAAAACTGAAACTGCATTGAGATGTGTTGAGCTTGCAGAGCAATTTGCTCCCAGCAACCATTGGTTTATACAGGTTAACGCACACACATATTAATTTATTCGAGATGTATGTTTTCAAAGAATTGTTTGCGTTTAGGTTACGGATACTCCACTCTTTTCACCTACTGTTTGACTTTACAGACCATGAACAAAGTTTTCCAGCATGCTGGGGATCTTGTGAACCCCAAGGTGGCACATAACTTGATGAGATTGATTGCTGAAGGATTTGGAGAGGATGATGATACATCAGATAGCCAGCTGAGAATATCCGCTGTAAGTAATTATTATATATTGCTATACTTATATTCTTGTCTTATTTCAGTTAATCTATATGTTTTTTCAATCATAAATTTACGATATGCAATAGATAAAAAATCACCTAAACTCGGTAACTACCAGCTAGAGATTTCATAGTCGCTGGGCATGCGTTTCTTTTAGCGGCTTGGTGTATTGTCCTTGACTGGGTCAACTCGGTAATTACCGAGATGCTGAGTCTGACTGACCGAGTGAAAAAGAAAAAGTCAAAACCAGCCAAAGAAGAAAGACCAGTTAACTCAAACATTAAACTGCTATCAATTCGACTCGTTCTAATTCCCATCGTCACCTAAATACTATTCATTATTTGATTAATCACAGATGACATGGCGTTATTAAGTTGGGATTATGTATTCACTCACCAAATTTTCACTACGCACCTGTCTAGAGGAGACGATAACAGAATCACGCATCAGTTCAAGAGAAACATGACAAAGGAAATCAGCACAGATCACAGGCACAACTGACTTTTTATCCTCTATAAGGTATAAAATTTTCTTTGTCAAATATATATATTCAAGTCCATCTTGTGCAGGCTCGAAATTATTATCAGAATCTCCGCTCCATTGATCCAGATGACGAGGTTGGCGAGGGCAGTGGATCATATACATTTTGTTAATAGTTCTTTGTATGTTCTTACAGAAGCAATAGGATTTTGAGCATTTCAAGTAATTGCCAAAAACCAATCCTTTTAAGGTATGTATCTGATTTTATATCTGTTGCTTTTTATGCTCTTAACCTTTTAAACCAAGACCAAAGTTCTGTTTCCAACAATTAAGAATAAGAATAGAGAAATAGTTGTTTAACCTTCAATGTTTTAGTGGTCATAACCTTCTGGTAATGTCATTACAAGCAACTATATATTAGAAATATATAAATGGTTCATTTGTTCCTGAAGCTTTATCTTGTGTTGTGTTATGATGAATGATCGCAAGATAACAAAGGCAATAATCAGATTACCTAAGTGTCTCATTCAACACTTCTATAAAAGGTTTGTCTAGGTCACCTCCATGTGGAGAGACAGCTATTATTCATCTGATAAAATACCTGATAGCCTAATAAAGAGATCTTTATGTGTTTGTATGCATCGAATCGATGAATTTGTACTTATAGAGGGTCGGTGGACGGTTAAAGAGGCAAGAAAGTCTGTTTTACATAGTGCGAGTACTTGGATAACTTAAGTTGATCTGGAGCGCATATACATAAAGGTTACTTGAGGTTGTGGTTGACCATCGTCACATGCATGTTTAGTAATATTATAGTAGTAGTTGAAATTTTTAATTGAATACTATACTTGCATTTTGAATTCTATCTTAGCTGATGTTTACTTTTCTAACAGAAAACGTTAAAATGATATTTTTGGTTCTAAAGTTACTATTGATATTTTGATATAGAGATTTAATGAAATATGTCGCATTATGTTTGATAGTTCTTTTAAGTGCAGGTTTGATTTTTTAACTTCTTTTTGTATCATTTGTTTAATAGATGTAGGACACCATATTACAAAAATGGATAATGTGGATGTGTGAAACTCATAAAAGAATATTGGATTTTAGGATGTCTGTATTGAAATAATCAGTTTAATAAAACTGAAATACCCGAGAACTGTAGCCGAATCGAACATGCTCTTTGTTTCGGTTCTCGGTTCATAAAATATATATTTTTTGTTCTCGATTCTCATAGTTAGGAGTCTGTTTAGTGCGATTCTGAAACCGAGCTCACCTCTACCGGTCGCAACACATTGAGTCACCATTCACTCTATACCAAAGGTGATTATTTTCAGAAACAAGCAGAGAAAAAGCTTACCGGTCGGGCATTCTTTGGTTCCAAACATGAAGACGCTGCTGATTTATATGAAAAAGCTGATAATTCCAATAAACTTGAAAAATCATGTAAGTTATGATCAAAATATATAAAATATAAATGTAACGTAATCTAATGATTTTATTAATTTGTTTTCATGCTTTTAATTTATTTTTAAGGTATGTTAAAAGGCAGTCCTGATTGATTTTGCCAACTCGGAAGCGAAAGTACCCCTCTGCGCCTGGAAGTCCGAATGCTGTTGTTGATACTTGAAAGTTTTATTCAGGGAAACATAAAAGATAGCAAGACGGGCTATCATTGAACCCGCGAAATAAAGAATATCAATGGCATTGTAGCTGGTTCAATGATAGCAATTTAACTGATATTGTATCCCGTAATTGCACCAAAATGATCAACATGATCTGATCTGCACCAAAATCTACCCGTTTTGACTCTTCATCAGATCCGTCTGACCTGCCTATTTTTCCACCTTTAATATGATCTATGTTTTGATAATAACAGGAACACTGTTAATGCTAATCCTCGGTGGTGGTGTACTTACCTTCTCGATCCTTCTGATCCTTCATCTATACCAATCCGGGCCATTAGACTTGTTTTTTCTTATGTTAATTACAGTATTTTTGTGGATTGCAGATGGGATAGATCTGAGGTTCATGTTCACAAGCGTGTGATTGCCTTTTTCAGCTCACAAGATTGTTTTGTTTAGAGTTAAATATATCTTCTCTATTGAATTTAGTGGCTTTCAAACTTGAAGGAGGACGCATATCAATTCAGAACGCATAAGACACAAAGAATACTCCTATGAAGTCGAACGCACCAACTACAGGTCTCAAAGTAACTGTATGTTCAGTTTATTATTAAAGTCTTTAACTTGGTTCCTTTTTCTGTAAAGGACCGATAGCACACAATATCGAGCCCGAGAAGTATAGGTGGATGGGAAGTGCTAGAAAGGACATCTATGTAAGTTCTGTAGTTTTTTTTTAGATTTCTTACTGACACTGAGAAGGTCTGCATTTGCATTGGTATGTAGTCGGAGATGAGACATTTTGAAGGATGCGATACCATGACTCTCTAGCAACATTTTAGAAAAAAAGTAATGGAACTTGAGGACGAAAAACAAGATGTGAAGGTAGATATATAAACATAAGCAAGCTATGTTTTACATGCTGTTTCATTCTAAGAATTTTTTATTAACGCAGATAGAGAGAGATCGGTTGCTCACTAAAGTTGAAAATTTTAAAAACTTCGAGATTTGCACTCCTAGAAATTAAAATATCTTGAATCACAGGTAAATAATCTATAAATGTTCATACCCGTTTGGATACACATGCAGCTAATAAAAAAATCATGTTGTAGTGGTATAGATTTTGAAAATTAAGCGAATATCAGATACAAGATGT
Organism: Glebionis coronaria; assembly: GCA_025667525.1. NCBI lineage: Eukaryota > Viridiplantae > Streptophyta > Magnoliopsida > Asterales > Asteraceae > Glebionis > Glebionis coronaria. Next base: position 167,900 of record JANFOE010001832.1, read on the forward strand.
TGCCAAGAAAATGTGACAATGGTCCATCATATAGTTATATGTACTTTCCTATTATGGCAATGACCTTTTTTTTATGAATGTCAGGACTGGAGGGAAAGATGTCTATAATGCAATACCTTTCCGGCTGATCATGGACATTGGCTTCCCATTCTCTATCTCACTAGAGTGGAATTTCAATGCTATGACTGGGTAAGTTGGTTAGATAAGCAAACACAATGTCAGATATCATTGATGATAATCGAGCAAACAGATCCTCTTGGCTAACCTGGTTAATGTCGTTAGCTTGGAAGGAGAGCATGATTGTTTCAGTTATCCGATACATTGTGTTGGCACAGATAGAGCTGCAAATGGAATCATTATTTGGCCCTCCACCTTCTGTACTTCCCACCTTAGTGACAATGTCTTTTGCTGTATTACTGATCAACCATGGAAGTATATCCCTAATATCACCTCAGAATTAGCAGTCGTTTAGCTTATGTCCTAACAATTTATGATAGATTTCGACTTCTAGCCACAACGTTTTAGCCGCCTTTTGAATGCTTACATTGTCACTGGTAGCTAATCATTTTACAAATAAGTACTAGCGTCCACTTTACACATATGTTCTGATATTATAACTTTTTGTTGTGTGCAGTTCGCCAACTTTACAGAAATCGTGTCTAAGAATGTAGCCCCAATCCGGAAACAAACGGATGTTGCTCTTTCAGATTTAATGGAAATTATCAAACCTGACTGACATCAAAAGCAAATGCAATAGCAAAGGTGTTGTCTGCTATCACTTTAAGTTATAGTGAGTTAGTATTAAATTGTTGAAAATATGATTATTAATAAAACAATATAGTGGGATTGCTTTATGTGGCCCAATAACCATTTTCATTGAACTTTTTGGTATTTGAAGATAATTACTTTGACAACACGAAGGCAAGCTTATGCACAAAAAGATGTCACTGTTGAAAAGTTTCCTTGGTCAGTGGTAAACTATGTATTTGATTTTTGACCACTTAATATCATGATCACCCTAATATTTAGTTTGAGAATTAGTTTTTACTACTCTATGAATAATAAATCTTTGCCATTTTAATAAACATTGGCATTTTTTAGCATTTTTCAAAAAAGGATGGAGTATTTTTTGCTTATTTATTATTATAAATAGGCTAAACGGGCGCACATGTAAAAAAATTAAATGACCTTAATGGGCGCACATGTAAAATACTAATTAGGCTACCCGACGGTTTTTTTATTTAATTTTTTATTTCCGGCTTTCAAACAAATATTTTTATTTTTAATTATCATATCATGCGTGTGTTGCGGATGATAAAATAATTATTTCTTTAATTGTTTCTTTATGATCTAAAAGCTTATATGTATGTTTTTAAAATAATCAAGATTAGAATATTAGCTCATGATCGTGCTCAGGTCTGATCGTGCTAAAAGCCTCAAATTTGTACACAAAACAGTAATAGGTTCGGAAGAAAAGTAAACTGTCCCAAGCAGAATATACCTATTGAATCAGGATCAATCTCAGCTTGCACCCACAGACTGTCGAGTACTTGGATGGATTAGTTGTTTCGGGTATGGGATAGTATTTGCTCAAACTTCAACGTTTTTTTCCCAAACAAGGAGCTACCATGGACATATCAATAGAATCAAGTTTTCTTTTAAGTTTTAAGTTTGAAAATTGAGTACCTATATGTTGTCACTGTTCGTAATATGCTACTATTATTTAACCTGTGTACATGATGAGTTTAAGAACCGATTTCCATTATTTGTATGTATTAATTAAAAGATATTAAAAAATAATTAATAGTGAGAAATCGTTAAAAGTTTGGTTCATTGTAAGGCACAAATGTGTAGGGCTGTAATCAAGCCAAGCTTTTATCAAGCAACTCGAGCTTGAGCTCGACCTTGGCTCGATTAAGCCAAGCTTTTATCAAGATCAAGCCCAAGCTCAAGTCTAAAAAATAGCTCGAAATGATATCAAGCTCAAGCTCAAGCCTTTGATAGCTCGGCTCGAGTTCTTATCAAGCTTTTTCAATCTCTATCAAAATATGTTTTTATGATGAATTTATATAAGCAACTAATTGTTAATTAGAGTATTAATTTAATTTTAAGGGCTATTTTCATAAATAAATAATATATTTTAAAATAACTTTTAACTCTGATTACATTTATATTTCAGTTTTTTGGATTTTAAATGATTCTTTATTCTTGTAAATGTAATGATTTCATTTACTTGGTACTTGGTGGAATACAATATGTGTATAAATATTTTTATACTCTTCTTAATATAAACGCAACGTGTCTAAATTGCGTTTGTATTCACATCATGCAATGACCTTTGGAGCCTTAATCGTATTGGAGCGCACAACACATTTTCAAACCAAGATTGTACGATGATTTTATTATTGGTTTTATTAATGTTAAATATATTTAAATTTGTTTTAAGTAATGATTTTTTATACATATGTTTATTGATGAGTTTTATTATAAAATAAATAAATTTATACACATTCAAGCTTTTCAAGCCAAGCTCAAGCCTTTATCAAGCTTTATCAAGCCAAACTCAAGCCTGGATTAGTAAAGCTTGACAAGCTATCAAGCCAATCTCAAGCCTACAATTTTAGTATCAAGCTAAGCTCAAGTCCTGTTAAACTTGAGCTCAGCTCGACTCAATTACACTCCTACAAATGTGGGTTAAATTTAAACTAAGAAATGGATTAATCTATGGTATACTTTATTTCAGAATACGTCCAAAAAGAGTCTTTTGATGTTTATTTGTTTATGAATCAATTTGGCGAGTGACTAAGGCCGTAAATTCATATGCCCATAAATCTGTTAATTTATGTTTCTTTATTCAAACTTTTTTAAGCATATTATAAAAAGAAAAACAAATTTATTTTTATAATTTTAAGTAGGCCAAAGCCTAACAATATAAAACATTAGTTTTCTTTGAATAAAAACATATTTCATTAATATAAAATATATAATCGATACATAAACCTATCTTTAGAAAAGAAAAAAAGCACAATGCTTGGGTGTTGAAAGAAGTAATAATATCAAACGATAACTTACTAACATAATTGTTTTAAATGATATTAGTATCACAAAAGATTGACATGAGATTAAACAAGTCCGTTGAGTGGGCCAAGCCCTAAAATTATCAAAAAAATATACACAAAAGTACGTTAAAATAATTACGAAACAAACCCGCCCATTGGGCGGGTTACGCCGCTAGTATATATATATATATATATATATATGTATATATAATATAATATGGGGCTAAGTTTGACTAAGAAAATGAATTACTTGCCACCTCATATGCCTACGTGGCATTATCTCATCGGCTACAATATATCTTAAATTATTGAGGCCTCTTATTGGCTACAAATTATATTAATACTTAATTGGAAAGTATATTATTCGGAAGAAAGTAAAGCAATAATATTCGGATCGAATTTCCAGATATTTATCGAAAAAATAGCAATTGATAATTTGTCAATAACCATCAAATTCGATATTAATATAAAACTCATTATCCTACGAAAGATGAGGAAACTATGTTTATTGCACCATTATCATCATTATGTATCTTTATGTATACTTGATCATTCGGTAAGCTAAAGTTTTTATTGATAATCGATTATTTATGTTTTTTATTGATCAATTCGATGCATGGAACAAGCGTGCACAATTTTGTTGTCTTCATGATTTCTGGAGCGGTGTTTGGTAACGATTAGATGGTGCATGGATGTTTATGTTCATGTATAGGTTTAACACGTTAGTTGGCCGTTGCTCAAAGGACTGAAACATTGCGCGTTCAAGATGTCATTGGCTGATCTCCAAGAATTTAGGTAATTTCTAATTCATTGTTTTTTATAAGCGGATGGATCTATACTGATCGTTTTCCCTCTCTTTGCGGGTCTTGAAATATGAGTATGCTTGTGATGAATCGTTTCCCTGGCTCAGGTAATACAATGATCACAACTGATCTATTTTTAGGAAATTTATATTCAGGAGTATACAGACACACTTTTCTACAAAATAGTTGTCTAATACTTTTGTAGTGTATTATAATTAGTATAAAAATTGATGTAGTTTGTCGACTGGGTGTAATAATAAGTAACTTTCTAAAAATAGCAGATTTCTAAAAATAAAAAGTTTTCAAAAATAGAATGTTTTCAAAAATAGAAAGTTTCCAAAAATATATCAGTTTTTAAAAATAGAAAGTTTTCTGAAATAGAAAGTTACCATAATTAGAAATAAGCTGGATTAATAAGCTAATAATATAAGCTAGTGTTTACTGGTTAAAAGTCATAAGTGTAATTAATAGTATAGTTTATTAATTAAATACTATAGGTTATAACTGATTATTAATTAATAATGATAGTACATGTTTTATTAATTAATAATATATATCATGGTTAATTGATAAAGTATAGGTTAATTGAGGGATTATCAAGCTCAAGAAAGGTTCTCAAAAGGTATAAGTTTATGCTAGAAGTAAGTTAACAATGTTTTCATATAGTCTCTCTGTTTTCAACATTTAGGGGTCGATTTGAGGTGATAAATATACGAGAGTGGTCGTCGATTTCAGGTGATAAATATACTTGAACGAATTACTTCACCAGATTACGTCGATTATGCTTTTGAGGTTTGTGATGTCTAAAGCTCTCACAACTCTCACAACCTGCTACTTTAGTTATTATGATTCGAGCTATGTTTTAACATACAAGAAGATGCAGTTGAATCAAGCAAAAAATAAGGATTTGTGATATCATGGCTTGACAGTAAAAATTAAGTTATCATGCAAGGTTGTATAGTATCGGTGGTGCTATGCTAATACTTTTTTTGTTACAGGTTCATCCATGTTTCTCTATAGATAGAAAATAGGTAGATGATGCTAATAACTCTAAAGCACAATTAGAACCGACGAAGAAGTTAACTGTTTTGACCCTTTACTAAACCCAATCTACCTGTCCATTTTGCAGAAGTCAACTGTTTTTTACCCGTTACTAAACCCAATCGACCTTCCTATGTTTCCACCTCTATCGTTTATAGTAAGTTCAATTTTTTGGTTTGTACAGAGTAATGTTTTAAACTAAAAGGACGGATGAACTGGGCTGCTAACTTAAACCTGGTCTCCTAAATATGGGACGACATATGAGCATAGCTCTATATGCTTATTCCAAAATGGTTTCAGTTATGTGTAAGACTGTATAAGAAAGCTTTCATTGATTTCAGGTAGCTTTGGTACTTCTACCTTTGGTAGATTTCGCAGCTCAGGTTTCAGAATTTCAACAACTGATGGCTTTAGAATCTCTGGGGCTTTGGAAGCTTTGGCACATCAGGTTTCAAAAGCACTGGAATCTCGGGCTTTGGAACATCAAAAAATGCAGGTTTGGCGATTTCAGGAATTATGGGTCTTGTAATCTCAGGAACAGTTGGCTTAGAAACCTCTAGTACCATTGCCTTTGGAATTTCAGGAACTACGGGCTTTGGAATCTCAAGATGTGTGGGCTTCAGAACCTCAGGAATTGTGGGTTTTCGAAGCACATGGATCTCAGTCTTTGAAACGCGCATATACTGTTAACGTACTGTTACCAAGAAAAAGACACACATCAACCAACAATAGAAACTATAAATAGCTCATGTAATATAACAAACATGACATTTTTATATATAATGTAACAGCATATGAAAATGTATTACCCGTTTGTTACGTAATAATAACAAACGGCCAATACCAACAAATTTAATCTAAAAAAGTTACCGATCAAAGTTATCCATAGTGTCTTTATAGGTGTTTACATGGGGCTTAGAAACAAGGAGTTGCTGGACCATGGGATCATTCGCTCACCTGAAAAATAGAAATATAAACGAGACTAAATGTGATGATATTGCACATCTGAAAATTGACGCGCAGGTTGCAAACGTATGCTATTCAGGTAATATCCTAGATAAAATACCCTCATACTTGATTGCAGTTCATTGATGATGCAGATATTACCTCGTGTGGTCGAGAAGCTCGGTGTTCCTGATATCGGGGACTTAGAACAAGACAAGTGCTAACAGTTCTGTGTGATCAACCTTGCTGCCAACAATCATGTGTATGTTCATTTAAACTCCTTCTGACTGTTTTATATTTATAAAAATTATGTGATCATAATCAGGGGTTTCTTTTAGGTGGAGCATGTGCGGTTAAGTGTCACTATAATTAGAAATCCAAATATGATCAACATTGACATGGTTCATGTTCAAGGAACTTTTTGGATGTCACTTGGCAAATATAGAGGATTGCTGATGTTTGTAAGATTGTCACTTTTTGCAAGCTGAATAAAAGACTGATAGGTATTTTATCTATCACTAAACTTTTTACTTGCAACTAAAACCCACTCATGATATTAAAACTAACCATTAAAACATTAAAACTAAAAGAACCCTACATCCTTCATGCGTTCATTCTATCCTCTAAGAACCCTAAAATCATTTATTTCCTATCTTTACAAACGAATTCATCATCCGGTTACAAAAATTGAAGGTGCGATATTAATTGTTTATTTATGCGTGTACTTATTACGATTATGAAGAATTGTTTTTAGGGGTTTGTTCTAATTGTATAATGCTTCTAATACTATATGCGTGTAGGATAATAACATGATCTTGGAAGACTGATTGGTCTTTCTTCTCTTTTTCTTTTTTTAAATTTTTGGCTAACAGGCTGAGGCAATAAGAAAAGCGGTGCAAGGTTACATCGAGCAATTAACTATCAAAGAGAATAGAAACCTGCTCCTTATGTCCGTAAAGCTAGGGAATTTCTAAGAACAAGATTAATTGGTCAGCAAGTAAGCTATCTTTCTTTTACTTAGATATAACAATCAATTGTCTGTGAAGCAAGAAATCTCTACAAACTAGATTAATTTGCCCACAATTAATTTGACCAGAAAAAATGCAACCCGAATTGAACTGTGATTAAGAAAATGGTTCGACAATACCACCTCTAAGTTTATACATATCTCAAATATATGGTAACTCACCTTATAGGTGATCAAGGTATAATATATTACATGTAGCTGGAAGATTAGGCCCAGCTAAATTTGAGGTATTCTCTAGAGCTGTCTATAAAATGCAACATGAAATTTTGTGGTTCAAGGTACATGTTTCTCCCAATTACTTGCATCGATATATAAATATTATTTTGTGGTCAAATTAATTATGGTTTGTAAGCCATAATATGGTTGCACACAAATTGCTTGCATCGATATATAAATATTATGTACAGGTCTACAGAGGGAATTTTACCCATACAATAACTTAATTTCATTTGTTAACCTACGCACCCATATGGCTAACTCGAATATATATCTATATTTTATAGAATAAGATGACTAGATTGAGAGATGAAAAGCAGACGCTAAAGGCTGAGAAAGAGGATCTAGAAAAAAAAAGTCGAATCAACAAGCACCCAACCGAAGTTTATGATTCCTCCACCTGGAATCCAGGCTTCATATCATGCTACACTTGCAGCAGATCAGGGCAGAAAATCAAAGGGAAGACCGATTTTACCCTCTTTTGCATTCTCCATTAATAAATTTTGTATTTATTTTTAGGTAAAATAACCAATGAATGGCCCAAGAAATTGATAAAGAAATGAATATTTAAATTGATCCCTAATTACAAGTTGATTAAGCAACTGACTATTACTACCTTATGTCCCATGAATTTAATAATCATCTTTTTGAAACAATAGCAAGATGACCAGATCATGGTGGCTGTAGTTGAGTCGTATTTGGTTAGTTCAATATGGTCAGAATAGTGTTACAGTCGGACGATATAAAGCAATTTGTTAACAGGTTTTACTGTAATGTAGTTAGACATCATTTTTTCTTAAAGGTCTATGATTTAATTTTGTTGTGGGGTGTTTGTTAAGACTTAGCTTCTAGCTTGCGAGCTTATTTGATATATGGTATTGATTATAGGTAGATAAAAAAAATTGCAGGAACTTTGATGTAATTAAGAACTACAATCCTCCATTTTTGTATTTTGGGTTTATGCACGCCAGGGCATTTGAAGTACCTAGAGTTGTTGTCACTATCATTCCACTCTAATGTTTTACAATATCACATTCCATAATAGGAATTTAAAAAACCAATCTAAGAAAGGTTAAGTTTAGCCAACCTAAGAGGGAAAGAACAGAGGAAGCGAAAAGTTTTAGAAGGCTAAATATTTCTTGGTAACTCAAATTGGTGGATCAGATATATAGTTTCGGCTTAGAAGAAGCAACAGCTGTTGTTAAGCGCCCTCGAAAGTAAACTCCGGAAGTTCAGTCGAATCATCGATTTATCCACTTATGACGACTGAAGTAGGTATATATGTGTCTCGATTGTATATTTATGTTCCTTTTCGCCTCTACGTCTATATTCATTTTTCTTTTTATATGGCGGCAATTACCTATATACATATCAGTTAAAGGCTTGTATTGAGGTTTTAGTTTGTAAATAACATGTTTTTGCTATAATTTGCAAGTCGAAGTTTTGTTTTTCTGTCATTCTTTCGTATGACCTTATTCCATGTACTGATCACTTAAACACTATACATGATTTTGTAGTATTCTTGCAAAAGGTGTGAATTAGCTACAAAAGAAAATAAAATGTTTAGTATGATACTAAAAAAATGGCATCCACTTGCTGTTGGTATGGCATGTTTGTTATGGAAACGAATTAAACCAATTCATTTCGATATAAGCGGGTTCACATCAATGTTTTTGAACCCGCATCAACCCGGTTTTTGAGACCCGGCCTGGTTTCGATTTTTTTGAGTTTAAAAAAAGTATATGTAAATTTTATGTATTTACGATTAAGTTTTACTTTTACGTATAATATTAGTTGGTAAATAATTTATAACTTCAATATACAGAAGTTTTAACGGTTTTTTTTATATATAATTTTTGTTAATTATTAAAATTATAAAAAAACTGGTTTAACTCGGGTTGACTCGGACCCGATGAGTTGACCGAATCGATTTAAAAACAAGGTTTTAAAACATGGGAAAAAGACCAATTTGGTCAAAATCACCTCTCCAAAGTAAAAACATGGTCAAGTTTTTTTATGGGGACAAATTTAGTCATACACAAGTGCACAACTGCACAACTCCATCCAATTACCGCCACGTGTCCACTGACACAATATTATCAAAATAGTAAATTACTAAAATGCCCTTTCTCTTTCTCTTTCTTCTTTCTTCTTTGTTCTTTCTTCTGGTTTTGAATACCACTCCAGATCATAACATCAAAATCCCACACCAACAAACACCAATTGATAATCAATCGGGTTTAATGCAAAGTCGCTGCGGTGGAGTTGGTAGGCGGTGTAGCTACGATTCCGACAGGGTCAAGAAATCAATCGGGTCTTAGGTAATCATTACATTCAATTTGTGAAATTTATTTTCTATTACATTTTAATGAATTTAAATGATATTGGGTAATAATTTTAGGGTTTTCAATATGATTTGGGTTTAGTTGTGTGTTTCCATCTTATTTGAATTCTTCGAATTACCAAGTAAATTAAGAAATAAGCACCTTGCAGGGCACTCGTGCTGAGCCCTCTTTGAACAGAAGCAGATTTGTCAATTATTTCGTCCAAATTTATGATTAGATGAGGGAGCCTTAGCAGTGTGGTAATCAGCATAATTTGCTCGTTTCTTTATAAAGTGATACTTGCCACTTTGAAAGTTATTCTTTAATTTCTCTTCAGACTCATGAAGCAACTCTTTCTTTTGATAACTATAAACCTTGTTGAAGGCCGCTTTTCTCTGACGTATTCGTCGTCCATGTAAACCGGCTGATCTTGGTCTGTGGACCGCTTGCCATCCTTCTTCTCCTTCGGGAAACGCATCACTGGCAGAAACAGGGTTTTGTGCACCAGTTTCCTCCAATGATTGTACCTTGGAAGCAATTTGTGGCTTCTCTTCAGCGGGTTCTTCCTTGACAGGTGGCTCTGACTCAGCAAGTGGAGAGTCAGGTTCCACGTTCACTTGTATCCCCTGCTCAAGGACTGACTCGGGTTCTTGTTTCTCTTCATCTGAGACTTCTTCCGGAAGCTCTTTTGGTGACGAGTCATCCGAATTTACCACCTCCAAGTTTTGGTAAGTTTTTCCCTTTAACTGGAAACAAGATACATAGTATGGTTAGATAAAGTTGCATCACGTTATACAAAGTGTATATACACAAGTAAAAATACCTTCTGGATATAAGATTTCCTTTTTAACCCCATGCTATCCGCCCCTTCGCCATCGTGACTTGGATTAATGTAGTCAAGAAAATCGATACATGGTCAATGAAGCCTTAATCAAAATTTTCTTCAATTTTAGACAAAGAAAAATTTATATCCTGCGTCACTTTTCTGAAGAACGATCCATTGAAGTAGGCTTTTTTAGGGTCACGACATTACCTGTGTGCGCAGATCATCTGGGCCCAGTTTTGCACGTAGAATCTACAAGGTTGTTTGCTCATGTTGTACACTCAGCGTGTAAGCTTCCATTAAAGAGAGTGCAATTGCTATCGCATGGTAACTTGCAGCAGTCTGACAAACATAAGAAACGTAAATCGTATGGTTAATCTTGTTTTTACTTTTTCCCACATATAGTCCATTATCAGGACACTGTTTCTTACAGAGAATTAAGAGGTGAATAAGAAACCTGGATATGGTCTGGGCTGAGTAACTTTTGGTTGCACTTAAGACCCCAAGTGGAAGAATACTTAACAGACCATCTTCAGATCTCTACACAATTGATGACTCTCCTTGCCAATTTCGTCGGTCTTGTTGGGATTGCTATAATATTGTCCTTTGTGCAGGTAAATAAGTCATGGTCACGTAAACTTTCTAGTTTTATACTAGTAATTATTAACTTTATGTTCGTTTTTATATGTAGGTCATGTTCTTGCTTCTCATAGGCGAAGCAGCATTCACATTCAACACACCAGGCGGCCGTCCAACGGGCTTGGGCGCCATACGCTAAACACCGCCCATATTCCCCGACCCACCTGACCCACCCAACCCACCAAAAGACGGCGAACCAGTACCAAAATGGCCGTGATGCGCCTGATTAACAGCCATACCCTGAGCCTGCAACTGAGCTTGAAACTGATGATTAGCCATAGCTTGAGCCACCTGCACTTTCGCTTGAGCCTGAGCCGCAGCAGCGTATTACGAAAGCTGAAACTGGCTAGCAAACTGGACCCAGATGGTTGGTTATTTGGCATTGCATTTCCAGAGGGTGTATTCTTCTGGGGATTATTATTTTTATTCATATCCATATCTTTCCAAAAAAAGAAATCCTAACCCTTATTCTTGAAATTACAAAAAAAAACTAAATTAACAACTAATTAAAGAATACAAACTTATATGTGACTGCAAACATTATACGCGTATTAAAAATCCCCGTTATTCTTATTCTTTACCACCCAAGAAAAGAGAGTGGCGCAGATTTTTATTGTGCGATAAAAATGTAAATTAGTTAAACATTAACCCGTACATTACATTTCTCCTTAATTGTCTAAATAAATGCATATTTGCAGCTCAATTTCTTATGTAAACTAGAGCTTTATATATTCTCTTCCGTGGAATCATAATGGTGAGCAAAAATACACATTTCTAGACTAATTTTTTTCTCTTAAATTTCAGTGAGGCATAATATCAAACACGTTATGTGCTATAAAAAGGGCACAAATTGTTTGTGGTTCTCCAAAATCTGCCAACATAATACGTCTTCATATATGTAACCAGACAAAACATTGTTTGTTTCTAAACCAAAAGTAAAAACAAAAAAACTGGATGAAACTAAAAGGTAATCGGGAATAACCTCCAAACAGAATTTGGTCTGATCATACGATCCAAAAGTTCGTTTTAGATCGATTGAGTTTGCAAGAATTCCTTTGACGACATTTGAGTAAACGATTTGTGATTGCAACACTTCAACTAGATCTTTCTCACTGATGCAGAATTGTAGTATACATTAGCACCAATAACTCGAAAACCAGATTATCATATTTAGCAAATAGAGATACAGAAGAACAGAATGTGATTTGTTGTTTAAGATTGGACTGGATATGGACTTGGATACAAAACAGAAGAAAGAAGAAGAAAGAAAGAGATCGAAAAAATGTAAGGGTATATTTGTAATTTCAATATTTTAATAAGATAATAAATATTGTGTCAGTCAGACACATGTCAATAAAGTAGTGGAGTTGTGCAGTTGTGCAGTTTGTGAAGTGCTCAACATGACCATATTGGTCTTTAGTGGGAAACTTGACCATGATAAGGTTATGAAGTGATCAAAATGACCAAATTGGTCTTTTTCCCTTAAAACATTGGTTAAAACAAGATGCGGTGCATGTTTCAAGAGCTGCTGATAAGTTAGAAAAAACAAATAAGAACCATATATTTTTACTCACGTAAGAAAATGTAGATTATAATTATCATTTGGATTTAGATCTTTGAAACGAGGACAACTTGCTATAAAACGATAATTTACATCAGTAAAACCAATAAATAGTAATTTAAAATAAGTTTCTTTTTTTTGTTAAAGGGAGTTACCCTGGTAAGTATATTAACCAAAAAAACCAATGTTAAGTACAAATGGAATACGACTGAAGTATCGTATTAACCTCAAGCCAAAAGCTTGGTCAACAAGTGCTTATGACAGGCCATAAACACAGCAATACTAAGCTAACATTACAAATCGAAAACTAGTGTAAAAAACAGCATTAACAAACTCCAATAAGAAGAACTCTTGGAACCAGGCGACCACCCCACAACAACAGCAGCAACATAATGGAAGTAAAGGATCTAGATAAGGCTGCCTCCTTAAAACACCTTTTTGAGAAAAACCATGTGGGAAAAACCCCAAAAAGGAAAAAAGAGTATAACCCTTACCCGGTACCCCCATCATGAGAAACACTTGAGGACGGAAGTCTCAGCCGATCCAAAATAGCCAAAGTCCGTGTAGTCATCTTCTTGAATCTGAAAGTAATAAGCTTGAGGCGAACAGTAGAAGTAATGATACTAACAAGTTTATCCACAGAAAGCTGTTTCCCTTTGAACAATCTAGCATTCCGTTCCATCCAAACAAAGTATACAGTAGCCGCAACAACCAGACGAGCAATAATACTAGTAGTAGATTTTCCTTTGGATATTGGTATAAGAAATGCCAAAACATCATCCAAACAAGGAGGAATAGAATCCATACCATAAAGCATCCTAAAATGCGTCCAAACCTGTGAAGAATAAGAGCACTAAAAAAACAAATGAGAATGAGAATCAGGAGTGACTTTACACAAAGGACACCGAATAAGGCTTAAATCCACGGCAGGCCCAACATCCCATTGCCGCAAACGATCATGGGTCTTTAGTTTCGGCTTAACAACAAGCCACATATGCAACGAGTGTCGAGGAATACAATGAGAGAACCAAACAACATGGTACCATACCACAGCCTGGTGCTTGGTTCGCAACGTATCCCAAGCCAGAGCCACATAAAATGACTACAAAGAACCACCACCATCACGCCATACCAGAGAATTTGGCCGCCCCTCATCCAGAGCGGGGACATGGATAGAGACAATAGCAGGAAATCTGTCCACCCAATCAGTCGGCCATTTCCAAGCGTTGTTCTCAATCAAGTCATAAACAGTATCAAAGGGTAAAACCAGACCTAACAATATTGCGTACCGTAAGAGTATCCCGTAACGTATACTCAGCAGCCCACCTATCAATCCACATAGACGCAGATTTACCATCATGAAGCCTATACCAAATAAACGGCCGTACACATGTCCTAAGCTGAAGAAGCTTACGTCAAACCTAACTTACATCACCAATACAAGGAACATCCCAAAAGCTCCTACCCCTTAACTTATACGAATGTATCCATTGAACCCATAAGGATTCTTTACGCGTGAGAAGACACCAAATATGAGAGGTAATAAGAGCAGCATTAAAATCATCAAGCCTCCGGATACCAAGACCGCCCTCACTTTGGGGAATGCAAACATCATCCCAAGCCACCTTTGCCCTCCCTTCTTTCATCTCACCTTGACACCATAAAAAATTCCTCAAAAGCTGCTCAAGATCATGAATAATCCGAACAAGCATGATAAAAACTAAAGCACAGTACAGGTGCATAGATGATAACACAGATTTAACAAGTTGAAGTCTCCCTATAGTAGATAGAAATTTGTTACGCCAATCCTGGACCCGACTCTCCAATTTTTCAACAAGGACTTTGCAATCCCTATAAAGCAGCCTAGACGAGATAAGAGGAACCCCAAGATAACGCACTAGCAATGTGCCTTCCGCAAACGGCATAAGATCCAGAACACTAGCTTTCACATCAGGTGGAACATTACAGAAGAAAGCGGTACTCTTAGGAATACTTGGAACCAAACCTGACACATTTTTAAATTCCTCCATAGCATCCATGATAGTGCGAACCGACTCCAAATGCCCCCTAGCGAAAATAAATAAATCATCTGCAAAACATAGATTAACAATACGCTGGTGCTCACAGTGATTATGATACAGAAACTCCTCCGCCAAACGAACACGCCTCTGTAACAGGAGAGTCAAACTTCCATAACCAACGTAAATAAATAAGGTGACAAAGGATAAGCTTGTCTTAGCCCACGCTTACCCTTAAACCAGCCATAGAGATTCCCATTAATACAAATAGAATACGATGTCGTAGTCATGCATTCCATAATCCACTCAACCATCGTAGTGTGAAAGCCAAAACCAAGCATAATCACCCTAAGAAAACTCCAATCAATAGTATCATAGGCCTTTTGAATATCCACTTTAAAAGCACAACGAGGAGGTCCAATATTCCTATGATAACTTCGCATTAATTCCTATGTAAGTAATATATTATCCGAAATCCTACGCCCTGGAACAAAAGCAGATTGATTAATATTAACCAAGTCCCCCAACACCACTTTAATGCGGTTAGCAATAATCTTCGTAATGCATTTGAAAATCAAATTACAACAAGAAATAGGTCTATAATCCGTGATCTTATTAGGAATAGTCACCTTTGGAATAAGCGTAATAATGGTATGATTTATTTCATTAAGCAACTTACCATTAGTGAAGAAGTCCCGAATAGCACATGTAACATCACCACCCAGAATATCCCAGGCATTCTTAAAAAACGCAACCGTAAAACCATCCGGACCAGGAGCTTTATCATCACCCATCGAGAACAAAGCATTCTTAATCTCAGCATCCGACACCACCTGAACCATATCCAAAGCACGCTGCGCATCGAGAACATTAGATAACAAATTCTGTGATTCCAAACAGATAGAAAAACCCTCCAAACCAAGAAACTGCTCATAATGTGCCACAAACACATTCGCAACATCATTCCCTTCACACAACACATTAGACATGTCTCGCACCATATCAATCCTGTTGCGGGCAGTAGAACACTTAACAATTTTATGAAAATAAGCAGTATTAGATTCACCTGCATCAAGCCACTCAATCTTAGCTTTCTATTTTAAATACCTTTCCTCATCAAGAGACGCTTCTTTAAATGCCAAAAGACACCGAGCATGAGCTCCACGGACATCAGTATTTGATAAATTTAAATCAAGAGCCCTTTGAGCCGCGTCAAGCTCATCCCTGGTCCGAATCACATGCGCGTGAAGATTACCATTCTCATGAAGTAGCTTGCGAAATGGCGCTTTAAGATGTTTCAGACGTTTAACCACACGATACATAGCACAACCCGAAACACTAACATTCCTCCCATTCAGAACAGCAGAACAAAACCCTTCCTTATGAACAAGAAAGTAAGAAAATTTGAATGGCTTTGGCTTCGGTCTACTAACCTTAGGAATACGAAGAATACAAGGAGAATGATCCGATATACGATAAGGCTGAAACACCCGAAGAGAACCCGGAAACTCATCAATAAAAACCATATTAGACATAATCTTGTCAATCTTCTTAAGAACACCACCGTCACCCTGAGGTTTTTGATTCCATGTGAAGTGAAGTCCAGTAGCATTAACATCCATAACCTCCATGAGTTGAACACATTCTTTAAATTCACGCATAGAAATATTCGGCTCATACCCACCATAGGAGTGATCTTCAAGATTAAGAGCAACATTGAAATCACCCATCAAAACCCATGGCTTATCACGCATAAGAAAAGCATAAGCAGCAAGATCATTCCATAACACACGACGATCCACATAGTAGTTGGCAGCATACACAAAAGAACAGAAAAAGGTTTTCCGGTCAGCCCGAGTATTAATCTGACAATGAATAACCTGTTCCATTTGAGCCATAACACCAACATCAACCATATCATCATTCCAACAAACAATAATACGAGAACCTTTTGTACACAAGCTACCATTAGAAAGCCACTTCCATCTCCTACACACCTTACGACATGTATCATAAACAATAGATACATCAACATGAGACTCCAAAATAGCACAAACACTTAAATTATTCTCAGTAACCACCTGTCGAACCTCTCTCTGCTTAGGGGACTGGTTCAAGCCCCGTATATTCCAAGAAGCAATACTAAACATTAAAAACATTAACAACAGGAGTGCTTGCCCCTGATTGAAAATTATTCATAAGATTTGTCGTCTCATCATAAACATTTTCCACATCCTCCTCATCATCGGAAACACTAACCTTAGATGTACCACTATCCTCCTTATTAAGAGTAGATAAAGCATCATAGGGATTAGAAATCACAATAGGAGTAGCCTGCGGTAAAGAAGCAGCCTTATACACCAAAGTCCTATTCAGATTAGAAGTCGACCCATGCAAACCCTCACTATTCCTCCCTGGACCACCAGTTGACGTGTTAGGTCTATCAACAGGAGATTTGCCCTTAACAATCTTACCATCAGCCTTCGGAGCATACACAAACTTCTTACCTGGTTGAACACCCCCTTTATTACTACCATTAGTTTTCTTCTTCCTGTTAACCACTTGCTGAAAACCATCATTAACATTGCAGCTTCTTTAGTAACCACCGCCATAGCCGGACACGATTCAATAGAATGCCCAAAAATCTTACACTTATCACACCTAGGGGGTTTCTATTCATACTCCACCTTAATAGTAGCCTTCGTAAAACCCGTACCATCTAATAATGGAATACCAACTAATAATGGAATACCAACACTAATTGATTCACGTAAAGGAGCCTCAGAACTAATCTCAATAAAGACATCTTGCAAAACTGCTACGGCCCCATGACTCCTTACACATAGCACTAGTATAGGTATCCATCATTATCGGCTTCCCCAAATAAGATCCAAGAATACTAATACCTTCCTCATCAAACATTTCTAAAGGAACATCATGCGATTTAATCCAAACCGGAACACGGCTTAATTCCTCCTTTAGAAAACTGGTATTCATTGTCCATCTCTTAAGAATAATCGGATTATTCCTAATCATCCAAGGTCCACCCTCAAGAACACTTTCTAATCCATTGCTTGAATCAAATTTAAAAAAGAAGAAACCTTTTCCATTAAGCATAATTTTCTTGAGCCCATACTTCGCCCAATTGTTCTTCACGTAATATTCAACCACGGGAAAAGCTTCACGTTTCCCAATGAAGTATCCATATAGGGTGTTTTCAAACCGATTCCACACATTTTGAATAACCCGACGCGGAATAGATATATCCACCCCTTCAAACACATTTTCCACTTGTGTAAACGTAAAACTATTAGTAACTTTTGATGTATCACGTTGCGACGCAATGCCAGCGTAAGACACAGACGCAACCTGGACAAATGGAACACCCGCAACACTCACATTTGGAGAACCATCAACATTCGATCCACTTACTTGTGGAGATACATTTATAAGAGAACTTGGAACTGAGAAAGACGGACCAGTAGACCAAAAAGAGTGAACCAATCCCATCTTGCTCCTTTCGAACCACAAATCCCTCACCAGCAATCGATGCACCCTCACGATCATACATACCCATATTAGGGTTTCCATCAACCTGCTACAAGCTAGCATCCCCATCCAGAAACTTGGACACCACAGGATAAGTCATACTAACAAATTCATCTTGTTTGTCCATCACGCCGATTGACGGGTATGAAACCCTAACAGGTTGATGCATTGTAACATTACCCAACATGGCAGAGTTAGGGTTTGAGGAAACCCTAGAGTGATCATTCCCCTCCTTCGCAATCAAAGACGATTCATAGGAACACAACATATTAGTTATCTCTTGGGATCGAGCACTAGACACCAAGGACCAGACTTCGTATTTATTCATCTTTAAACTATAGATAAAATCATGAATCTCCCTCACAGTACCCAATTTCACCCCAAACACCTTCCTAATCACGTCCATGTTACAAGTCTGCATGCTATTGATAGCCGCAGCCATTCCTCGCACATCCATCTTCGCATAATCGATAGGATCCATAGCTAGGACTGAAACCCTAACGACTAACAAACCCTAATAATAATAAACCAAAGAACCTAAACCCTAATTTTCGACGACAAGAAAAAACAAAACAGTGAAACAATCGTGTAGGTAACTAGTGGAGACACACCAAATAAATAAAACTGTGATCAAACAACACGACACCAACCAAGACTCAATTAAAAACAACGCCTCACTAATCGTAGCAGAAAAAGAAAAAACGACCGATTAATAAACCCTAGAAACCGTTCAACCAAATAATGACTATGTTAACTCAAGATAATCAAATACTAATCGAGAAAATAGCATCGTTATAAGGTTTTGAGATTAACAGGGAATGAAAAATCGAATCATGAAGAAAAGGGAATTTCCTGCCGCCATTAATGATTTTTTAGGGTTTTTCCATAAATAAGTTTATTTTTTAAACTAATTATAGTAAATATATTTTAACTATATCAAAATATTTTTGTCTAATTAATAGTACTATAATATATATAGTATATTATATTAATATATAGTAGAAATATCATTATAAAAAGTTAACTATTTCTGTAATATATTTTAATATCTTTTGAGGAGCATCTAATCGCCGACTGATCAGTTAATAATACATAGACAAATAATTTTATTTTGTCTAATGATTTTGATTTAATACTAAATTTTATTTGAATACCAAAAAACTAATCTAAGATTAAAAACAAAATCTATTTTCACTTTTTTTAAACATTAATATCTCATAACTGTTAATCGTTATACGTAAAAAAATATACTATTACAAAGAACATTTAATTATTTTTCTATAAATATGTTATATGATACAATTTCAACAATTGTTTTTCGTTTTTTTCACTTTTTTCCTTCTTAAAATATTATCATATATGATACTAATATCATATATGATATAAACTAACATCATATATTATTTAACAATAATTTATAATTTAACACTGGTATTATATATGATAAAACACTATTATTATATATATGATATTTTACGTAAATAAACGAATTTTTTTCTTTAAAAGTATACTATAGTGCATATTTGTAAAAAATAATTAAATGATTATCACGATGATATATTTATTTTCGTTTAACGCTTAGGAGATATTTAAATAAAAAAACAGATGAGAAAATAAAATATATTTTATGTTATCAATTAGATGAAAATGAGATGTATGATGAAGATTAATCTCCTCACATCTATAAAAATATATGATCCAAAATAACTTTTTTATACTTCTTATCTAAAGATGAGAGTTAATAGATAATTATAATTTGTGACCTCAGTCTTATTGAGGGGCTGTTTGTTTGTTTTTTTTTGTAAAGGGAGTTACTCCGGTGAATATATTAACCAAAAAAACCAATGTTAAGTACAAATGGAATACGGTTGAAGTACCGTATTAACCTCAAGCCAAAAGCTTGATCAACAAGTGCTTATGACAAGCCATAAACACAGCAACACTAAGCTAACATTACAAATCGAAAACTAGTGTAAAAATCAGCATTAGCAAACTCCAATAAGAAGAACTCTTGGAACCAGGCGACCACCCCACAACACCAGCAGCAATATAATGGAAGTAAAGGATCCAGATAAGGCTGCCTTCTTAAAAAACCCTTTTGAGAAAAACCCTGTGAGAAAAACCCCAAAAAGGAAAAAAGAGTACAACCCTTACCCGGTACCCCCATCATGAGAAACACTTGAGGACGGAAGTCTACACCGATCAAAGACCGTGTAGTCATCTTCTTGAATCTGAAAGTAATAAGCTTGAGACGAACAGTAGAAGTAATGATACTAACAACTTTATCCACACAAAGCTGTTTCCCTTTGAACAATCTAGCATTCCGTTCCATCCAAACAAAGTATACAGTAGCCGCAACAACCAGACGAGCAATAATACTAGTAGTAGATTTTCCTTCAGATATTGGTATAAGAAATGCCAAAACATCATCCAAACAAGGAGGAATAGAATCCATACCACAAAGCACCCTAACTTGCGTACAAACTTGTGAAGAATAAGAGCACTCAAAAAACAATTGAGAATGAGAATCGGGAGTAACTTTACACAAAGGACACCAAAGTAGGCTTAAATCCAAGGCAGGCCCAACATCCCATTGCCGCAAACGATCATGGGTCTTCAGTTTCTGCTTAACAACAAGCCACATATGCAACGAGTGTCGAGGAATACAATGAGAGAACCAAACAACATGGTACCATACCACAGCCTGGCGCATGGTTCGCAGCGTGTCCCAAGCCAGAGCCACAGAAAATGACTGCAAAGAACCCCCACCATCACGCCATACCAGAGAATCCGGCAGCACCTCATCCAGAGCGGGGACATGGATAGAGACAATAGCAGGAAATCTGTCCACCCAATCAGTCGGCCATTTCCAAGCGTTGTTCTCAATCAAGTCATAAACAGTATCATGAAGGGTAAAACCAGACCTAACAATATTGCGTACCGTAAGAGTATCCCGAAAACGGACACTCAGCAACCCACCTATCAAACCACATAGACGCAGATTTACCATCATGAAGTCTATACCAAATAAACAACCGCACACATGTCCTAAGCTGAAGAAGCTTACGCCAACCCTAATTTACATCACCAATACAAGGAACATCCCAAAAGATCCTACCCCTTAACTTATACGAATGTATCCATTGAACCCATAAGGATTCCTTACGCGTGAAAAGACACCAAATATGAGATGTAATAAGAGCAGCATTAAAATCATCAAACCTCTGAATACCAAGACCGCCCTTACTTTGGGGAATGCAGACATCATCCCGAGCCACCTTTGCCCTTCCATTTTTCATCTCACCTTGACACCATAAAAAATTCCTAAAAAGATGCTCAAGATCATGAATAATCCGAACTGGCAGGATAAAAACTGTAGCCCAGTACAGGTGCATATATGATAGCACAGATATAACAAGTTGAAGTCTCCCTACAGTAGATAGAAATTTGTTATGCCAATCCTGGACCCGACTCTCCAATTTTTCAACAAGGACTTTGCAATCCCTATAAATCAGCCTAGACGAGATAAGAGGAACCCCAAGATAACGCACTGGCAATGTGCCTTCCGCAAACGGCATAAGATCCAGAATACTAGCTTTCACATCAGGTGGAACATTACAGAAGAAAGCGGTACTCTTAGGAATACTTGGAACCAAACCTGACACATTTTTAAATTC
Source organism: Glebionis coronaria (assembly GCA_025667525.1). Taxonomy (NCBI): domain Eukaryota; kingdom Viridiplantae; phylum Streptophyta; class Magnoliopsida; order Asterales; family Asteraceae; genus Glebionis; species Glebionis coronaria. The sequence goes on from JANFOE010001832.1 coordinate 189,582, forward strand.
ATCCATAGCATCCATGATGGTGCGAACCGACTCCAGATGCCCCCTAGCGATAATAAATAAATCATCTGCAAAACATAGATTAACAATACGCTGGTGCTTACAGTGATTATGATACAGAAACTCCTCCGCCAAATGAACAAGACTCTGCAACAGGAGAGTCAAAACTTCCATAACCAACGTAAATAAATAAGGTGACAAATGATCACCCTGTCTTGGCCCACGCTTACCCTTAAACCAGCCATGGAGATTCCCATTAATAAAAATAGAATACGAGGTCGTAGTCACGCACTCCATAATCCATTCAACCATCGTAGTGTGAAAGCCAAACCCAAGCAGAATCACCCTAAGAAAACCCCACTCAACAATATCATAGGCCTTTTGAATATCCACTTTGAAAGCACAACGAGGAGGACCAATATTCCTATGATAACTTCACATTAATTCCTGTGTAAGTAATATATTATCCGAAATCCTACGCCCCGGAACAAAACCAGATTGATTAATATTAACCAAGTCCCCCAACGCCACTTTAATGCGGTTAGAAATAATCTTCGTAATGCATTTGAAAATCACATTACAACAAGAAATAGGTCTATAATCCGTGATCTTATTAGGAACCATCACCTTTGGAATAAGTTCAATAATGGTATGATTTATTTCCTTAAGCAACTTACCATTAGTGAAGAAGTTCCGAATAGCACATGTAACATCACCACCCACAATATCCCAGGCATTCTTAAAAAATGAAGCCGTAAAACCTTCCAGACCAGGAGCTTTATCATCACCCATCGAGAACAAAGCATTCTTAATCTCAGAATCCGACACCACCTGAACCATATCCAAAGCACGCTGCGCATCGAGAACATTAGAGAACAAATCCTGTGATTACAAAGGGATAGAAAAACCCTCCAAACCAAGAAACTGCTTATAATGTGCCACAACCGCATTCGCAACATCATTCCCTTCACACAACACATTAGACATGTCTCGCACCATATCAATCCTGTTGCGGGCATTAGAACACTTAACAATTATATGAAAATAAGCTGTATTAGAATCACCTACATCAAGCCACTCAATCTTAGCTTTCTGTTTTAAATACCTTTCCTCATCAAGAGACGCTTCTTTAAACGTCAAAAGACAACGAGCATGAGCTTCACGGACATCAGTATTTGATAAATTTAAATAAAGAGCCCTTTGAGCCGCGTCAAGCTCATCCCTGGTTCGAATCACACGCGCGTGCATATTACCATTCTCATGAAGCAGCTTGCGAAATGGCGCTTTAAGATGTTTCAGATGTTTAACCACACGATACATAGCACAACTCGAAACACTAACATTCCACCCATTCAGAACAGCAGAACGAAACCTTCCATATGAACAAGAAAGTTAGAGAATTTGAATGGTTTTGGCTTCAGTCTACTAACCTTAGGAATACGAAGAACACACGGAGAATGATCCGATAAGGCTAAAACACCCTAAGAGAACCCGGAAACTCACCAATAAAAACCATATTAGACATAATCCTATCAATCTTCTTAAGAACACCATAGTCACCCTAAGTTTTTTGATTCCATGTGAAGTGAAGTCCAGTAGCATTAACATCCATAACCTCCATGAGTTGAACACATTCTTTAGATTCACGCATAGCAATATTCGGCTCATACCCACCATAGGAGTGATCTTCAAGATTAAGAGAAGCATTGAAATCGCCCATCAAAACCCATGGCTTATCGCGCATATGATAAGAATGAGCAGCAAGATCATTCCATAACACACGACGATCCACATAGTAGTTGGCAGCATACACAAAAGAACAGAAAATGATTTTCCGATCAGCCCGAGTATTAATCTGACAATGAACAACCTGTTCCGTTTAAGCCATAACACCAACATCAACCATATCATCATTCCAACCAACAATAATACGAGAACCTTTAGTACACAAGCTACCATTAGAAAGCCACTTCCATCTCCTACACACCTTACGACAAGTATCATAAACAATAGATACATCAACATGAGACTCCAAAATAGCACAAACACTTAAATTATTCTCAGTAACCACCTGTTGAACCACTCTCTGCTTAGGGGACTGGTTCAAGCCCCGTATATTCCAAGAAGCAATACTAAACATTAAAAACATTAACAGCAGGAGTGCTTGCCCCTGATTTAGAATTATTCATAAGATTTGCCGTCTCATCATAAACATTTTCCACATCCTCCTCATCATCGGGAAACAGTAACCTTAGATGTACCATTATCCTCCTTATTAAGAGTAGATAAAGCATCATAGGGATTAGAAATCACAATAGGAGTAGCCTGCGGTACAGAAGCAGCCTTAGACACCAAAGGCCTATTCAGATTAGAAGTCGACCCATGCAAACCCTCACTATTCCTCCCTGGACCACCCGTTGACGTGTTAGGTCTATCAACAGGAGATTTGCCCTTAACATTCTTACCATCAGCCTTCGGAGCATACACAAACTTCTTACCAGGTTGAACACCCCCTTTATTACTAGCATTAGTTTTCTTCTTCCTGAGGGGCTGTTTGTTTTAGCTTATATAACGCAAGCTTATTTCGACTTATATAACATAAGCTTCAATTTTGTGGCTAATTTGAAGACTTATGAGCCTATACAAGTTTGTTATGATATATAAGCCCATAAGTAACAAATAAGCTTAAAAAATTAGAGTTTATACAATATAAGTCGAAATATGGCTTATTTTCGGCTTATATAACATAAGCCCTAATTTTGTGGCTTATTTTGAGACTTAGGGGCTTATATAAGTTTAACATGATATAATAAACTTATATAAGACTATAAACCTTCAAATAAGCCACAAAATTGAGGCTTATGTTATATAAGCCGAAATGGGCTTACATTATATAAGCCAAACCAAACACCCCCTAAATGA
>JANFOE010001832.1:195000-196981 GCA_025667525.1 Glebionis coronaria
TTGTGTATTTGTTTCAAATACATATCCTTTGGGTCTTTTTTAGTAGGTTATGTATTTTTAGTACGTTTTCACTTGAGTCTTTTTTGTTGATTTAAATTTATCATTTGGGTATTTTTTTAGTTAGTTGTGTATTTTTCTATAAATACGTATCACATGAGTCTTTTTATTGTTCATGTATAATTTTATAAATATGTATTATTTGAGTTTTTTAATACATATCACTTGTTTTTTTAATTGGTTATGATTTTTTAAATATGTGTCACTAAAAAATCGTGCATGCTATTTACGTCAATCAATAGCTATCGGAGATAATTACTATTAACTCATAATATGTGTAAAACTATATCTATTGTTATTCTTTTAAAGTTATGATGTAACAAATTATTATCTAATTATATTACAACAATTTCTTTTAAAATTGCAACCATGACTACCAGTGACATCAGTTTAAACCTTATATATTCTAAGTTGTCAATGTAATTTATGTTTTATTAGTTCGTTAGTGCAGGTTTTGGATACGTATTATTTGGAAAAAAATTTTAGTTATTTGTACACATTCCAAATGCGTACCACTTGATTCTTTTTTTAGTTGGTAGGCTATTTTTTATAGATATCATTTAGGATTTTGGTTGTGTATTTTTTTATGTGTATCATTCGTGTCTTTCTTAGTTTGTTGTGTATTTTCCGTATACATTTCGTATGATTCTTTTTTATTTGGTAGTGTACTTTTTCTTATACGTATCACTTGGGTCTTTTTTTAATTTGTTGTGTACTTTTCGCATACGTATCACTTGCATCTTTTTTAGTTAGGTGCGTCACTTATTAGATACGTATCACTTGAGTTTTTTAGAAGAATATGTATTTATTTGGATATGTATCCCTTTAGTTTTTTTAAGTTGGTTGTACATATTTTTAAATACGTGTGACTTGAGTATTTTTAGTTGTGTATTTGTTCATTCTCGTTAGTATTTTTCATACACGTCTAATTACACCATACGTATTACGATACATTCTATGTGGCACTTTTAATTTTTTGACACATTTGTAATGACACGTTAATTCTTTTTATACACTCATAACGACACACTGATTCTTATGACACATTGCTAGTCTGAAAGCAATTGTGTATTTAATTTTAAAATACGTATTTTATGTGACACGCTTATTTTAGGACATATTTTTCATGATATATAAAATTTTTAACATATTTTTTAACGTATAAATTCACTTATAATACACCGAGTATTAAGTGTGTATCACATGGAGGTTTTAAAGTACTATATTTATATGTTGATGAAAAAGAATAACAAAATTAATTTAATAAGATAAAATGGTGGCTTTATTTGTAACGAAGAAAAATAACAACAAAAGTAGGCATGTGAGATAAGGCTATTAAACGGAACAAAATTGCCATGCATTTCATAATATTTACCACAATGCCATTACAAATATTTAAAATATTATTAATTACATGAGGTCATTAATGACACATTCGACGGCCAAGATTGGTTCTTATTGTTTTTACTTTAAGGCCGGTCACCACAATAACGCCCCTATATATATATATATATATATATATATATATATATATACATATATATATATATATATATATATATATATATATATATACATATATATATATATATATACATATATATATATATACATATATATATATATATATATATATATATATATATATATATATATATATATATATATATATATATATATATATATATATATATATATATATATATATATATATATATATATATATATATATATATATATATATATATATATATATATATATATATATATATATATATATATATATATATATATATATATATATATATATATATATATATATATATAGATATATATATATATATATATATATATATATATATATATATATATATATAATATATATATATATATATATATATATATATATATATATATATATATA
>JANFOE010001833.1:0-325242 GCA_025667525.1 Glebionis coronaria
CTAATCATGTGTACAAGCTTAAGAAGGCTCTCTATGGGTTGAAACAAGCTCCACGCGCGTGGTATGATCTCCTTTCAACATATCTCATCTCGGAAGGCTTCTCCAAAGGCAAGGTGGACCCCACTCTATTCACTCTCAAGGAGGACAACGACATGATTCTGGTACAAATTTATGTTGATGATATAATATTTGCTGCCTCTAACATAGAATTGTCCAAACGCTTTGAGAAGATAATGTCCACACGCTTTCAGATGTCAATGATGGGAAAAATTTCATTTTTTCTTAGGATTACAAATTTCTTAGAATCCCAGAGGCATCTTTATTAATCAATCCAAATATGCTCTAGAATCTTTAAAGAAATATAACTTTGAAAATTGTGACCCCGTGGACACTCCAATGGTGGAGAAATCCAAGTTAGATGAAGATAGGAATGGGATTATTGTCGATCCAAAACTTTACCGTGGGATGATCGGCACCCTTCTCTATTTGACTACTAGCAGGCCTGATTTGCAATTTGTCGTATGCATGTGTGCCCGGTATCAGGCTCGGCCTACCGAAAAGCACCTACATGTTGTTAAAAGGATCTTTCGGTATCTCAAAGGAAACACTTCATCGTGGTCTATGGTATCCGAAAGATTCCTCTATTGCTTTAATATCATACGCAGATGCCGATCATGCTGGGTGTCAAGACACGAGGCGTAGCACTTCTGGATCTGTGCAACTCCTTGGAGACAGATTGATCAGTTGGTCTTCAAAAAGGCAGAAAAGCGCTGCAATTTCTAGCACGGAGGCTGAATACATCGCCATGTCCGGTTGTTGTGCTCAAGTCCTTTGGATGAGATCACAACTAACTGACTACGGTTTGGGATTCAACAAAATCCCGATGTATTGTGACAACAAGAGCGCCATTGCCCTTTGCTGCAACTATGTTCAACACTCCCGGGCCAAGCACATAGACATTCGCTACCATTTCATTAAAGAGCAGGTGGAGAACGGAGTGATCGAGCTGTATTTTTGTCACTACTGAGTACCAGCTGGCAGATATGTTCACCAAAGCCTTAGATCGAGGACGAATCGAGTTTTTGATCGACAAGCTTGGCATGAAATCATTCTCTCCAGCGACTCTCAAAGAATTGGCAGAAGAATCAGCTGAATAGTGGTGGTAAACTATTCAGGCGTTATCCTTTGTTCGTGATCAGGTATATTATCGTATATATATTAAACCACAAAAAGAAAAATACAAAAATATAAAACCAAGAAAAACCATAAAAAATATAAAACCTACAAAAACCATAAAAATTATAAAATCAAGAAAAACCAAAAATATTTTTCGGGCATGTCTTTTAGTACGGTAATATTTACGGCTTTAGAAATGTCGATTAATATTGACACGACGCCATAAATAGAGTCCGTATAAAAGTTGTACATTTTTAAAACATGCCCATTATGGCTTGTAGTTATTTCAGACTGCAAACCCGGTTTTCATATTAAAGTCACGTATTTCCTTGGAAAACGTTGGCTTACAATGGGAATTAATTTTTCTCGGGCATGATTTACAAGCCAAATCATGCAAAGGGATCAAGTTTACTTTACAACTTGGTCTAACACGAGTTAGTGTACGTCTCAGTGCATTAATTTGTCTAAATAAGAGAAATCTTATTTGCCACCACGAATCAATCTTTTTCAAGATACTAAATTGGAAATGCTTTCATCAATATTTGACTCTTTAAACAATGACTACAACTCTTTAAATAGAAAACGGGTCATCGTTTAAGGGGGAGAAAATATTAAATCATCTTCGTCATCAAAATGATTTTCAAATTGTTTGTGGAAAATTAATTGGCTAAATTGTTTATGAGTGGTCTTGCTTTAGAATACGACTTGTGCTTGTTCAATGTGGATAGGAATTGCTTTAAGATCTTGGAGATTTGCTAATTGGATGCGATGCTTAAGTTGTGTGAGGGTTAGAATTATTATTACAATGAGATAGACTAACGAGTGTTAAGTACCTGTAACGTGTGTTAGCCTAAAAAGAGTTATAAACCAAAAAGGAAAAGAAAAGAAAAGAAAAGTATAGGGATTTAAAATGACTAAGGGAGAAAGTTTTAAAATTTTGACCTAAGTCAAACCAAACCCCCCCCCCCCCCCGGTCTTTCATATTCACTGTTTCTGCTTTATCTTTTCCCTCCGCCATTAACACACACTCAAGCTTTCTCATACACGTGGTTTAATCAGTCAATCCAATCCAATCCCGTTTCATTCGATCAAACAAGGTACAAACATCAATCTTTGATTTTTAATTCGCCTAATTCATTAAAGTCCACTTAATTAATTCGTTTGAATTAAGATTATCAAATTAGGGTTCGTTTGCCTAAATTCGAGACTAATTGATTAGGGTTTTAGGTGGGTTTTACTCGGAATATCCTTAGATAGATGATTTGTTGCCTTAGCATGCCTTAAAACTCCCAATCGCGCTTAGAATAATCATTAATAGGATGCGTTTAGAACTTCCGGATGAACAAGGTTTTTGATCTTCCAAATGAAGAAGTTCCGGATGAACTTCCGAATGAAGAAGTTCCGGATGAACTTCCGAATGAAGAAGTTCCGAGTGAAACTTTCGACATGAAGAAGTTCCGAATGAACTTCCGAATGAAGAAGTTCCGGATGAACTTCCGAATGAAGAAGTTCCGGATGAACTTCCGAATGAAGAAGTTCCGAGTGAACTTCCGAATGAAGAAGTTTCGAATGAACTTCCGAATGAAGAGAAGTTCCGAATGAACTTCCGAATGAAGAAGTTCCGAATGAAGAAGTTCCGAGTGAACTTCCGAATGAAGAAGTTCCGAATGAACTTCCGAATGAAGAAGTTCCGGATGAACCTTCCGAGTGAAGAAGTTCCGGATGAACTTCTGAATGAAGAAGTTCCGAATGAACTTCCGAATGAAGAAGTTCCGGATGAACTTCCGAATGAAGAAGTTTCCGAATGAAGGACTTCCGGATGAAGAGTTCCAAGAACTTCCGGATGAAGAGTTTCGAATGAAGGACTTCAGGATGAAGAGTTCCGAATAGAAGGACTTCCGGATGAAGAGTTCCGATTGAAGGACTTCCGGATGAAGAGTTTCCGAATGAAGGACTTCGCGGATGAAGAGTTCCAAGGAATTCCGGATGAAGAGTTGTTGGATTGATAGTTGTTTGCCTATTATAATTACTTGTTGAAATGTGTTATGCTTTAGAAGTAATAATGATACATATCTATACATTTTTGTGCATCAACCTTTCATGTCTTATATTAAGCAGATACGATGACTAATCCAACAGTACAAGCAATACCAAGACTCTAGAGCAGCCGCAATTGCCGAAGCACGAACCCTCAAGTTCATACCAAACAATTACCGGCTGAAGCAAGTTTTCAAAATCCACTCACCATGGATTTAAAGTTGCCATAGCAATCCTTGATTCACTCGCACTTCAAGAATGATTTAAGGAGTACTGCCTCGGTGCCATATGATTACATGTATGAGTTCTGGGCTACCAAGGAAAGTACTTCAAACAAGATCACCTCACTCTCGACAACAAGCAGCAGACACTCACAGAGTTTCAGACTTCCGCAAGATATTTGGAATACGGGATACACCCAAAGGTATGTCATTTTCGAGGGATCCTACCAAAGACGAACTCATGGAGATGTTCGAGGCTCTTGGATGTCCTGACATACGAGTTGTGTCTGATTTTACCACCGCTAAAGGTAGGTCAACCTTGGAGAGAAATCGTTGTGGGTATTCTCAGTAGATGTCTTACACCCAAAACAATCTGGGCATGATGCTGTGCGTAGTCCAATTATGAACATCTTCCATGGAATGTACAAAGGCTCAAATGCAGATTATGCATTATTGTTGTGGGAAGAATTCACATTTTCAACTCTTCCAAAACAAGAAGCTGAAGACTAATTTCTTTCCTTACCCTCAGTTTTATCAAGCTTATAATTAATTATTTTATGAAGAATGATGTTACTATTAATAAGCGTGCAGCAAGTCGTCATCACACTGAAGAGGCTGATCACACTGTGGATCTAAGGCATGAAGGACCATCTGGTGCTGTTATTCTTGTCCTATTCCCGATTATCTTCTGACGGATAAAATTAAAGCTTCTGCTGATTACAAACTACTGCTACTAGAAAATCAAGAAGCTAAAAGCAAGTCTTCAGACAGGAGAAGACTCGTCTACTATGGTCAAGAGTAAAGGTAAACGCAAGCAACCAGCTGCTTTATCTGAACCCGAAACCAAGAAGAAGAAGACTGAGGCTAAGAAGGGAAAAGGGTACGGCTGATGAGTTAGTTCTCCACGACGAAGAAGATGTTGATGATCCTACTCTTGACAAGGGCTGAGAGAAAATTAATGAAGATAGCTATTGAAAAGAGTAGGGAGAGACACGGGCGGGTAGTTGATGACGTATAGTCCCCAACCGGGTCATGCGCCCGGCCCACGGGTACTACCCGTATCCGGTGCATCACAGATGGGTGGATAAATGTCATTCAGGCTTATGGGCTTGAATGAACAGTAACCGCACATGTGTGCGGCCTACGGCCCGGTGCGGCCGACATAAGATTAGACAGAATCATATTATGTCTGGAATATCTTTATCCCAATGGGAGAGGATATTCACTACCAGAATTAGAAGATAACAATCATTCTAATTCTGGGTGGTTATCTCTTCCTCAGGGCCGAAGTATCAGTGAAAGCCCACTAGGGTTTCACTGCCTATAAAAGGAACCCCCAAGGGTTCCACAAAGGTATTACGACTTGTACTCTAAACTCACATAAACCTTAAATCGATTACTTACTCTCACGCCGGAGTCTATCGTGGGAAACATTCCCACGGTAAGCCTAACGCGTGTTGTTTAGTGTGCAGGATCCCAACCAAACGATTCACTTGGTGCAGGAGCCGGAGCTCAGCCAACCCGAATTAAGCCTAATTCGGGTCTAGCAAGGATACAACCAACTTTTTTCATCAACAAGTTGGCGCCATCCGTGGGACCCATAACACTAAGCTAGAACAAAACCTCATCTCGAATTTCCAATGACGAAGGGGCATCTGCAAGCTAACCCCGAGGAACGTGAATCCCGGGAACCGGAAGTCCCAAGGGGAAGGGATTCTCATCCCCAACCAATCCCCTAGCCGCCTCGCAGGCGGGCCAGGTAACCGTAGCGGTTTTCAGCCCGTGGGGGGTGACGAGCACGATCTCGATGACACCCCCGCCTACTTCAACCCTGGACAACCCTGATCCGGGGAGTGCGCCAAACCCTCCTAACAAAGAACCGCGCAGACCCTCGACAAAGGAAGAAGTGGAAGTCCTACCACTCAGTGAGGAGGATCTTACTCGAGTTCTCACGCAGAACTTCGAAAGGAATCGTCCTAGGGATCGCATCAAGGTTGAATCTGGGGAGGAACCTCCAAGCCAGACTCAACTTTGGTGACACCAGACCAACCACCTCCTCCCAAAATCAGAGGAAAAGGAGAGCTCGGCCTCAGAAGCAGGGTACCTTTGAGGAAACCCCTCAACCCCGGAATGTGTTTGAGCGCATAGGAGACCGCCTCATACAGGAATTAACGCAGTCTCGAGGAGGAAAAAGGTCGGATGGCTCACTCCGAGCGACCAGATCGAGATATGGCCAGAACCACACATCGCCCGAGTGTGTGGGACATAATGAATACTGGGAAAAAGGCTCCTGGTTCATCCCAAAAAAGTGGTCCTTATGCAAAGAATGGGGCACCACCGCCGTCCCCGGACCCGTCCGGAGAGGACTCAGATGACCATCCGCCTAAGCGTCGCCGACCTAGGCGCACCCCTCCACCACCACCAAACAATGATGGATATTATGGTGGCCCTTACTATCGAGATACAGAAGCGGAGGATCTTTCGCGTCCATGGTGTGAACCATGGGATGACCCTAGGCTTACCCGACCATGGGCGGATCCCAGGGAGGACCCGTTCACCCTCCGCATAAGGAACTATTCTGAGGACACCAAGCGTCGTATGCCGGCGTGTATCAAGACTTATGATGGGTCGGTGATCCGTGGATCACCTTAAAATATTTGATACACAGGCTAAAATTGAGCGATGGCCCATGCCTATATGGTGCCAAATGTTCAATTCGACCTTAATCGGAAATGCCCGCGACTGGTTTGAGGCACTCCCTCCACGGAGCATTGATAGTTTCACGGAACTACGCACTGCCTTTGAGAACAATTATACTCAAAGGAAGAAGTACAATAGGGATCCGGTCTCATTGGCAACTGTCAAGCAAAGGCCGGGAGAGTCCACAAAAGCCTTCACTGAACGCTTCAATGATGAGTGCACGCGCACGAGAACCATGTCGGAGCTCCTGAAGATCTCTGACTACATGCACGCCATAACAGACAGAGAATTGATCAGGCGCCTCAATGACAAGCGTCCAGAGAGATACGATGACCTCATGGAAAGGGTCAGAAATTTCATAGAAGGAGAAACAGCTGTCGCCGCAGCCTACCCATCACGAGGAAATGGGGTACCGGTCAAATGATCAGTCCCGGAGGCAGTCGGGCGGTCAAGGTAATCAGAACAATAACAAGAGGCTCAGACTATAAGAGTCAAAGCAAAGGAGGACGGTCGGACGATAAGTTCACCCCCCTAAAGATGTCCTACCGGGAGATCTTACTGACAGAAGGGGCGAACTTTCCGAGGCCTCCCCCCAATGACCACCCCCCGGAACGCCGGCAAGGAAATCGCTTCTGCGAGTTCCATAATGACAAAGGCCAGCGCCACGAAGGAGTGTATCCAGCTCAAGAAGCATATTGAGTCGCTTACTCAAATCAGGCAAACTCAAGCACCTAGTTAAGGATTGGAAGGATGGAAAAGACAACAACAAGAAGTACGATAAGAAGGATCCCCAAAAGGACAAACCTTCGACCATATACATGATCCAATCCAGACAGCGCCGCACGAGGCAGAAAGTTGGCCAAAAATTTTCACGCGGCAGGGAAATCTCATTCCCTCCCATCACAGCAAGCGATGTGATTGATGCGCCTCTCACTATTGAGATAAGCATTAGAACACACAACGTTCGTCGCATGTATGTGGATGGAGGATCGTCAGCAGAGGTACTGTATGAACACTGTTTTGTGCAATTATGCCCAGAAATAAGAAGTCAATTAGCACCGGCCACGTCACCGCTTACTGGCTTCAGTGGAGACACTATTTGGCCGATAGGGCAATTGCGTTTGCTTGTAACCATTGGGAATGAGGAACATTCTACTACGGCGTGGATGAACTTCATGGTGATACGCTCACACTCTCCGTATAATGGGATCATAGGCAGACCAGACATTTTGGCTATCCGGGCAGTACCCTCTACGGCACACGGAATGATCAAATTCCCCGTTGAGGGGGGAATCGTTACTATTTACAACACAGTCGTACCAACATCCGAGTGTCACACCGTGACAACACCGGCTCCACCTGTCCCACCCAAGGATGGATCACCACCTCCCAACTGGAAGGTAGCAATTCACCCTGACTATCCGGAACAGGAGGTATCCATAGGAGGGGCGCTCTCGGATAGCGGCAAAAGGGCCATGTGCTCTCTCTTGAGTGCAAACCTAGATATATTCGCATGGGAGCCAAAGCATATGACAGGCGTGCCACGTGCGATAGCAGAGCATAAGCTCCAGATCCGCCAAGGGTACCAACCCGTTAAGCAAAAGAAGCGCGGCCAGGCGCCCGAGAGCAGCCAAGTGATATTGGAGGAAGTACGGAAACTAGTGGATGCAGGCATCATGCGCGAGGTATACTACCACGAGTGGTTATCCAATCCGGTCATGGTCAAGAAACATGACGGAAGTTGGCGCATGTGCGTGGATTTCACGGATCTAAACAAGGCCTGCCCACAGGACTGTTACCCGTTACCGGAAATCGACTGGAAGGTGGAGTCCTTGTGTGGATATCCTTTCAAATGCTTCTTGGACGCATATAAAGGGTATCACCAAATCCAGATGGCGGAGGAGGATGAAGAAAAAACGGCGTTCCATACGAGCCAGGGCGTATATTGCTATACGAAAATGCCATTTGGACTGAAGAACGCCGGCGCTACATATCATCGGTTGGTGGACAAAGCTTTTGAATCACAAATAGGACGCAACCTGGAAGTCTATGTTGATGACTTGGTGATAAAAAGTCACACGGAGGAGGCACTTCTCCGGGATGTCCAAGAGACATTCGACACGCTGAGAAGGATTAACATGAAGTTAAATCCAAAGAAATGTACATTTGGAGCAACGGAGGGAATGTTCCTTGGATATTTGATTGATCCAAATGGCATCAAACCTTGCCCAGAGAAGACGGACGCAGTGATACAACTGCCGTCCCCTCAGACACGGAAGGAGGTGCAGTCCCTGAATTGGAAGTTAGCCGGGCTGAATAGATTCCTATCTAAATCCACAGAGAAGTCATTACCCCTATTTAAGACACTCAAGAAGTGTATTAGAAAGGGAGACTTCCGTTGGACGAAGGAAGCCGAGGAAGCTTTCGGCCAACTCAAGCAGCATCTTGCATCTCTCCCTATGCTAGTAGCTCCCCGGCCAAAGGAGGAACTCATTATGTATCTCTCAGCTACTCATGGCGCAATAAGCGCGGGTACTTATGACGGATAGAGATACAGTACAAACTCCGGTCTACTTTAAAAGTAGAACACTACAAGGGCCGGAGTTGAATTATTCCTCCATGGAAAAATTGGTGTTAGCACTAGTGTTTGCTACAAAGCGGTTGCGCCGGTACTTTCAGGCGCACCCAATTGTGGTCATTACGGATCAGCCAATCAAGCAGGTTATTTCTAGACCGGACGTAGCAGGGAGGCTACATAAATGGAGCATCCTATTGGGGGGGGCATAATATATCTTACAGACCAAGGACGGTTGTTAAAGGCCAGATCTTGGCAGATTTCCTGATCGAGAAGCCGGATGAGGAAGGACCAATCATTAAGCAAGACGAGATCCCAACGGAACCTTGGGTGCTGTTCACGGACGGATCCTCGTGTATGGACGGGTCCGGAGCAGGTCTCATCCTCACAAACCCAAAAGGAATGGAATTCACATACGCCCTCCGTTTTGAGTTCACGGCCACTAACAACGAAGCGGAATATGAAGCATTAATTGCGGGTTTAAAAATCTCCGCTAGAATGGGAGTCCGCAACCTTGAGGCCTACGTGGACTCACGGCTTGTCACGAACCACATTCTAGGTGGGTATGTGGCTAAGGAGGACAACATGGTCAGGTACTTGGAAAAAGTCAAGACGCTAATCGCAACTTTCAGTAAGTTTTCCATCAAGCAGGTGCCAAGGGGCGAGAACAAGAAAGCGGACGCTCTTAGCAAGATCGCATCCACAAGCTTCGCTCACTTGTCTAAACAAGTTTTGGTGGAAATACTCAAGGAGAAATCTATAACGGAAGGGGAGGTTGCCGCTATAGTTGAAGAGGAGGGACCTACGTGGATGACCCCAATCATCAACTATTTGACTAATGAGACCCTTCCAGACGAGGAAAAAGCAGCAAGGCGCATTAAAAGGAAGTCGCAACATTTTGAACATCGAGAAGGCATCCTTTACAAGCGCTCTTTCTTGCAGCCGTGGCTGCGGTGTGTTGGACCACGCCAGGCAGCTTACGTAATCAGTGACATACACGAAGGGTTGTGCGGCATGCATGCAGGCCCACGATCCGTGGTAGCTAGATCCTTACGAACAGGATATTATTGGCCTACCATGCACAGAGACGCGCGCGACATGATTCGCAAGTGCAATGATTGCCAAGTGCATAGGCCAGTACCGCGGCACCCGCAGCAGGAGCTTACACCTATCACGTCCCCATGGCCATTTTATAAGTGGGGAATTGACATTGCAGGACCATTTCCTGTAGCTGCGGGGGGGGGGGGGGGGGTTAAATTCTTGATTGTTGCAATGGACTACTTCACACGATGGATAGAAGCCAAGGCAGTCAAGTCTATCACAGGCAAGCAGGTCAAGAAGTTTGTGTGGGAACACATTGTGTGCCGTTTTGGTCTACCAGGAGAAATCATCTCGGACAACGGCAAGCAGTTCACGGACAACCCATTCAAAGATTGGTGTGCATCATTGAACATCAAACGGCGCTTCGCATCTGTTAAGCATCCACAAACAAACGGCCTTGTCGAACGAGCAAATAGAAGCTTGGGGAATGGCATCAAGGCGCGTCTGGATGAACGAAGTGTCAAATGGGTCGATGAGTTATCACATGTGCTATGGGCGCATAGAACTATGATCAAAACAGCCAACGGGGATACTCCATTTGCATTGACCTACGGAACTGAAGCTGTTATTCCAGCAGAAATAGGAATGCCTACCATCCACACAGCGGAGGTTAATGTCGTCACGAACTATGAACAGTTGCGAATCAACCTGGATCTGCTGGAAGAAAAGAGGGAAATAGCAGCCATCAATGAGGCTAAGTCCAAGGCTAAGATGAAGGCTTATTATGACGCCAAGGTCAAGGGTGTTTCTTTTCGACCGGGAGACTATGTCTATCGTGCTAACGAAGCAAGTCGAGCGGAGAACACAGGAAAGCTGGGCCCTAAGTGGGAAGGACCGTATGAAGTCACTGAAGCCTTAGGACGAGGCGCGTACAGGTTACGTGATATGGACGGGCGCGACCTAGAACGCACATGGAATATTACCAATCTCAAAAGGTTCTATCTTTGAAAGCTACGGCTTCCGCATGGGTACTTCGCTATGTGCGGTCTTAAAAGTGCTATCTTTGAAGAACCATGCGGGTTCATCTGTTTTGTTTTGTCTTATGTTTGTTTAGATTCCTTTCTTGTTTCTTAGGACTTGTCATTATTGTTCAAACAAAATGTAAACGTTCTAAATAAAATGTCGTGGTGCCTAGCTAGCTCCACGGCCTGTTTCGTGCAAATCATTTTTTAGATTTTTTGTTAAGTCGTATGAATTTTTTACTTGTGTTATAATATGCCATGTTTTATTCATATGCATTCTTTCAAATTACTGTACATGTACTATACGCCTCCAGGCGGAAGTGAACCTACTAATTCAACTTGCCGCGTAAGAGGGATGCAACCCCAGCCGCACGGATCATGTATCCTTACTAGACGCCTTACTCACAAGACGTTGTGATAAGTTTTTTTTTGTGCACCGTATCCACACGGTACTCTGCATAGTAAAGACGCACGTCGCATGTCTAGTAAATTATAGACTTGTATGTATTTCCCCTTTTAATGTGTAAGACGTGATACATCATGCGGCATTGAAATACAATGAAACACACAAGTTTCAAAATTAACAATAAACAAAATGGCCGTGGTCGTCACGGACTTCTAAATAAAAAGACAAGTTATTACAAATATGTCTTAGCCATGTACATACACGGACGAATATAATCACAAGTGTTTACAACAGATAAGTTACAAGGGGGGCAGGAATTCCCCTAGATCCTTCTTCCCTTCCTCAATTAAAGCACGAAGGGCCTCCCCACGAGCATCTTTCCCGTCCCGGAATTTGACTGCAAGAGCATCTAGAGCTTCTCCAAGTGGCTTCTCGCCTGTCATGGCTTTGGATGCGGAATCGTTAGTGGCCAACGTCAAGGGAATGGGATCAGCACTCAGCCGGGACATTATTGTTTCGTTTGGAGCATCTTTCATTGCCTCAAGCTCGTCCAGGAGGGGGTGTTGGAGTTCTGCCAAGGCATCCATGGACGCAGTCATCTTACCCGCTGCGGAGGGGTTGTGATACGGATGCTGTGTGATATCTTTATTTTTTGCGATCATCTCCACAGCTTTGACCAGGCCCTCATGCCTACCACGGTCGATCCCATCGGATACGACCCCAGCAAATGCCTGCAGTAGGTGTGGAGCGTTCAGAGCCCCACTTACGGCAAGCCGCAGTCCTTGCCCGATAATCCACCTACGACCGGCTGTAGTGGTTAGTAGAAGGGGGCATACTCTCTCCGCGCAGCTTACAACCACCTTGCTTAACTCTTCATCAGCTAAGGCAACTTGATTTTCAAGATTGGTTTGGGCCTGCGCCAATTCTTCCTTCAGTGCGTCACGCTCCTGGGCAATGCTGAATGATTGCACGGTCACCGCCTTAGTAGCAGCCTCAGCCGCAGACACCTGCGTATGAAATTTGGAGTTATTACAAGGATATATACTTTTTGGGCTACATGCATACAAAAAAGTAGGAGTGTATGTACAACATTTCTGAAAGTTTACCTTCTCATTTGATGCGGCTACGAGGGCCTCCAACTCAGCAATACGCTTCTCTCTAGCGTCGGCGTGATGCGCCTGCTCCTTCACCGTCGCCTCGGCGGTCAATAATGCCGCCTGCAAGGATGCGATGGTCTTCTCGTTTTTCATGACCATCGCCTCACGGAGGGCTATCCTCTTGTCAGCACGGCTCACATTAGTGAGGGCCTGGATCAGACGGCGTCTTAATGTGGCACCCACCGTCACCTGATGTGTGGATGATACGTCAAATTGCTCAATCAGGGCCTCATGATCTAGTTCATCTAAATCCTGTGCGAGGGCAGGCGGGGTGATGTGTTCGATAAATTCTGAACACTCGGATTCAGCCTCCAGCCGTGTCAAGCTTGATAAGTTCCATGCTAAGCGCAAGCTCTCTTCTGGCCCCTCGGGCGCGGTTCCTTGGCACGTGTGGTAGCAGGTGATGGGGGCTTGTTGGTTGGCGCGGGGGATGGATTTCTCCCCACTTCTTCTCCTTGCGCTGCGGCTGCCGGATTCACCCTGTTGTTTAAAAAATTAGTCTATATATATCATACAAAGATGTGAATCATAATCACGAGGGGTACTTACGAGGTGCCAATGTCAGGGTCTGGGCCGGTAGGAGCTACGGCGCTCACAGGGGTGACTCGCAGAACTGGCCCTTCCATGGTCGGGGTAGGATCGGCTTGGGCAGTCGTGGTGTTGCTTCCTTCTTGGTATTGTGGATGGTCTTTCCGCAGCTTCTTGGGAGGAGCATTTGCAACTCCGGCATCCTCCCCATTTTTCTTCGCCACCCGCCTGGTTGTTTTTCTCTTTCTGGAGGTAAGTGGGGTGGGTCCGGAAGCTTGCGTGGTGTCTTCATTGGGATCACGCTCTTCCTCCTGATTGATGGTGCCTCCCTCTAGCAATGGGTCGTCGCCGTCTTCATTGTGGAAATCCAATGGGGATTTCTCAATGACAGGCTCTTCTTCGTCCGACCTATGCTCGGATGTCTCCTCCAGCGGTATTGTACGGTCAGCAAGAGCTTCTAGCAAGGGGCGCTCATTTGGCTTCAATGGCCGGAATCCTTCCGCCACCTTCATGGGGTCGCCCTGGCGGATTAATCCGTGAAGGTTCATCTCTGCAAAACAATGTTAGAAGTATATTAATTAATAAAGTTCTACACATGTGTGATAAATCGAATTTACAACATATATATTGGACCTACCCTCTCCCTGTTCCGTTAAGAAGCACGGGTATAAGTCATCCCTCCCAAAGTAACGGCGGCTTATCCCTACTAAGCACAGAAAGTGCTCCGGCAACCCTCTATGGAATTCTGTGCGATGGGTATCTAGTGTTTTCAGGTTCCGGCTACTATAATCTTTGGATTTGGGCGGATAATCTTTTGGGGCTTTGGTTTTAAGTACGAAGGGGGTAGGGAATACTTTCTCATCTACAAAGAAGTAATGGTCGTACCAATTCTTAAGGGAGTCAAGAGGTTTCCTATATGTCATCGGGGCATTCCCGGGTCGTTTCTTGAACGACAACCACCCGTTCACTAACTGGGGAAAGTAGAAAGCCCTAAAAAGGTTCACGGTGGGGGTTACTCCGCAGGTATGGCATGTAATCTCAAACTGGTTGATTTTACACGCCCCTATGCAGTGGAGCTGGGTGATATGAAAGTCATAATACAAAAGAAGGTCTACCAAGAACTTGGATAACGGGATACGGTAGTTGGCTGAGTCAAACAGGCGTGTATATATGCCTACTTTCCCCGCCGGTGCATCCGTAATAGCCTCACCATCACCCGGATAGGTGGGGTGTACGCTTTCGGGTACATAATACTTCGACAGAAAGTCGAGGTATTTTTCCGCAGACATCACGTTCAGGACATCCGTGATAAGGGGATTATCCTTTACCATATTTTATAAAAGGTCTTTAAGGGCGTGATGATCTAACCTGCGGCGACGAAAATCCGTGGAAAAGAAGGCAAAAAAAAATTGGGAGATAAAAGCTTGAGATTGACAATGGCGGAAGAAGGAGTGGGGTGTGTGTGTAACAAACACGCATACCCACTCTTATATAGGGTTGCCTCGGTTTCCGAGGTACCTTGGATCTTCGACACGTGTCAGTCACCTTGCCTATCCAACGGATAGGGTTTCTGACATTTCTGCAACGCCAGAGGGGGACCCACGGGTCACTTCTTAAATAGTTTTGCGTGGCTCAAGGGTGGGCATTAATGATGCACTTTTGCAGGCATGCGACTGGATTGTTGACTATCATTAATGTTTTTTATTCTTGTCAGGTTATGCGGCTCTTACGTAAGACCGTATTTATTGTCACATTTAAGTTGTCTCGGCCGTTGTGTGCGGACTGAGGTAGTATTCATTAAATATTCCCACGAAGGGTCGCCACGTGCGGCCAGGATAACAAAAATTTCAATGTCTCGTTTCCTGTCTTTCCTTGGTATGTCCGGAGAGCACCTTGATAGTCTAGAGGTTACGTCTACGACTGTAACAACTAGACTGGGGGGACATGATGACGTATAGTCCCCAACCGGGTCATGCGCCCGGCCCACGGGTACTACCCGTATCCGGTGCATCACAGATGGGTAGATAAATGTCATTCAGGCTTATGGGCTTGAATGAACAGTAACCGCACATGTGTGCGGCCTACGGCCCGGTGCGACCGACATAAGATTAGACAGAATCATATTATGTCTGGAATATCTTTATCCCAATGGGAGAGGATATTCACTACCAGAATTAGAAGATAACAATCATTCTAATTCTGGTGGTTATCTCTTCCTTGGGGCCGAAGTATCAGTGAAAGCCCACTAGGGTTTCACTGCCTATAAAAGGAACCCCCAAGGGTTCCACAAAGGTATTACGACTTGTACTCTAAACTCACATAAACCTTAAATCGATTACTTACTCTCACGCCGGAGTCTAATCGTGGGAAACATTCCCACGGTAAGCCTAACGCGTGTTGTTTAGTGTGCAGGATCCCAACCAAACGATTCACTTGGTGCAGGAGCCGGAGCCCAGCCAACCCGAATTAAGCCTAATTCGGGTCTAGCAAGGATCAACCAACTTTTGCATCAACAGTAGTGGTTCGGGTGCACAGATAAATATTGAAGAAGAGTACGAGGAGCCAGAGGATATTGATAAGTTTGGATCACCTGAACGGTATTCTACTTTGAAGGAGACATCCATCCCTGTTTCAGCAAGTGTTGAAAAGGAGTCCGGTGCTCCTACAATCATGGTACCTACTCATCCTTTAGTAACTCAACCTCCACCAATACAGCCCTTACCAACCCGACCGATACCAACACCATTCCTTCCACCTCCAATAACTCCCATCCTCAGTACTGTGGTCACAACCGAGCCTCTTCAACCAACCCAGAGTAGCTCTGCATCATCTTCAATGGCTGCATTTGTAATGGCAGAACTCTTGGATAAACATACAGATAATCAAAGAAAAGAGATGGACGATCTTCACCAAGAGCTACTTAGACGAGTTTAAAGTGAAGAAGCATCTAAGAAAGCCCAAGAAGAGATGCTTGCTAAGTTCGCTGCAGAGATGGAGTTGACACGTAAAGCTCATGCAGAAGAACTAGCTCAGGTTAAGCAGGCTGAAGCTGATAAGTATGCTGCACGAATCACGAGACTTCAAGCTATGAAGGATAAATACAAGGAGCAGAAAGAAACACTTGAAGCTTCTATTGAGGAGAGAGTGAAAGAATCCGTTGAGTCCCTTATGCCAAAACTGCGTGATGAGTTGAAGACACTCACGGCTGATAATTTGATGATCAAGTCATCCAATCCTTCTGAATCCGCCTACAAAATTGCCTATGATTTAACGGATTTTGAATTAAAGAAGATCCTCAAAGCTCGTATGAGGGAACTTGGATCTTTTGATAAATCTAAGATTCAACGGACACTCTACAAATCACTGAATGAAGCAATTATGGAGGATGATCGGTTGTTCAAAATGTTTGGAAGTGTGGTACCTTACCACATTCTGCCTGAGGAGTAAAAAGATGATAGTGATCAAGAAGAGGGTGACGGGGAAGAAGAAGAAGAAGAAGAAGAAGGAGATGATGATGATGATGAGGATGATGATGATGATGATGGTAGTGATGGTGGTGATAGAAATGAGGAGAGTGCTAAGGGAAGCAACGAGGATGACGATGAGGATGATGATGGTAAACAGCCTGAAACGGGGGACAAGGTTGCTAGCACAAAGAAACCATCTAAGTCTGGTACCAAGTCACAGAAAGATGCTGCGCAAAAGGAAAAATCCAATTCAACGGAATCAAGACGACCCAAGTGGCGCCATGATGTGAATGCTACTACAGCATCATCGATTCCCGGTACATCTATTGCTGTGTCTATACCTGTTACCACTAACCCTGTTAGTTCTGTCGTTGCTCCTGTGATTGCAGAATCAGTTACTGAACCTGAGTTTGCACCACACTCACCTGTTCATGACACCGCCGAGATGCCTGAATCAGAACCAGCAGATGTTCATGTTTCTACTCCTCTGCCACAAGAACCACAATCTACTATTCTCGAGTCAAGCACACGGGACTGGGCGGACACTTTAGAGATTGATGAAACTGCACCGCCACAAGCTTGGATCACGGCAGCTGCTAAATATGATCCAATCACAGATGCTGACAGAGATGTTCTATATCTCCGTATCCGTAGTCCGATTGACTTGTGTGCATTTCTGGCTCATGAGTATAAGACTTCGGTCACTCCGTCTTTGGTGAAGAGAGCGCTAAAGGATAAGATAATTCGCGCCAAAACCAGGTTAACCCGAATGGAGTACGAGTATTATGCTGACGAGGTTCTGAAAGCTCTTAACACCGTTCAAAGGCCATGCCTCCATGAATCAGAAAGAGCTCCACCTCTACTTGATCCTTCTCAGGATAATCAAATTGCTCTCGACTTCTTCGTCACCTATGATCTTGAGTATCTCCTCAAGGGTTCATCAAAGTACGCAACCTCCCTGACCTTGTTGAAAGCTGCCAACTGGGGAACAATACCCTGGATCGAGGAAAAGGTAAACCGACTCTGGGTCCCAAAGGTAACTCGTAATTATGATATGTATGCTGTTATAGGTGCATCTCATTGGGACGAACGAGTCCGAAGGGCGTACAGAGGTTGCTGCTTAGCCAATTCAGGAAGCAACGTTAGATCCGATATTCGCATCTCCAGCATTTTGGGACTGAAAACTGAAGCCAAGAATGGCTATTATCATGTGACGGAGATTCGTCTAAAAAGGGAGGATGACAGAGAATACAAAATCCAGCAGGGAGATTTTTCTATCATTCGCCTTGAGGATATCGAAGACATGTTGCTTATGATGACCCGGGATCAACTCACCCATATTGCTCGTGAAGACATCATTGCCTTGAATACAGCACTTCGTATGTTCACACGAAGCATTGTTATCAAGAAACGAGTTGAAGATCTTCAATTGGGAGTTGAAAGCTACCAAAGGAAGCTTAACCTAACCTGTCCAGTGAATCAAGTTCTACCTCAACATGTCACAAGATGTCCCTATACCGACATTTCTGTTCCGAGTTACGGGATTTTCTACTTGAACAGTCGAGGGATAATGAAGTTTATGAGGGTGGGTGAGCTTTATAAGTACAGTGATGGGACTCTCATATACGTCAGAGGAAAGTTGGAGCATCTTAATTCGGGTGGGTCTTTACCAGAGATGACTAAGGATTGGCATCAGGGTTATCAGCAAATGGCGAAGTATGTGATCAAGAAGATTGATCAAAAGCTCCGTGAACGTAGATTGATGAGGAGCTTAGAAAGATTCGTTGGTGGAAGACCATATGGAGTGCACCATAAGTTACTGCAATGATCCATCTAATGGTTCGTACATTTCAGGTCTACTCTATATTGGTTTTAAATTGTGAATATGTAAATTTGTGAATATTGTGCTTTTACGGCTTGATGTAGTGTTAAGGTATGATAATTTTTCAAGAATTTCTCACGAGATTCTAAATCTTTCAAAATATATCATACTAAAGCACTACAACTATCCCTTATTAATTTAAGGGGGAGCATTAACGTGTTCTATGGCCAAACATCAATTTCATTTTTACCCAAAGACCGGTTAATCCATTCAATATCCCAAATATTAATGGTTAACATTTTGGATAAGGGGAGAAAATGGGATTAAGGAGACTTAAATGATACTTGGCTAAAAGATGAAAAAGACTTAACGATTATCCAACTTAATATGTGTAAAGCACGTGTTAAGGGGGAGCGTTTTTGATGAACAAAACACCTAAGGTACAAAACTTTTGATTTCAATATCACAAGTACCTTAAGTGATATTCAATGATTTTTCATGGTGGCTATACTTTCCCAAAACACGCTTAATTCACGACGGATGTGGTGACAAAAGGGTGGTAGGAATAGGTTTTAGTCCAATGATTCATCAGAGCCGATGGAATCTTCCCAAGGACAATTCCCTAGATAGAATTAGAAGTACTAGGAAAGATGGAGAAAGATTGTGAACGTAGCTGAGTACCGACTAATTACTGATGCTAGCACTGGAACAATCACAACAAGGTGCTAGTGATGATGTATTGGTAAGTACTGAAGGGGTTGAAGAATGAAAAAGAAATGTAAAGATAAAGGGTGTAAAGAAAGAAGCCCTCCTTACAACTTTAGGCAGAAACCGGGTCAATACATATGCTATTGAGATCATTTTTGTTAATGATTCTCGATATTGAAGAAAGACATCATGGACCCAGTGATGCAATGCACAACCCCTCCCAGCTAACTCAAATATCTCTCAAAAGGTATTTGTTTTCATCACACGGAGATCAACACGTTATCTATTGGTTTATTCACTCCGAATAGACTGATATTGAAAAGGTGGCACTCCTCTCCAGCCATCGCTCACTAAATCAAAACGCACTATTGAGTCTAGAGCCAAGAGATCATCAAAAGTCTCATTAGGACACTTTCCATTTATTCCTTACTTTCTCACACACTGTGAAAAGCAAGAGATTTTTATGAGTCCTACGCAGTATTCTTATAATATTGCCAGAACATCCGAGTAATACGCAAGTATTACAATGAAGATGGAAATCCTGCTTGAGCCAACATCAAACAAGCTCATGGTAGGTTACACGTGCGGTTCTTTAAGAACCAATCTTGTGAAAAACTGGAAAGAAACAGTGGTTTAATTCTTAATTGAACTTAAACTCGTTCTAGGCCTCTACGCATTATCATACGATCTTGCTAGAACATTCAGAGTGACTCTTTATTGATCACAGTGACGAGTGGAAATCCTTCTAGTGTTAACATCAAACAGCACTTGGTAGGTGACGTGCAAGATTCTTTATGAATTGAGCTCGTGATAACTGGAAAGCAACGATGGTGAAAATCTTAATTGAAATTCACTTGTTCCAGGTTTCATGAATTGACGGCTTCAATCATAAGGATTTTTAATCCAAATGATTCACTCTTTATGTTCGCAGTCAGCTTTGGACGGTCGAATAAAGAGAACGGGTTTACCCGCGAAATCCTGTCAGGAAGTTACTTAATTGAAACTATCCGTCACGGGTACGATATCTAATATCGTCCAACGGTCTTCATCGACCGGAGGTAAAATGCTACCGAATTAGAATAAAATGTCAAAGCCATTTTATTCGTGTCGTTGCTGTGTACCTGTTGAAGACGGTGGCGTTGCTGTGTACCTGTTGAAGACGATGGCGTTGCTGTGTACCAGTTGAAGACGGTGGCGTTGCGGTGAACCAGTTGAAGTCGTTCCCACATGCTTATGTTTTTCTGCATCAAAGTTCAGCAAAAATTCAAGAAAGTACAAAATGAAGTCTTCCGCTGTACCAAACTCTGAAGCTTTCGAGAATTTAACAAAAGACATAAGTGTGTGGAACATGGAGTCACGAGGAGGCAAGATTCATAAGAAGGCAAAGATCGCACGTGAAAGGCCAAAAGAACAATGCTCTCAAGCCAAAGCCTAAAAGATCAAATCAACATATTCACAACAAAAAGAAAGAAGAAAAGACTACGAGCTGAAGAACGAAGACTTAGTATAGTATGCTAGGTTTAGAACTTTGTAAACGTGGAGTGACCTCCCTTAGGGGGAGATTGTTAGAAATACGTTTTTAACGTATATTAGAAGTATCGGTCACTCCACAATATTATTTATGTTGTAATAGCTCGTAGTTAATGTTGCTTATTAAGTTAAGTAAGAAACCGAACCATGGGCTTGTCATGGGTCGGCCCAAGCCCAAATAGTGGCCTTGGATATAAATACCCCTTTCCACTATGGAAAGGGGTTGGTTGTTGACATTACACTTATTCATTTTAATGAAAAACACATAGTTTCTCTCTCACTTTCTCTCACTAGTTTCTCTCTCTAGGAATCTTCAACCCACTTCATAGATTAACAAGATTATCAATATTCTACAGAATGATAGTAACAGATAAAAATATATAGGAATCCTTCATTGAGCATTTCCATTCTCCATGACCCAGCTCGTTCCTCTTCCTCGTACCTACTTCTTGGTGTCGAGCTTCTACGATAGTTATTCGACGAAACGCTAGCTTGCGTTTTAGTTTCAATCGCCTGTTCACCATTCACAACTTCTTTGTCTGTAGTAGTGGGGATGGGATACTTCTTGGCACTGACCTTCTATCCCGGTTATTCGACAAAACTCTAGCGTTTAGTTTAGCTACAGTTGCATGTTCACCATTCGCAGCGTCTGTAGTAGTGGGGATGAGGGTGGGGATTCAAAACCTCCGTCTTTTTAGCTCAATCAAGCCTTTGTTTTCCTAATGTAGCTACAAGATGACCTCAAACTTCTACCGCCTTGTTTTTCTGAATCCAATTGAAGAAGGTTATCATTCTCTGTATCTTTGGCGTCCTCAGAATTTTGAAAATAAATTCCATGAAATACAATTAATTAGCCACAAACAGTATTCACTTCACCATAAGATTGAGATTTGGAAACTAGGCTTTTGAGCTTCTATGCAAGGGCTTTAGGAAGCCCTTTTTTGTAGCTTATGGGCTTATATAGGTTAATAAGGCTTTTTTCCTACATTTTCATCAGAATCCATAAGCTACTTACTATACATAAACTTATGACTAAAGAATAAGCTTGGACAAACACCAAGTAACATAGTTGTCTTTAGATTAGTTTTGACACAACCTCTCCTCCGATTGAGCAAATACGTTAAGAGACGAGACAAAAAACTTCAAAACACCAACTTTTTTTGTTTTGATAAGATCTAAGCCTTTCTCTCGATATTCTTGGGATACCACTCCTACATGTTTATGATATGCCCTTTGTTTCATTTGCTAATAAAGCAACTCATACACACATATCATTAACACTCAAGTTATTAAATCTACCATTAACATGGCAAAATATTCAATGTTCAACTTTTATTTAAATAAATACGCTTGCATTACAACTATAATGATAGAAAGAAAATGCAATTTACCTGCTGCTCATTTCAAGGAAGAATAGAAGAAGAGTGTGTGACGACTGCAAGGTCCTCCCTGACGCTTGATGCAATCACTTCTTAAATAAGCAAATTTTACTAAAAAGAACGGTTAATGTGCAAAAAGTGTATATGATTACCTCTAGGAAGATCAGTTAACCACTCTTGTCTTTATAAGAAGGTAAAGAAACAAAAAAGTAGCCAAATCAAGTTTCCACGACATTAGGTGTTGATTATATGAATGGTGAAGGCAAACTAAGGATTTAATAACCTAACCTTGATATTAGTATCCTAACTTCCTGTACACAATGCACTGCCATCAGTAGATAAACCCAAACAACTGATTGGTATGACCAGTAAGTGCCACCAAAATATCAACTTTACCTTCTTCTCTTCAAGTACATAGATATCTCACCACATGCCACCTCCTTTCAAACCTCTGTCTCTGAACTTCATAGTTTTTGTGTGACAATCCGTCAATTTATGGTTGATATTTTATTCTCAATATTTATTTGAAAACATTATTTTAATGTTATAATATGAACTCACTTATTTTTGGGAAGAAATTTGGGTTTACGTCTTGAAGTAGCATCGACTACGTCTAAACCGGAGGATTCTACGTTACGTGCTTACGTTTACATACACCGTTTTGGTGACAGTCCGACATTTCAGAAAATAAATTTATCCATAAATATTATTTTGAGATTTTAAATTTGTGTTGGATCATAAACTCACAAATTTACGAGAAGAGATTGGGACTTAGGATTATAATTTAACGTCCTTTACGACTAAACCGGAAACTACGTATTTACGTTTTTGAACTCCGTTTTTGATGAGACAATTTTTATTGGATTTGTTTTGTGCCGTTGATTCATAATTTTATAAAAACGTTTTTCGTAAAACGACCCGAGGGCAGGCAAATCGAGGAAACTAGAATCGAGGAGTACCCGTAAATTAGTGGGATGGGACAAGTTTTACACTTGCCCATCCCACTATGTGTGGCGTCCAACATAAGCCAACACACCAAAGATGTGTCAACTCCTTACAAGTATTATTACACTTGTCCCATTCTTGCATAAACCATTAGATAAAAACCTTTAGCTTCTCACACACATTTCCCTCAACTTACAAACTCACAATCTCTCTCTCTAACTCTCTCCTTGCTCCGTCCCATATCATCACCGCAACACCCTCATTAGATCAATTTAACCACAATATTATGTGTTATTCACATATATGATTGATAGGTGTGAAAAAACCCATCCCTTTACCACTTATTTCTGGCTAAAACGAGACCAAAACGCGTATTTAATATCATTTGTATGGAATTATGCGTGGTTTTTGTGTTTATTGTGTTTTCATAGCCAACCGGATGGATATTGGAGAAAACATGGGATTGCACGGGTTTTATCGAAGAAAAAGACTCAAGACGAAGTCTATTGTCCAAGAGATGCAAATGATTTGAAGTCAATGGGCCTATTTGAAGATTTATCGAAGAAAAGGACCAAAGATGGAAGATTTACATATGTCGAAGGAACTCAAGTCTATTAAACGAAGAAATTAAAAGACGAGTTGAATTTAATCGTCGACAAATCCCGAATCAGAATCGAAAACGTCAACTTTACTGAAAAGACGAGAAGACGAAAAGAAAGAAGAAAGCCCACTCACCAACCAACCACTTGGCCTATATAAAGAAACCCCTTCACACATTTTGAGCTAGTTTTCATTTCCAGTTCTTTCTTTTCTTTCGTAGGAAGCCAACACCATTAAGGTGTTGGTGATTTTTCATTTTTTGTTGAATCTTTAATCTTGTAAGCTTTTTAATCTTTCCCTTTGTTTTTTTAACATTAATCTTTCAATATAATCTTCCATTTAATCTTGTTCATCTTCTCTTTTTGATTCAAAGTTTTAAAGTTCTTATTTGGTTGATTTTAATCCATAAAAGTAAGTGAGTTTTGTGTTTTTAGTGTTTTGGTTTGATGGTTATGGTTAGTAAATGATTATTGGTTAGTATGGTTTAAATCTTTTGGTTTATTTTGGCTTGATTTGATAAAAATCGTGTTACCCAACTTCTCCTGTTTTTCTGAGTTCTTCATCATTCCCAGATTCCGCATCAGTGATTTTGACATATTATTCCGGATCAGCATTTTTATTCCGTATCAAGTTTATTCATCCGGAATATTTTTATATTCCGGATCAGAGTCATTCATCCGGAATAACCATTATTCTGAGTCAACCAAATTTCCATTTATTCCGGATCAACATAGATATTCCGAATCAACCGTTTCTTATTATTTATTCCGGATCAAGTTCCCTGTTTGTTCATTCCGTATCAAGTTCACTCATCCGGAATAATTATTCCGGATCAACCTTCTCCATCCAGAATATTTTATATTCCGGATCAAAGCCTTTCATCCGGAATAATCAGTTATTCCGGATCAACTCCTTTATTCCGAATCAACACCTTTATTCCGGATCAACCTCATTTATTCCGCATCAACCACTACATTCCGGATAAACAACATTATTCCGGATCAACTTTCTATTCCGAATCAAATTTATTCCGAATGAAGTGTTTTCTAGTAAGGGGTATTTACTGTTTCTGTTTTATTGTTTAATTTTAATTCGATATCAGTCTTATTTTATTAACTGCTTTTAACCTAATTTTATATCTTTGTGCATTTAAACGTTTTCAGTAGATTAGAAACCAAACCCCTTTTTAGTGACCAAGAACAACTTCCACTTTGAACCGTGATCAATTCGAGAAGATTCCGAGACTTAATCTGAACCTATGCAAAAACACAAGTATCAAATGGCGCCGCTGCCGGCTCTTCTCGTAAGGATTAACAGTTTTTGTGAGAACTTGGATTTTGGGATCCGTTCACCGTGAACGTTACTTTTTCATAAAAATTTTCAAAAAACCCTAAAAAATATAAAATTTTCAAAAATCCTAAAAATTAAAAAACCATAAAAACCAAAAATATTTCTTTTTTTGCTTTGTTAGTTCTTTTGCAGGTGTATGCGCACTCGATCAACGTCTTATCAAGAGCCCGAGACTCTCGATAACTTAGACATGGCCGGTGTACACAACAACAATAACAATCCACCTCAAAACAACAATAATAATAACAACAATGAACCTCTACCGGACAATCGCCCTATGATTGAAATTTTGCAAGCACATGTAGAGGGAAACAATGATCCAATTGTCATACCTTGATTGCAGCCAACAACTTTGAGCTCAAATCCGGCTTTATTCAGATGGTCTCTGCTCAACCATTCTTAGGGCGTACCATTGATGATCCTCATGACCACATCAAAAGGTTCCTGCAACTCACGAATACGGTTAAATTCAATGGTGTTCCACAAGAGGTAATCCGTTTACAAGTCTTTCCTTTCTCCTTAAAGGGACAAGCCCGGCATTGGCTTGCAAAGGAACCGCCACAAAGTATTCTGACGTGGACGGACTTAGAGACCAAGTTCATAAACTACTTTTTCCCACCCTCTCGTACTACCGCTTTGCGGAATGAAATTATTTATTTTGAACAAAAGTATGATGAGTCTTTTAGTGAATCTTGGGACCATTTTAAAGATCTTTTAAGAAAGTGCCCACAACATGGTTTTACCAAAGTGCACCAAGTTAATACTTTTTACAATGGTTTAAGCATGAATGACCAACATTCACTAAACAGTGCCTCGGGGGTAATATTTTGGTTTAAAGTTCTAATGCCGCTTGGGATATTATTGAAAATAAGTCTCGTGTGCAAACCAAGAGTGTTCAGACCAATGCCGCTAGTGCTAGTACTTGTGACAAGACAAGAGACTTGACAAAATTACGTCGCTTCTTGAATCGCTTGCTATCCAAACCGCTAGCAACACCAACAACATCAACGCTAAAAACGCTCAAGTCAATGCTGTAAGCCAACCATGTGAAATATGCGGGGGTCCTCACTCTTACACTACTTGTCCTTCCACCCAAGACTATCCTTCTGAGAATGTTAATGCAGCATATGGTACCTATCCTCCGGCTGCTTATCAAGCTTGTCCTCAAGGAGACCGCAACTTGCTTAGCTACCGCTCAAACAACTTTCTTTCCCCGCCCGGTTTTCCCCCACCTAATCAAAACCAACAACAAAACCTTAACCGACCAAACCAAAACCAACCTCGAGCACCATACCAACCACCTCAAAGACAACCATATCCACCTCAAAGAAACAACCAAGTTTACCAACAACCTGCTTATCAACCACCCGCCTACCATGCTCCTCCTCCCAACCAACCCACCGCATTACACCAAGATGTTGAAACCTACATGAGGACTAATGATGTGATCGTGGAAAATCTCCAGCGGGAAGTGCTCAACTTGAAAGCAGACATGGTGAAACAAGGGAACGATCTTAGAGCCGATATGCGAAATTCTTTGAGTAGTCAAACGAATGACCTAAGGAACATGATGGCTGGTTTCTTCCAAGGTAATCAATCCTCTTCTTCGGGTACTCTTCCGAGTAACACCGTGGCTAATCCAAGAGGGGAGATGAAAGCAATCACCACTCGAAGTGGCAAAGGTACCAAGGAACCCGAGCTTCCTATACCTCCACCGGTGATTGTGACTAAGGAAAACGAGTCCCCTATTCCTATTCCTCAATCTTCTACTTCCCCAATTCCTCCACCTCTTACTTCTACCCCTCCTCCACCCAAGGATGTGAGTGATCCTTCAATCCCAAAGCCTTCCTCTTCTTCCGATATACCTTATTCCTCAAGGTTGAGGAAAGAGAAGCTCAAAAGCAAGGACGATATTCAGGTTTCTAACTTTCTCAAAATGTTTAAACAATTGAATTTCAACGTCTCTTTTGCTGAGGCTCTCGCTCACATGCCTAAATATGCGAAAATGTACAAAGATCTTCTGAGTGACAAGGAGAAGCTTCTTGATATTGCTAATACCCAACTTAACGAGAATTGCTCTACGGTTCTCTTAAGGAAATTGCCAACTAAACTTGGTGATCCTGGTCGCTTCTTAATCCTTTGAAACTTCCCGGGAGTAGAGAATTGCATGGCCCTAGCCGATCTAGGTGCCAATATTAACTTAATGCCTTTAAGTGTTTGGAAGCAATTATCTCTCCCTGAGCTAGTCCCCACCAAAATGACTTTGGAATTAGCTAACCGTACGGTTGCTTATCCAGTGGGGATAGCCGAAGACGTTTTTGTAGGAGTCGACAAATTCACTTTTCCTGCCGATTTCGTCGTCGTCGACTACGATATGGACCCTCGCGTGTCATTAATCGTTGGACGTCCATTCTTGAGGACCGGGCGCACTCTCATTGATGTAAAAGCGGGTGAGCTTATCATGAGAGTGGGTGACGATAAAATCATCTTCAACATGGGAAAGCTTTCTAAACAGCCTTATTCATACGAGAGTGTTAATTGTATCGACGTTCTTGATAAGGCTTGTGAAGAACACTTCAAAGATGCTTGTAAAAGTATTCCTACATCTCCTCCCAATGTCGAGACCGTTTCCTCCATTGATTCATCACTCACTCTATTTGGAGAAAGTGATTTCCTTTGGAAAGATTTTGAAGCAACCATGGGAGATGTGAACATAGAATATGACGATTCTCCCACCGATTGGGATGAAGACATTCGTCTCATTGAGAAACTTCTCAAAGAGGACCATATTTCTCCACCATCTCCCAAGGCTATTGCTATCGATGAATCGACTTTGAATACGCCTCCCATCGAAAATCCTTCGGATTTAGAGCTTAAGGAGTTGCCGTCCCATCTCGAGTACGTGTTCCTTGAAGACAAGAAGAAGTCGCCCGTCATTATCGCGAAGGACTTGAAAGAAGAAGAAAAATATCGCCTAATCGCCGTGCTTAAAGATCATAAGAAGGCAATTGCTTGGAAAATTTCCGATATCCGCGGAATTGATCCAAACTTTTGTACTCACAAGATTCTCATGAAAGACGACTTTAAACCCGCAATCCAGAGCCAAAGAAGGGTTAATCCTCGCATTCATGACGTCATCAAACAAGAGGTTATCAAACTTCTTGATGCCGGCTTGATTTACCCTATTTCGGATTCGCCATGGGTAAGTCCCGTCCATTGTGAGCCCAAGAAGGGCGGAATAATCGTTGTTCCCAATGAAAACAACGAGTTGATTCCTACTCGTCTCGTTACTGGGTGGAGAGTTTGTATTGACTATTGCAAGCTCAATGATGCCACGAGAAAAAATCACTTTCCTCTTCCTTTTATGGATCAAATGCTCGAGCGTCTAGCGGGTAATGACTAATACTGCTTTTTAGACGGTTTCTCCGGGTATTTTCAAATTCCCATCGATCCCAAAGACCAAGAGAAGACCACATTCACTTGTCCCTACGAAACATTTGCTTACAAACGCATGCCTTTTGGTTTATGCAATGCTCCTGGGATGTTCCAAAGGTGTATGATGGCTATCTTCAATGACATGGTTGAAGAAACTATGGAAGTATTCATGGATGATTTCTCGGTTTATGGCGATTCTTTCTCTACTTGCCTTGCCAATTTAGAACGTATGCTTAAGCGGTGTGAAGACACTCGCCTTGTTCTTAATTGGGAAAAATGCCATTTCATGGTAAAAGAGGGCATCGTGCTAGGACACAAGATCTCCAATGCCAGTCTTGAAGTGGACCGTGCTAAAGTCGATGTTATTGCTAAATTGCCTCCACCTTCAACCGTGAAGGGTGTGAGAAGTTTCCGTGGTCATGCGGGCTTCTACCGTCGATTCATCAAAGATTTTTCTAAAATCTCTCGCCCGATGACCCACCTCTTGGAAAAAGATACTCCTTTTATCTTTTCCAACGAGTGTATTGAAGCCTTCAACCTTCTTAAGGATAAGCTAACTAAGGCACCGGTCTTGGTTACCCCTAATTGGGAGCTGCCTTTCGAGTTGATGTGCGATGCTAGCGACTTTGCTATTGGAGCGGTTTTGGGCTAAAGAGTGAACAAACACTTCCAACCGATCCATTACGCTAGCAAGACAATGACGGGGGCTCAATTGCATTATACCACTACCAAAAAAGAGCTTTTAGCTGTAGTGTATGCTTTTGAAAAGTTCCGCCCCTATCTTGTCCTTTCCACCACAATCGTTTATACCGATCATTCCGCGTTGAAGTACTTGTTAACTAAACAAGATTCCAAACCAAGACTTCTTCGCTGGGTTTTGCTACTTCAAGAATTTAAAATCGAAATTCGTGATAAGAAGGGAGCTGAAAACCTAGCCGCGGATCATCTCAGTAGACTTGAGGATCCTTATCAAGGGGATCATCCGAAAAAAGAGATCAATGACTCTTTTCACCTGGAGACCTTAATGTCTATCAATTCGAATCAAGATGAGACCTCGTAGTTTGCGGACATTGCAAACTACTTGGCGGGTGGAATTCTCATTGACGGGTTAATATCCCAGCAAAAGAAAAAGTTCTTCAAAGACATTAAGACTTACTTTTGGGATGACCCGTATCTATTCAAACAATGTGCTGATTTGATTATTCGCCGATGTGTTGATGGACCGACAACTTTCGACATTCTTGAAGCTTGCCACAAAGGACCCACCGGTGGTCACTTTGGTCCCAACTACACCGCCAAAAAAGTGTTTGACTCGGGATTTTATTAGCCCACCATTTATCGTGATGCTCACGAGATGGTTAAACATTGTGATGCTTTCCAAAAACAAGGCAAAATCACACATAAAGACGAGATGCCTCAGAATTTCATACAAGAATGTGAAATCTTTGATGTTTGGGGTATCGACTTTATGGGGCCATTCCCTTCATCTAAAGGAAACAAATACATCCTTGTAGCCGTTGACTACGTTTCTAAATGGGTTGAAGCCAAAGCTTTACCCACTAATGACGCAAGGGTGGTTTGTAACTTTTTGAAATTGATGTTTGCTAGATCCGGTGTGCCTCGTGCCATTATTAGTGATCGCGGGACTCATTTTTGCAATGATCAATTCGCAAGAGTCATGGCTAAGTATGGTGTAAATCATCGTCTTTCCACCGCCTACCACCCACAAACTAATGGCCAAGCTGAAATCTCTAACCGAGGATTAAAGCGAATTCTTGAACGAACCGTGGGAGAGCATCGTGCCTTATGGGCCGATAAACTTGATGATGCTCTGTGGGCTTTTCGTACCACATACAAGACTCCAATTGGTTGTACACCATAGCGTCTCGTGTACGGGAAAGCATGCCACCTCCCCATTGAGTTGGAGCACAAGGCTTATTGGGCCTTGACGTGGGCTAATTTTGATGTCAACAAAGCCGGTGACCTACGCAAGATCCAACTCAATGAGCTGAATGAACTCCGGAATGAGGCTTATGAAAATTCTTTGATCTATAAGGAAAAGACTAAGCTCATTCACGTCTCTAAGATTAAAAACCGAGAGTTCCAAGTTGGAGACAAAGTTTTACTCTTTAACTCTCGGTTGAAAATCTTTTCGGGCAAGCTGAAATCTCGTTGGTCCGGCCCATTCACCATTGCCCAAATTTTTCCATATGGTACTCTCGAGCTCGCTCAACCTAATGGACCTAATTTTAAGGTGAATGGCCAACGAGTGAAGTTGTACTTTGGTGAGGACATCTCTCATGAGATGATTCCATCCCTCACCACGTTTCCCATGAACTAATTTTGGGTCGAGTCAGGCTCGTGACTCGGTTATCAAAAACAAGCGCTCCTCGAGAGGCAGCCTAAGTATCTATCCTTTTCCGTTTTAACCTTCTAAGTGTAGGGGGGGACCTCTATAGGTTGTTTGTGTTTGTGTGGTGATGTGATTACAGGGATGAATGCACTTTTGGAACCTTTGAAGAACCGTGCTCCCGTGTTATCCGAAATCCGGTTCTATCTCTCAACTATCGTGATTTAATTTTCTTCATACTCACATTTGAAATTGATCACGGTAGTCGTCTCTTCCTTAGCTTGATTTAACCAACGTGCACAATGTCATAAGTGTAGGGGAGACTTTTCCCACATGCTTAAACATTTAGGACAATGTTTATCTTAAGTGTAGGGGGGACTTCTATCGAAGTTTTAAGTGGACTTTTCCATTAAAATGCCTTCATTTAACCAGAAAATCATATTTTTCAGCATTTTTCAAATTTTTAATTAATTTTGGCCATTTAGTCGTAATTTTTAAATTTTTATCGTTGCTTTCATATGTATATATCCCGCAAAAAAAGTCAAAAATATTAATAAAGTGGTGTAGCTAGTTTTGAAGTCTTTGGCATATTAGGCCCGTTGCGATTATTTTGACTCAACCCGAAAAGACTTATCCAAGTTTATTCTAGCAAGTATCCTTAACCAGGTAGACCTTCATTGGTTTATTAGGCTAAGCATCCACGAGTCTCATTACTTGAGATTTTAAATTGTGGAGAACGAGAAATGATAGAGTCAACTATAAGTCGGTATTCTTACACAAGCACACTTGGTGTGATTATCTTCCTATTCTCCCATCACTTGCTAATAATTTATCTGCAATAAGTAAGGTCGTACGATTTGAAAAGTTACTTAGCTTCTAGCCCAAGATCGTTTAAAAGTTGCTCGGTAATGATAAGAGTTCATAGCCAAGGCATAACTTATGAAGCGGGGCGAAGATTGGCGAGTCCGAAAAGGCCCTAACAAGGCATGAGGATTCAATCTTATTGCTAAAGATCCAAGGTGATGTGAAAAGCATTATTCCCAAAATCAATATGAAGGATCAAGACTCACGACGAAAAGCAATCAACTCCCATAAAGATCATGGAGAAGTCTATCCGAAAAGACCCTAACAAGGTATGAGGATAAATAGATCCAAGTCCGAAAAGGAGGTGGATCGTTGTATCTCAAAATCCCAAATAACGATTGAAGAAATAATGATGTCGTGGTCAACAAAGTTGGAGTATCCCTCAAAAGTCTCCAAGTGAAGAAACTCTATTAACGAAGAGAAGACCATTATTTCAAGAACGTCTCTCAAGATATAAAGTATGAAGTACATGCCAAATATCGGCCCGAGAAAGGTCTCAATCGTGAAGCGAGTTATGCCAAGATATGAACTTTTTGATATCCCGAAAAGCAGTTTTAAGAGATTTTGTCCTTTATCTAACCATTAATCAAATCGTCCTACTTTGCTTTCAGCCTAAATAAACTATCGCAATAAGTCAAAAAATGCATCCTCATGATCATTCTAAGACAACAATAAAATATAAGAGATACACCTAGGAATAAGGGAGTTTAAGCATATAATTAAGCCATGTGTGTAAGTGTTTGATTTGCTAACTTATAGTAACAATGATCTCGTTTTTAAGCTTAGTTTGGGGAACGTGAAACTTGAGGGTGATAAATCTTCGCAGCACCAAAGCCCGAATGTAAGTCTTAGATCTCTTTGCAAGTTATTTCCATGTAGCTATTTTCAAGTGAAAATGGTTTTCTATCCTTTGGTTTCCTTTAAAGTTTTAATTTCTCTTAGTACTCTAAATTTTGTTTCATTAGTATATCAATAAGGCCAAGGTTGATTGATTATGAGAAAAGTGTAAACTTGCTTTATCACTAAGCATTGCATGAGGGCATGGCAATGGTTAAGTGTAAGGGATTTGATAGATGTGAAAACACCCATCCCTTTACCACTTATTTCTGGCTAAAACAAGACCAAAACGCGTATTTAATATCATTTGTTTGGAATTATGCGTGGTTTTTGTGTTTATTGTGTTTTCAGAGCCAACCGGATGGATATTGGAGAAAACATGGGATTGCACGGGTTTTATCGAAGAAAAAGACTCAAGACGAAGTCTATTGTCCAAGAGATGCAAATGCTTTGAAGTCAATGGGCCTATTTGAAGATTTATCGAAGAAAAGGACCAAAGATGGAAGATTTACATATGTCGAAGGAACTCAAGTCTATTAAACGAAGAAATTAAAAGACGAGTTGAATTTAATCGTCGACAAATCCCGAATCAGAATCGAAAACGTCAACTTTACTGAAAAGACGAGAAGACGAAAAGAAAGAAGAAATCCCACTCACCAACCAACCACTTGGCCTATATAAAGAAACCCCTTCACACATTTTGAGCTAGTTTTCATTTCCAGTTCTTTCTTTTCTTTCGTAGGAAGCGAACACCATTAAGGTGTTGGTGATTTTTCAATTTTTGTTTAATCTTTAATCTTGTAAGCTTTTTAATCTTTCCCTTTGTTTGTTTAACATTAATCTTTCAATACAATCTTCCATTTAATCTTGTTCATCTTCTCTTTTTGATTCAAAGTTTTAAAGTTCTTATTTGGTTGATTTTAATCCATAAAAGTAAGTGGGTTTTGTGTTTTTAGTGTTTTGGTTTGATGGTTATGGTTAGTAAATGATTATTGGTTAGTATGGTTTAAATCTTTTGGTTTATTTTGGCTTGATTTGATAAAAATCGTGTTACCCAACTTCTCCTGTTTTTCTGAGTTCTTCATCATTCCCAGATTCCGCATCAGTGATTTTGACATATTATTCCGGATCAACATTTTTATTTCGTATCAAGTTTATTCATCCGGAATATTTTTATATTTCGGATCAGAGTCATTCATCCGGAATAACCATTATTCCGAGTCAACCAAATTTCCATTTATTCCGGATCAACATAGATATTCCGAATCATCCGTTTCTTATTATTTATTCCGGATCAAGTTCCCTGTTTGTTCATTCCGTATCAAGTTCACTCATCCGGAATAATTATTCCGGATCAACCTTCTCCATCCGGAATATTTTATATTCCGGATCAAATCCTTTCATCCGGAATAATCAGTTATTCCGGATCAACTCCTTTATTCCGAATCAACACCTTTATTCCGGATCAACCTCATTTATTCCGCATCAACCACTACATTCCGGATAAACAACATTATTCTGGATCAACTTTCTATTCCGAATCAAATTTATTCCGAATGAAGTGTTTTCTAGTAAGGGGTATTTACTGTTTCTGTTTTATTGTTTAATTTTAATTCGATTTCAGTCTTATTTTATTAACTGCTTTTAACCTAATTTTATATCTTTGTGCATTTAAACCTTTTCAGTAGATTAGAAAACCAAACCCCTTTTTAGTGACCAAGAAAAACTATTCCACTTTAAACCGTGATCAATTCGAGAAGATTCCGAGACTTAGTCTGAACCTATGCAAAAACACAAGTATCAATGATGATGCCCTCTTGAAGCTCTATTGAATGATGGTGATTATAACATCCAAAAAGAAGTTTCCTTGGTGTCTTGGGGCTGATTTTCCACAAGATGTTCATGAAGATAGGTGATCTTGAAGATGATATTGGTTTATCACAAGTCTTGCCATCAAAATCCAAGCCTTGATGAAATACTACACAACCTTGGTGGTATAAAGATTGTTCTCCCCATCCTCTTGTTATTTTGATTATGTAATCATGTATTTTCTTCTTAATGTATATATGTATGATGATATATGATGATAAAAACATTTTGTGGGGATCTTGTGTTGATTAATATGATCAAAACAACTAACAGTTATATAAAAGGATGATGAAATCTAGCCTAAACAAGTAGGCTGTATAAAACAGAATGTGACACTATGATAAATAGTAAAAATAGCATAGATTAATGGATA
Organism: Glebionis coronaria; assembly: GCA_025667525.1. Classification (NCBI taxonomy): domain Eukaryota; kingdom Viridiplantae; phylum Streptophyta; class Magnoliopsida; order Asterales; family Asteraceae; genus Glebionis; species Glebionis coronaria. Next base: position 34,393 of record JANFOE010001833.1, read on the forward strand.
TACAGTAAGTAATATGTCTTGTACACATGTGGGTGTTGGCCATTCAATGGAATCATAAAAATGAGTGAGATATGATCAAAACAAGTTTAGAGTGCAAATCTGAGTACACTGTTTTGGACGAATTTTATAAAATACTTAGAGGTTGATTCATCAGTAGCTATACATGAATAAAATGAAGCACATATCATTTAGTTTCTGTGATAAAAATTTGGTGTTCTATCTCCATGTATAACTCTAGATATGATCATTTTAGTAAACTAGATTTTTAGGACTGATTTTGTGAAATTAATGTTTAATATTATTATATAAGCACTCAAACTAATATAGTATAAAATGTGAATTAAAACCCACTAACTTATATATTTCATTTATATAAAAATGCATAAGGATAAATAAATGGACATTATATAAAAATGGTAGTTTGGTAAGTTTTATAAGTTATAAAAACTATATACTAAGTTTTACGTCTTTTCGGCTAAAACCGAAAGATTAACGTTTTTGTTAAATAAAACTTAGACGGTTGGACCCATCTAATGTAAACTTTTATAAACTCACATACTGATATATAAACATATATAACAAGTAAAAATCGATAAAACCCAAGCTTTACAACATATAGACATTAACGGGCCAAAGTAGCTTTAATGGACAATAAACCCGACTAATTTGGTAAAACACTTATAAACTTATTTATTGGGCTTAACTCATTTGGGCCCAACATATAAAGTATAATACTGATAATAAAAGTATAATTGGGCTAATGAATAGTATTGGGCTTGTAATAGGCCCATTGGGCTTCAAAATGTAAACAAGTTGAACTAGTGTAACTAGTCTTGAAAATTACCAACACATAAATACTATAATGAATGAGTAAAGATGTATAAACCCACTTGATCATCATAATATATAGAAAATCATCATATGTATACATAATTGTTATTTTGATGAAGTCATTGGACAAAAGTCTAAGACGAGTATTATTTGTCTAGGTTTTCGTGATTGAAGCACTTACCGTACATCCGAATTGCCGATAACCCGCTTTCCCACATCAACGTGAGTTCATAGCCTCGCACTCTTTTAAATATTTTTATGAAATGTTTTATAAACCCGCGAGGGAGATAACATGTTAGTTTTGATAAAATAGGACACCATTTGTCCCGATTGTTTATTTATTGATTTGGACCCGAATGATTGTATGACCCGATGAATGATTAAATGACCCGATAGATGAAATAAAATGGATTATTAAAGTTAGGTTATGCCACTAAAAGTCCCATTAGCATGAATTGTGAACTACCGGGATTTGGTAGACGCTTATGCATATAATAGTACTATTTGGGGACGATCACCCCAGTTCGCGCCTTGACGGTTGATCCCCATCGTGCCACGCGCGAATTTATGTATGAGAAGATTTACACAAGCGTGATTATTGTGACGACATGCTAATTTAGATGGGCAAATGAGTTTCAGGTTAGCTACCCGTTGTTTGTTTTAGTAAGGTAACAATGTCATGCGACTTCTAATAATCCAAAAATAATGAAAATACTGATATACGCATTGAATTACGATGTATTGCCTGACTAGCAATACGGGGTCTTATTACTGATGTTATGTATGTGTTTTGGTTTTATATAACCATATTCATATAATGGTTTTTATTTAACTTTAAACAACGTTATAAAACGTATTGTATGATATTTTTACGACATTGGTTCGTATAATGGTTTTGAAGGCGAAAGCCTATATTATGATTTTAACAAGGATTTGTATAAAATGATTTTGGCTATTTTATGGCCTATTACAAAGATTTGTACAAAATGATTTTAGGTAATAATTTTATACCGATGTTATATTGATGGATTTTATTAAACTCTATGAATTCACTCAGCGTTTTCGCTGACCTTTTCTTTTAACATGTTTTATCTCAGGTACTTGAAGTTAATTCTCGGGAAGACAACAAGAATTCATGGCCCGCACTTAATTAATAATTTCCATTCAAATTCTTTGTAAAACTTGTATGACATACAATGACTTGGGACCTATGTAAATTTGATATTTCTGAATGGAAATGCTTTATTATTAAACGACGCGATTTTTAAGTGTTGTCTATGATGTGAGTAATGTGCTATCCCGTAACACCAACGTGTCTTCCGCTGTATTGAATTGTGTAAATTTGGGGGTGTTATATTTTGCATCAGCATGCAAAACGTAAAGAGTGTGATTTTACCACACTTATGCACTGGTCGCGTGAACCTAAGTTGGTAATAACCAAATAGTAATTTTAATAATGTATTAATTTAATAATATTTAGTTAAAAACTCCCAGGTTAGAGTAATATTTGTGAAACGTACCTCTCCTATTCTACGTGTACTGTACGGAAGCTGTTGCAATGGTTTAGAAAGTTTAAATCTTAATTGGACTTGCTCACTAGATTTATTTCCTGAAATAAAGCAACTTGCAAGGCCTGCAATTTGATAATGATCGAGATCATTGAAGGTACTTGAAAAGGTAAAAATGTAATAAGAATCTAATACTCCTGTCAAAGATATCAGTCACTTGTATTTGAAGATTGTCCGTTTTCTGATACTGATAAGTTTGACTTTATAAGGTTGGGATTTGTGAAATAATACTTTAGTAAAACATCCATGGATACAACACTGATGCCAATTAATTCATAATGTGACGATAACATTACTTCTGTGTTTAAGTATAGAGATCATGGCATGTAAGTAACATTTCCATATGACTTGGAAATCAAATTGTAGCCGGTCAGAACTTGAGATTGTTTTCCACGTAAGAGCAAATGTGCCTTTATTTCCCTCTCTACACAAGAAAAACTAAAAAAACATGCAAATGGAATATCAAGACCCTACCAAAGTGGGTTTTCAGCTTAAAGTATCATGAAGTCAGAGTTCAAGGGGGTGCTTAGATTTTCATTTTAGAACTGCTTATCATATAAGTTGAATGATCACTTCTATACCCGCTGCAACAACACTAAAATAAGCTTTGAATTTTCCTCTACTCTTAACCTGATTATCTGTGTCTGCTTATCTTCTTTGAGTTGACCCCACCTTTACCTATTAAAGGTACAACTAGTGAAGACTCGATGGTAATCTGGGTTGTAGCAGATTGACCAAAGCTGAGTTTGTGTAAAGTACTAGCTACTTTTGAAATTATGCAAGTTATTAGTGTATAACATTTGATTACAAAATTTATATAGCTTGAATGTTCACATCATATACTACTTTGGGTGCCTTTCGACTCGTTTTGACTATTCAACCCATTAACACTTGACCTATTTTCAAGTGACAGGGTTGAAACTGTCAACTCTAATACAATAAGCTAACATTGAAGAAAACTCACAGAAAGATACAAAAACCTCTGCCATAAATCCGACCCGCTAACCCGATTGACACCCTGCTACCAAGTCAACTAAGAAGACAATTACTGTTGCATATCTAGCCAACCAACATTCGACTCAGTCAAATCAATGTCAAAATAATATATGGTAGAGGATTAAGTTATATCACACCTAATGGTTGGTTCCTATTTTGATATTTCAGGTACTCAAGTAATGGTCAGAACGCGACGAATTTTAAGGACATAAAATCAGCTATTGAAGCTGCCACAAAGTCAACTAAGAAGACAATTACTGCTGCATAAACTGCTGCATATCTAGCCAACCAACATTCGACTCAATCAATCAATCACATGAATTGACAAATGGTTCAAGAAATGGAAACAACTTTGACTCGTTTTCCAACAGTCCTACCATCAATTTCACCAAACCATCAAGATAAAGTCTGTAATTTTTAGCATAAAATTTCAAACAATATAGCACCACAAAGAAACATACATAACATGAATAAATGGTCATCTATTCACATTACTAATTATGGAATAGATTATGGGTCATAGTTATCTAATGATATACAAAAATCCCACTCATTCTACCTTTAAGATCTGAATCTATCTACATTCCCCATGTCATAGTGACATGTGGCTTATTGGAATTATCTGAACACGTTGCTACAAATACTAAACACACATTTTTTTCCGAAATCGAGCGATCAAGTTGGAATAATTGGTTAAAATAACTTCACATAAAGCATGCAATTCTCGAACATGCAACACTATGTTTGTATATGATTGGCTTTTTTATAAACTCTGGTATTATTTGCATTTTTTTCAACTTGATCTAAGTTAGCGTCCCAAAGGGCTGTTTGGGTTACGTCATTACATATGTGAAATCTAAAGACATATTGCGCAAAACTATTTTTTGGCTTCTATTAAGTTAGCAAAAACTTTAACTCGATCTAAGTTAGCGTCCTAACAGGTTGTTTGGGTTAGGTTATTATAGATGTGAAATCTAAAGATATCGTACGGAAAACTATTTTTTAGCTTCTATTAAGTTATCAAAACCTCTTTATAAGTATTTGGGCAAGGCTTTCATATACTAAGACTAAAATAAGTTACTAAAGACTTTAGATAAGCTCAGCCAAACACCCCATAATTAATATGGCAACGTCACATGAAACAAAATAAAGATATGGAAATATGGTAGGGGTTTCATGAGTCAATGAGGGATCAACATAATGGATTTGTTGCAAAAGGAAAAGGTTTGCATGTGGCCTTGTTACAATATTTACATCCGATGATACCAAGAAACAACCCATTTTCTTAACCAGACAAAAGGGACAGATCATTTTTTAGAATAAGAAAAAAAGGGAATTGGGAGTGGTCGATTGTTCATGCATATATCTGCCATATCATTTCCAAACACACATTTTATTAGACTAATAATACAGAAAAATGTCCTTGGTGGGGTTCCAAACATTGCTTGACCACCCGATGAGATTATCATTAATGAAAGCTTAATCATCTGACTGCTTTTCTAATGCAATTTGTTATAGTAACAAAAGGAAGAAAAGAATTAACATAAGAATTGCATTATAAACTTAAACCCACCTGACTCATTTGACCTTTTAACCGGCTCATCCTGCCTCTATTGGGATCATCTGAGTAATAGACCATTTGTTGAATCAGAACCCATGAGAATTCATCGTTCATGTGATAAGCCTGAGCAGATAGAACTGCTCGACCATAAGATCAAATAGATCATACGTGAATGGTATTTTCTGCTAAGAATTAATAGCTTATATGCTGCTAAAAAATAAGCACTTTGGGAACATACCCCTTTCGAATTTCGTCCTGTACTTTTGAATGTCTGATTTGGACCCTCCGATTCTCAGCAAATACTCTCCTTAGTACCTCTAGATGGACAGTTCAAGCGCATGAATTACATGTATAGCGTGAAATACATTTTTTGTGTAACTGAACATTAAAATTATAAAATATGCAATTAAAAAAATCACCTCATGATTCATCAAGCTTTTGCTCTAATATTGCAGCAGTCGATTGGGATTGGCTCTGAGGTCAGGTTTTCAAAGGGGAATGGTTGTGCTATTTCAGCTTGTTCATGAGCTGCAGAATAGGTATGAATAAATTATTAACATTCCAAGTTAATTGTATACTAAACTATTCAATGCATAATTTGAGTGCGAATAAAATATTTTGTATGTCATATCCATATACTGATGTGGTTGCAACCAGGTTTGCAACTGTTAATGCGTCTCTTTGATTTTTGGGTGCCATGTCAGCTATGAGCACATGTACCTTGGAACACAAAACATATATATGTCAAGCTACTCAGAGTATGCAGCGTTTAACCAATTTGGACATATTTAGCAGACAAATGTAACATAACACATAGGAGAAGACTCTTATCCATGATCCTATAGATATATCCTATGTCCAGAGCCAACTGTCCAAGTAATGCACACATTTAGCTTGTATAAGTTGCTTCCAAATAGTACATCCATAGATCATCACCTCCAATCATCAGCTTCTTCAACATTGTTATGATTGCTAAAGGAAAGACTGCTATGCATACTTTTTTAAGTTGCACGATAATACCTTGCCATCATTTATATTCAGGGAATTCGGATGGTTATATGGTAAAAGTGAATCATCCTTTATTATAGTAGACTGTAAGATATATGAAAAAACTAAAATGAAATTAGAACTAAACCTCATTCAAATCGATATAAATGCCAAATTTTCACTCTTTTCTACCTCGAATTTCAGAGTCTCAATCTTTAAATTTAGCTCGGTGATCATTTTGTTTCTTTGATCTGCTTCTGATTCAAATTTGGCATTAAGCAATCCTTTCAACCGTGTAATTTCTACAGACAGAGTCTCTACTTTTTCTGCTTGATTTTCAGCAATCTTTGTAGTATCGTCTGCGTGATTAAGTGCTTGATCTTTAGCATCACATGTCATGACCAAGTCTCTCTTCACCTTTTCAAGTTCTTGACTGGCAGAAACAAGTACAGCTAAGTCAGCAACATTTTGGTTTTAACGGTTTTGAGCTCTTTCTCCTATTGCTCTTCTTTCTTTTGATTAGCCTTGATGCCTACTTGTTCCATTTCAAAAGAACGAAACTTTTCTATCTCAATGTTCTCTTTAGCATTATTTTGAGCCACAAGAGCATCACGAAGCTTTTCATTGGTTTCTTCTGTTAACTTTTGTGCTTCTTTAAGCTTATTTATGGCCTTTTCCTTTTCTTTCTCAACAGAATGTAGCTTCTGCCTCTTTAAGATCATCTTGAAAAGCAGTTAACTGAGCCTGTAATTCAGAACCCTTTTGAACTCCCCTTGATGCTGAGTTCTAGAAACCCACGAAGATCACACAAGTCCATTAGTCATAAAACTATTTGAAGTTTCATATAATAAAAACATAGAAATATAAACTTGTAAACTTTTTGTTATGTTTTGGTAGGGCATACTGAAGCAAGTGTTGTATTGTGTTTGTGGAAGGCACTGTTTGGAACTTTGAAGTAGTGATAAATAAACACTCTCGTTTGAATCCGAAGACCATAACAAGTTCTGATTAGTATATTACGTAATCACTTCTAAAGCGCACATCCAAACACTGCCAAAGTAAATCTGGGACACAATTCCGATTATTAACTTGTATTATATGTTTACATAGAAGGCAAGAGACTCTGACAACAATTATCATGGCAATATAAGAATGTGAAAAGGATTTAAACAGTAAATAGATAAATGGGGTCTAAATATCAGTGCCGATACCTTTCAACAACCATTGCCCTCTTTCCCTTTTTTATTAGTCTCATGTTCTCAATACAACTGATGCCCATCAATAATCTTTTTAGGATCAACCAAACACGCGTCAACACTTTCTAAAAAATATAATTTGTATTTCCAAAATCAAAAGTAAGACATATTCTTTGACCCGTAAATCATACAAATGAGTTATTCATGTTTTCATAAAAGGTAACCATATATGAAATATTGCAAGTAGAAACTCGTATCTTACGTGATATCCTTCAAGTCCAACCCTTTTCCAACAGCCTCTTGCAAGAATGAATTTCATCGATACCATCATAAGTCACAAAGACTAAATGGGTTCAGTATATTATCTCAGCATACGATCAAGTTTTCAGAAAGAAAACTGATTGGCTATCTATATGATGGGTTTTGGTGTCTGACTCGTAACACTTTTTATCCAAACTACTTAGAAATAATTCAGTTACTATGTCAACTGGTTTGTCAGTTACGATTACATAAACCAAATAAATGATACTTGCTATAGGTTGGATTCTGACCAATAGTTATTTGGGCATGGTTTACACACAATGTGATTAAACTAAGCTCTATTTTTATTATTGAACTTTATTGTTCATTGAATATAAACCAAGGATATATCAAAAACTATATGCTAATGTTCAGTACAAAATTTGGATATGCTATTTTGTGTTACTAAATAGTGTTTACCTGAGTCAATCGTCTAGGGCATATGATTAAGGCTCAAGAAAGAAGGTGTACGAATCTGCTTCAATCATGGTTGCATCAAACCCTACATACTGAAAGAACACTCAATCAATATATTATTGTTGGAACTGAAGGCGGAGCTGCAGCCGCCAGTGGACTATAACCGTGTGGCAGATACGTCACAGTTATGCTCGTATTGCTATGGATACAACAGTAGTCTACATATGGTTTCAACTAACCCATTTGCGATATATTTTCACTTCTATAGTGTTATACCAGGTTTCCTATTTGATCTTAATTTATAACAGCTCTTTAACATAAGCATGAAATAGATTGATTGTTACACACCAGTGCAACGTTCTAAAATGTTTCATTTAGTCCAAGTAGTTGCCTTAGTCTGCCTCCACAAGTTAAAGCAACTTCTCTACTTTCACCCTTAAACACATTACATTGAGCCTATAGAAATCAAATCTAATTAAATACAGTATAAAATTGATAAATGATAGGTGTGTAAACACCCATCCTATTTCTACTTAATTCTGGCTAAAACGAGACCAAAACACGTATTTAATGTCATTTGTTTGGAATTATGCGTGGTTTTTGTGTTTATTGTGTTTTCAGAGCCAACCGGATGAATATTGAAGAAAACATGGGATTGCACGGGTTTTATGGAAGAAAAAGACTCAAGACGAAGTCTATTGTCCAAGAGATGCAAAAGATTTGAAGTCACTGGGCCTATTTGACGATTTATCGAAGAAAAGGACCAAAGATGGAAGATTTACATAAGTCGAAGAAACTCAAGTCTATTAAACGAAGAAATTAAAAGACGAGTTGAATTTAATCGATGACAAATCCCGAATCAGAATCGAAAACGTCAACTTATCTGAAAAGACGAGAAGACAAGAAGAACGGGAGAAAGCCCACTCACCAACCAAAGGGGACACCTATATAAAGGGTTCCCCTCACACTTTTCATCCAGTTTTTCATTCCCTTCTTTTTCTCTTTTCTTGTTCGTAGTCATCACCAACACCACTAGGGTGTTTGGTGATTTTGATTATTGTTCTTCCAAATCTTGTAGTTTAATCTTGTCTTTTATTTGTTCAACATTAATCATTAATACAAGCCTTCTATCAATCTTTCCATTTCATCTTGTTCATCTTCATCTATTTGGTTAAAAGTTTAAGTTCTTATTTGATTGATTTGATCTTTAAAAGTTATTGGGATTTAAGATTTTATTGATGGGATTTGTAGTTCATGGTTAGTATATGATTCGTGGTTAGTTTTATTTAAGATTTAGTGAAAAACTTGTTGATTTTTGGCTCGAAATCGATTTACCCTGTTTTTCGGTATAGTTACTGTTCTTGAGTTTCCCAGGTTCCGGATGAACCAAAAGTTCCGGATGAACTAAAACTTCCGAATGAACTAAAACTTCCGAATGAACTAAAACTTCCGAATGAACATAAAAAGTTCCGGATGAATGGTTTTTCAAAAAGTTCCGAATCAGTTTGAATCTTCCGGATCAACTTCCGAACAAAGTTCCGAGTGAACTTCCGGACCAATCTTCCGAATCAACTTCCGAGTGAAGGTTCCGAGTAAAGTTCCGAGTGAAGGTTCCGAGTAAAGTTCCGAACGAAGTTCCGGATCAAAACTTCCGAACCAAGTTCCGGATAAACTTCCGGATCAAGGTGACTTCCGAATCAATTTTCTTTGAATATTTTTAAGTGTTACTGTTTCTTACTGCTGCTTCATTTTTATTTTATATTTTAATTCAAGTCTTTATTAATTGTTATTAATTTAATTGCTTTGAATTTAAGTTTGTATTTTAGTTCATTTAAACTTTTAGTAGATTAGAAAATCAATCCCCTTTTTAGTAACCAAGAACAATCATTCCACTTAGAACCGAGATCAATTCGAGAGGATATCGAGAGAATATAGAGAACCCCGTGCAAAATCCTTGTATCAAATGGCGCCGCTGCCGGTTCCTCTCGTTAAGATCAACAGTTTTTTGTGAGAACTTGGATTTTGGGATCCGTTTCCCGTGAACGTTACTTTTTCATAAAAACTTTCAAAAACACAAAAAAATATAAAATTTTCAAAAATCCTAAAAATTAAAAACATAAAAATCAAAAATATTTTTGCTTTGTTTTTGCCTTGTTAGTTCTTTTGCAGGTGTATGCGCACTCGATCAACGTCTTATCAAGAGCCCGAGCCTCTCGATAATTTAGACATGGCCGGTGTACAAAACAACAACAACATACCACCTCAAAACAATAATAACAATAACAATCCACCGTTCAACAACATGAATAACAACAACAATGAGCCTCTACCGGATAATCGCCCGATGATTGAACTCCTGCAAGCTCATGTAGATGGCAACACTGATCCAATTGTTATACCAGCTATTGTAGCCAACAATTTTGAGCTCAAATCCGGCTTTATCCAGATGGTCTCTGCTCAACCATTCTTGGGGCGTACCATTGATGATCCACATGACCACATTAAGAGATTCTTGCAACTCACCAATACGGTCAAATTCAATGGTGTTCCACAAGAGGTAATCAGGTTACAACTTTTTCCCTTTTCTTTAGAGGGACAAGCCCGGCATTGGCTTGCTAAGGAACCGCCACAGAGTATTCTTTCGTGGACGGATTTGGAAACCAAGTTTATCAATTACTTTTTCCCACCCTCTCGTACTACCGCTTTGCGGAATGAAATCATAAATTTTGAACAAAAGTACGATGAGTCGTTTAGTGAATCTTGGGACCGTTTCAAAGACCTTTTGAAAAAATGCCCACAACATGGTTTTACCAAAGTACATCAAATTAATACTTTTTACAATGGTTTAAGCATGAATGACCAAGATTCACTAAACAGTTCCTCGGGGGGTAATCTTTTGGCTAAGACTTCCAATGCTGCTTGGGATATCATTGAGAATAAGTCTCGTGTGCAAACCAAGAGTGTTCGGACCAATGTCGCTAGTGCTAGTACTAGTGACAGCGACAAGCGACTTGACAAAATCACTACGCTTCTTGAATCGCTTGCTACCCAAACCGCCAGCAACACCAACAGCATCAATGCTAGAAACGCTAAAGACGCTCAGGTCAATGCTGTTAACCAACCATGCGAGATATGCGAGGGTCCTCACTCTTATACCACTTGTACTGCCACCCAAGACTACCCTTCTGAAAATGTGAATGCAACTTATGGCACCTATCCTCAACCTGCTTATCAAGCTAGACCTCAAGGTGACCGTAATTTGCTTAACTACCGCTCTAACAATTATCTTTCCCAACCCGGTTTTCCTCCAAACAACCCAAACCAACAACAAAACCTTAATCGCCCTCCTCAACAACAACAACCTCGTACACCATACATACCACCTCACAATCAGCAACAACCACCTCAACGAAACAACCAAGTTTACCAGCAACCTGCTTATCAACCACCCGCATACAATGCTCCTCCCAACCAACCAAACGCTTTACACCAAGAAGTGGAAACCTACATGAGGACTAATGATGTGATCGTGGGAAATCTTCAGCGAGAAGTGCTCAACTTGAAAGCAGACTTGGTCAAACAAGGGAACGATCTGAGAGCTGATATGCGAAACACCTTGGATAGTCAAACAAATGACTTAAAGAACATGATGGCTAGTTTCTTCCAAGGTAATCAACCCTCTTCTTCGGGTACTCTTCCGAGTAACACCGTTGCGAATCCAAGAGGGGAGATGAAAGCAATCACCACTCGCAGTGGCAAAGGTACCAAGGAACCCGAGCTTCCTATACCTCCACCGGTGGTTGTGACTAAGGAGAACGAGTCACCTACTCCTATTCCTCATCCTTCTACCTCCCCAATTTCTCCACCTCCTTCACCTTCTACCCCCATTTCCCCACCACCCGTGGTTGTGAGTGATCCTAATCCCCTAAAGCCTTCTTCTTCATCCAATATACCTTATCCTTCAAGGTTGAGGAAAGAGAAGCAAAAGAGCAAGGATGATATTCAAGTTTCAAACTTTCTCAAAATGTTTAAAAAATTGAATTTTAACATCTCCTTTGCCGAGGCTCTCGCTCACATGCCCAAATACGCTAAGATGTTTAAAGATCTTCTAAGTGATAAGGAAAAGCTTCTTGATATTGCTCAGACCCAACTTAATGAGAACTGCTCCGCAGTGCTTTTAAGGAAATTACCCACCAAACTTGGTGATCCGGGTCGCTTTTTTATTCCTTGCAACTTCCCGGGAGTAGAGAATTGCATGGCCCTAGCCGATCTAGGTGCCAGTATCAACTTAATGCCCTTAAGCGTTTGGAAGAAATTATCTCTCCCTGAGCTAGTCCCCACCAAAATGACTTTGGAATTAGCTAACCGTACGGTTGCTTATCCAGTGGGGATAGCCGAAGACGTCTTTGTAGGAGTCAACAAATTCACTTTTCCTGCTGATTTCGTCGTTGTTGACTACGACATGGAACCTCGTGTGCCATTGATCGTTGGTCGTCCATTCTTGAGGACCGGTCGCACTCTCATCGATGTTGAAGCCAGTGAGCTTATCATGAGAGTGGGTGACGATAAAATCATTTTCAACATGGGCAAGTTGTCTAAACAGCCTTATTCATACGAGAGCGTTAATTGTATTGACGTTCTTGATGAGGCTTGTGAAGAACACTTCAAAGATGCTTGTAAAAGTATTCCTACTTCCCTTCCCAATGTTGAGACCGTTTCCTCTATTGACTCATCGCTATCTCTATTTGGAGAAAGTGATTTCCTTTGGAAAGATTTGGAAGCCACAATGGGAGATGTGAACTTACACCATGACGATTCTACCACCAATTGGGATGAAGATCTCCGCCTCATTGAAAACCTTCTCAAAGAAGACAATCTTTCCCCACTATCTCCGACGATTCCTACTATTGATCCTCCTTCTCCTAAAGAGGTGACTAATGATGATCCATCGTTAGTTTCACCATCTATTGAGGATCCTCCCACTCTTGAGCTTAAGGACCTACCTCCTCATCTTGAGTACGTTTTCCTTGAAGACAACGAGAAGTTACCGGTCATCATCGCGAAGGACCTGAAAGAAGAAGAAAAAGCCCGCCTTGTCGCCGTGTTGAAGAAGCATAAAAGAGCTATCGCTTGGAAAATCTCCGACATTCGCGGAATTGATCCTCACTTCTGCACACACAAAATTCTCATGGAGGACGACTTTAAGCCCACAATTCAAAGCCAACGAAGGGTGAATCCAAAAATACATGAAGTCATCAAAACAGAGGTTATCAAACTTCTTGATGCGGGTATGATATACCCTATTTCGGATTCACCATGGGTTAGTCCAGTCCATTGTGTGCCCAAGAAGGGCGGAATAACCGTTGTTCCCAATGAACACAACGAGTTGATTTCCACTCGTCTCGTTACTGGGTGGAGAGTTTGTATAGACTACCGCAAACTCAATGATGCCACGAGAAAGGATCATTTCCCTCTACCTTTTATGGACCAAATGCTTGAACGATTAGCGGGTAATGAATATTACTGCTTTCTTGATGGTTTCTCGGGTTATTTCCAAATACCCATCGATCACCAAGATCAAGAGAAGACAACATTCACTTGTCCCTATGGCACATTTGCTTACAAAATAATGCCTTTTGGCTTATGCAATGCCCCCGGGACTTTCCAAAGGTGCATGTTAGCTATCTTCCATGACATGGTTGAACAAACCATGGAAGTCTTCATGGATGATTTCTCGGTCTTTGGGGATTCCTTTTCTTCTTGCCTTGCCAATTTGGAATGTATGCTTAAGCGGTGCGAAGACACTCGCCTTATTCTGAATTGGGAAAAATGCCATTTTATGGTAAAAGAAGGCATTGTGGTAGGACACAAAATCTCTAAAGCCGGTCTTGAAGTCGACCGTGCTAAAGTAGATGTCATAGCCAAATTACCTCCACCTTCAACCGTGAAGGGTGTGAGAAGCTTTCTGGGTCATGCGGGCTTCTATCGTCGATTCATTCAGGATTTCTCTAAAATCGCTCGCCCGATGACCCACCTCTTGGAAAAAGATACCCCTTTTATCTTTTCCAAAGAGTTCCTTGAAGCCTTCAACTTGCTTAAGGATAAGCTTACTAAGGCACCCATCTTAGTTACCCCTAATTGGGAGCTGCCTTTCGAGTTGATGTGCGATGCTAGCGACTTTGCTATTGGTGCGGTTTTGGGCCAAAGAGTGAATAAACACTTCCAACCAATCCACTATGCTAGCAAGACAATGACGGGGGCTCAATTGCATTACACGACAACCGAAAAAGAGCTTTTAGCTGTTGTCTATGCTTTTGAAAAATTCCGCCCCTATCTTGTCCTTTCCACCACAATCGTATACACGGACCATTCCGCGTTGAAGTACTTGATGACAAAGCATGATTCTAAGCCAAGACTTCTTCGCTGGGTTTTACTCCTTCAAGAATTCAACATTGAAATTCGTGACAAAAAGGGAGCCGAAAACCTGGCCGCGGATCATCTGAGCAGACTTGAGGATCCTTATCAAGGGGATCATCCGAACAAAGAGATCAATGATTCTTTCCCCCTTGAGACCTTAATGTCTATAAATCTCAATCTTGATGGCACCCCGTGGTTTGCCGATATTGCAAACTACTTAGCGGGTGGTGTTCTCATCCAAGGGTTAACATCCCAACAAAAAAAGAAGTTCTTGAACGATGTTAAGACTTACTTTTGGGATGACCATTTTCTATTCAAACAATGCGCTGACTTGATTATTAGCCGATGTGTTGACGGACCGGCCGCTTTGGACATTCTCCAGGCTTGCCACAAAGGACCCACCGGTGGTCACTTTGGTCCCAACTACACCGCCAAAAAAGTGTTTGATTCGGGATTCTATTGGCCCACCATTTACCGTGATGCTCACGAGATGGTTAAACATTGTGATGCTTGCCAAAAACAAGGCAAGATCACACATAAAGATGAGATGCCTCAAAATTTCATACAAGAATGTGAAATCTTTGATGTATGGGGCATCGACTTTATGGGGCCATTCCCTTCTTCTAAAGGCAACAAATACATCCTTGTCGCCGTTGACTACGTTTCCAATTGGGTTGAAGCCAAGGCTTTACCCACTAATGACGCGAGGGTGGTTTGTAATTTCTTGAAACAACTGTTTGCTCGATTCGGTGTTCCTCGTGCTATTATCAGTGACCGCGGGACTCATTTTTGGAACGATCAATTTGCAAGAGTCATGGCGAAGTATGGTCTCAATCACCGTCTTTCCACCGCTTATCATCCTCAAACCAACGGTCAAGCCGAGATATCCAACCGTGGATTGAAGAGAATTTTGGAGCGTACTGTGGGAGAGCATCGCGCCGCGTGGGCCGATAAGTTAGATGATGCTCTGTGGGCTTTCCGTACTGCTTACAAGACCCCGATCGGCTGTACGCCTTATCGTCTTGTGTACGGGAAAGCTTGCCACCTCCCTATCGAGCTGGAACATAAGGCATACTGGGCCTTGAAGTGGGCTAACTTCGACATCAACAAAGCCGGTGATTTTCGCAAGATTCAACTCAACGAGCTACAAGAATTGAGGAATCAAGCTTACGAGAACTCATTGATCTACAAGGAGAAGACCAAGATTATCCACGATGCTAAAATCAAGAACCGAGAGTTCCACGTTGGTGATCAAGTCTTACTCTTTAACTCTCGGTTGAAGATCTTCTCAGGCAAGTTGAAGAGCCGCTGGTCTGGTCCATTCACCATCGCCAATGTCTTTCCCTATGGCACCATTGAGCTTTCTCAGCCAAATGGGCCCAACTTTAAGGTGAATGGCCAGCGTTTGAAATTGTACTTTGGTGAGGACATCTCTCAAGAGATGATTCCATCCCTCACCACGTTCCCCATGAACTAATTTTGGGTCGAGTCAGGCTCGTGACTCGGTTATCAAAAACAAGCGCTCCTCGGGAGGCAGCCCGAGTATCTATCCTTTTCCATTTTAACCTCCTAAGTGTAGGGGGACCTATATAGGTTACTTTCTCTGTGTGGTGATGTGATTACAGGGATGATTGCACTTTTGGCACCTTTGAAGAACCGTGCTCCCGTGTTATCCGAAAACCGGTTCTATCTCTCAACTATCGTGATTCAATTTTCTTCATAATCACATTTGAAATTGATCACTTTAGTCGTCTCTTCCTTAACTTGATTTAACCAACGTGCACAATGTCATAAGTGTAGGGGAGACTTTTCCCACTTGCTTAAACATTGAGGACAATGTTTATCTTAAGTGTAGGGGGGACTTCTATCGAAGTTTTAAGTGGACTTTTCCATGAAAATGCCTTCATTTAACCGGAAAATCATCTTTTTCAACATTTTTCAAATTTTTTATTAACTTTGGCCATGTAGTCGTAATTTTTAAATTTTATCGTTGCTTTCGTATGTATATATCCAGCAATAAAGTCAAAAATATTAATAAAGTGGTGTAGCTAGTTTAGAAATCTTTGACATATTAGGCCCGTTGCGTTTATTTTGACTCAACCCGAATAGACTTATCCAAGTTTATTCTAGCTAGTATCCTTAACCATGTAGACCTTAATTGGTTTATTAGGCTAAGTATCCACGAGTCTCATTACTTGAGATTTTAAATTGTGGAGGACGAGAAATGATAGAGTCAATTATAAGTCGGTATTCTTGCACAAGCTCACTTGGTGTAATTATTTGCCTATTCTCCCATCACTTGCTAATATCTACAATAAGTAAGGTCGTACGATTTGAAAAGTTACTTAGCTTCTAGCCCAAGATCGTTTAAAAGTTGCTCGGTAATGATAAGAGTTCATAGCCAAGGCATAACTTATGAAGCGGGGCGCGAAGATTGGCGAGTCCGAAAAGGCCCTAACAAGGCATGAGGATTCAATCTTATTGCTAAAGATCCAAGGTGATGTGAAAAGCATTATTCCCAAAGTCAATATGAAGGATCAAGACTCACTACGAAAAGCATTCAACTCCCATAAAGATCATGGAGAAGTCTATCCGAAAAGACCCTAACAAGGTATGAGTATAAATAGATCCAAGTCCGAAAAGGAGGCGGATCGTTGTATCTCAAAATCCCAATTAGAGATTGAAGAATAATCATGAAGTCGTGGTCAACAAAGTTGGAGAACCCCTCAAAAGTCTCCAAGTGAAGAAACTCTATTAACGATGAGAAGACCATTATCTCAAGCACGTCTCTCAAGATATGAAGTATGAAGTACATGCCAAATATCGGCCCGAGAAAGGTCTCAAATCGTGAACCGAGTTATGCCAAGATATGAACTTTTTGATATCCCGAGAAGCAGTTTTAAGAGATTTTGTCCTTTAGCTAACTATTGATCAAATCGTCCTACTTCGCTTTCAGCCTAAATAAACTATCGAAATAAGTCCAAAAATGCATCTTCATGATCATTCTAAGACAAAAATAAAATATAAAAGATACACATAGGAATAAGGGAGTTTAAGCATATAATTGAGCCATGTGTGTAAGTGTTTGATTTACTAACTTATAATAACAATGATCTCGTTTTAAGCTTAGTTTGGGGAACGTGAAACTTGAGGGTGATAAATCTTCGCAGCACCAAAGCCCTAATGTAAGTCATTGATTTCTTTGCAAGTTATTTCCATGTAGCTATTTTCAAGTGAAAATGGTTTTCTATCCTTTTGTTTACTTTAAATTTTTAATTTATCTTAGTACTTTAATTTTTGTTTAGTAGTATTTTAATAAGGCCAAGGTTGATTGATTATGAGAAAAGTGTAAATTTGCTTTACCACTAAGCATTGCATGAGGGCATGGCAATGGTTAAGTGTAGGAGATTTGATAGGTGTGTAAACACCCATCCTATTTCCACTTAATTCTGGCTAAAACGAGACCAAAACACGTATTTAATGTCATTTGTTTGGAATTATGCGTGGTTTTTGTGTTTATTGTGTTTTCAGAGCCAACCGGATGAATATTGAAGAAAACATGGGATTGCACGGGTTTTATGGAAGAAAAAGACTCAAGACGAAGTCTATTGTCCAAGAGATGCAAAAGATTTGAAGTTACTAGGCCTATTTGACGATTTATCAAAGAAAAGGACCAAAGATGGAAGATTTACATAAGTCGAAGAAACTCAAGTCTATTAAACGAAGAAATTAAAAGACGAGTTGAATTTAATCGACGACAAATCCCGAATCAGAATCGAAAACGTCAACTTTTCTGAAAAGACGAGAAGACAAGAAGAACCGGAGAAAGCCCACTCACCAACCAAAGGGGACACCTATATAAAGGGTTCCCCTCACACTTTTCATCCAGTTTTTCATTCCTTTCTTTTTCTCTTTTCTTGTTCGTAGTCATCACCAACACCACTAGGGTGTTTGGTGATTTTGATTATTGTTCTTCCAAATCTTGTAGTTTAATCTTGTCTTTTATTTGTTCAACATTAATCATTAATACAAGCCTTCTATCAATCTTTCCATTTCATCTTGTTCATCTTCATCTATTTGGTTAAAAGTTTAAGTTCTTATTTGATTGATTTGATCTTTAAAAGTTATTGGGATTTAAGATTTTATTGATGTGATTTGTAGTTTATGGTTAGTATATGATTCGTGGTTAGTTTTATTTAAGATTTAGTGAAAAACTTGTTGATTTTTGGCTCGAAATCGATTTCCATGTTTTTCGGTATAGTTACTGTTCTTGAGTTTCCCAGGTTCCGGATGAACCAAAAGTTCCGGATGAACTAAAACTTCCGAATGAACTAAAACTTCCGAATGAACTAAAACTTCCGAATGAACATAAAAAGTTCCGGATGAATGGTTTTTCAAAAAGTTCCGAATCAGTTTGAATCTTCCGGATCAACTTCCGAACAAAGTTCCGAGTGAACTTCCGGACCAATCTTCCGAATCAACTTCCGAGTGAAGGTTCCGAGTAAAGTTCCGAGTGAAGGTTCCGAGTAAAGTTCCGAACGAAGTTCCGGATCAAAACTTCCGAACCAAGTTCCGGATAAACTTCCGGATCAAGGTGACTTCCGAATCAATTTTCTTTAAATATTTTTAAGTGTTACTGTTTCTTACTGCTGCTTCATTTTTATTTTATATTTAAGTTCAAGTCTTTATTAATTGTTATTAATTTAATTGCTTTGAATTTAAGTTTGTATTTTAGTTCATCTAAACTTTTAGTAGATTAGAAAATCAATCCCCTTTTTAGTAACCAAGAACAATCATTCCACTTAGAACCGAGATCAATTCGAGAGGATATCGAGAGAATATAGAGAACCCCGTGCAAAATCCTTGTATCAATAAACAAATAAATAATTTATTGTTAACTGATGGCTTGTGGTCGGATATTGATATAGTAAGATTACATAAGAGGATATGATTATTTACCCAAAACCACTTTCTTAGAACCGGGCAGATAGATCCCAGCATGTCTGTGCACGCTGTGTTGATCCACCCAACCACCCTTTAAATAACATAAAGGGTACATCCAAACCGTTTACCTGCGATATTCAAAGCTGAAGATAGATCATTTGATTTGCTCGATTGCACCTTGAAAAGCAGATCATAAAACATAAAATTTATAGAACATTAACACAATAATCACTTTCTATTCGCTCAAAATTATTTTTTAAAAGGAAGATGTAGAATTGAACATAGGTTCGAGTCTTTGTTTTTGCCTAAATCGTTTAGATGGTATTAGGGTTTAGAGATCAGACAAAAAGAAATGGAATGAATATTGATGGTTTCAAAGATAGGAGTGTAAAGATGGTGACGGCTGTTTTTTAGTTAGGGTTTTTATGTGTGTGTGTGTTTTTTAGGCTGTCGATGTGTTTTGGTGTATTGTAAATACATGTGTTTTCAAAGCGCCACTTTTTTTTAAAAAGGCATTTTCTAACCACAACTTCCGAAATTTTTTGAGATTTTTTAGGCAATAATCAAATCCTATTGGTTTAGAGGTGCCATGTCACATATGACATGGATTAGAGGTGTGGTATCAAGTCATAATTATATATATATATATAATATACACATATATATATATATATATATATATATATATATATATATATATATATATATATATATATATATATATATATATATATATATATATATATATATATATATATATATATATATATATATATATATATATATATATATATATATATATATATATATATATATATATATATATATATATATATATATGTATATATATATATATATATGTATATATATATATATATGTATATATATATATATATATATGTATATATATATATATATGTATATATATATATATATATGTATATATATATATATGTATATATATATATATATATATGTATATATATATATATATATGTATATATATATATATATATATATATATATATATATATATATATATATATATATATATATATATATATATATATATATATATATATATATATATATATATATATATATATATATATATATATATATATATGTATATATATATATATGTATATATATATATATATATATATATATATATATATATATATATATATATATATATATATATATATATATATATATATATATATATATATATATATATATATATGGGCGTTATTGTGGTGACCGGTTTTAAAATAAAAACAATAGGAACCATTTTGGACCGTTAGATTGATCGTTATGGACTAGATCTAATTTTATTTCATTTTAATTGATAAAGGTATTTTTGTAATAAAATTGTAACTATAGTGGCAATTTGCACATCAAATGGCTGATTTAAGCTATGTTTATTTTTATAACGTATAAATTTTTTTATGCCTAATAGATACCGTAGTATTAATATCTATTAAAGTATCGATTTTAAATATAGTGATGCATTTTTTGGCAAACTTCTTGACACATATATGACACACTTTCGATACATAGATAGTGACTTACAAATCGTTACGGTACCACATTTGTAATACATCACTATTTTTTGAGATTTGTACAAGTGGTGCCAGTAAACTATGTGTGTCATTAAAGTTTGTGTAAAAAATTTGTTATGTCACTAAAATATCTTGCTATAAAATTAAGTAGGTTAAGAGATTTAATTTATCAATAACAATGTGTCGTCGATATTTATGTGTCACTACATCTTAAAAAATAATGTGACATACACTAAAAATGTGTCACCAATATTCATGTGTCACTACATCTAAAAAAAATAATATGCCATTATATATCACTAAAAATATGTCATCAATATTTGTAAGTCACCATATCTCAAAAATTAAACAAATCTGTCAGTATATGTCAATAAAAATGTATAATTAATATTTATGTGTCATTATATCCAAAAAAATGTGCCATTATATATATGTCAAAAACCGTATGCATCATAAATTTAGTTTAACTATATACGGTGACACTAAAAGCATGTTATGACCCTCGATAAAAATCGACCATAGTTATCGACGAATGGCCATTTTTAATAACACGGACAACATGAAGAAAGTATTACCTAGTTGATAATAGAAAATGGATAACATGGAAAAAGTAGTACATAATACATGAACATGTAAGAAACTTTGTTTCATTAAATAAAAATTATAAAATGTGATCACTTATTCTTATTTTGCGAAAAGTAATACATAGTCACATATGAAGAATGTTGTTACAGACCATAATTAATGAGACATGACAAAACTGAGTTATGTACATTTATTAGTGGCACAAAACCAATTTATATGTAACTACTAAAGCCATCAAAATACTGGGAATCAACTCGTATTACCAAACGGAGCTGTCGTTGTTGTCTTTAGTATCCACCCAAAATTATAACAGTTTAAAACTATCAAATACAATAGTAATTGGATATAAAATCGACATATATATGTCTTATTTTAGCAATTCAGTGGGTTTAGGTTTAATAAGAAGGTTGGATCTTCTTATTGTAAATGACAAAGACTTAAAGTGCAAGATTATTTTTTTATTATTTGTGATAGGAGAATGAGACAGTTTAGATTCAGATAAAGAACTAAAGCTGAGTAAAATGTCTACAACACCCTTATTTGTTTTTATGTGGTTATATTTTCATTTAATTCTCAAATTCCAAATGTCATAAATCTATTGATTCTTATAGTTTTTATCTTAAGAGTGGTTCTCATTTGCACGTAAATCTATATATATATATATATATATATATATATATATATATATATATATATATATATATATATATATATATATATATATATATATATATATATATATATATATATATATATATATATATATATATATATATATATATATATATATATATATATATATATATATATATATATATATATATATATATATATATATATATATATATATATATAGTTTACAAGTAGAGATCATGTTAATGTCACTTTATTATTCAAGTTCAACTCATGCCATGGTTATTTACTTCTTTGACATTTGTTTACGTTATTACGAGATTTGATCTTTAAAGACTTATTCCAGTATGGATTCTTATTGTGGTATGTACTTTGGTTCTTTAAAGACTTATTTCCGTCTAATGTAAACTTTTTATAACTCATATACTGATATATAAGTACATATTACAAGTAAAAACCGATAAAACCCGAACTCTATAACATATGGACATTAACGGGCCATGTTAGCCTTATTGGACTATTAATCCAACTAATTTGGCTAAACACTTATGAACTTACTTATTCGGCTTAACCCACTTGGGCCTAACATGTAAGTATAATACTCATATTAAAAGTGTAAAATGGACTAATATAATGCAATGGGCTTATAATGGGCTTAATGGGCCTTGATAAGTAAATAAGATGAACTAGTGAAACTAATATAAAAGTTACCAACACATAACACTAAAATGTGTAAATGAGAATGCACAATTCCACTTGATCATCATCATATTTATAAAGTCATCATATGTATACATAATTGTTATTTTTATAAATTCATTGGATAAAAGTCTAAGACCGATTATTATTTATATAGGTTTTCGTGATCGAAGCACGTCCGTAGCCGATAATCCGCCTTTCATTATCAACGTGAGTTCATAGCCTCGCACTCTTTTAAATGTTTTATTAAATGATTTGTAAACCCGCGAGGGAGATAACATGCTAGTTTTTGATAAAAATAGAATAGAAGTAGTCCCGATGGTATGCTTAACGATATGGACCCGAATGATGCTATGACCCAATAAAAGAGATAAAAAGGATTATTAGTAGTTAGGTTATGTCACTTAAAGTCCCATTAGCATGAATTGTAAACTACCGGGATTTGGTAGACGCTTATGCATATGATAGTACTATTTGGGTACGATCACGTACCACATTGATTGGTAAGCGAATTTATGTATGAGAAGATTTACATAGCGTGATTTTTGTGACGACACGCTAACTTAGATGGGCAAATTGTTTGTCGGGTTCGCGGCCCGTTGTTTGTGATAGTAAGGTAACAATGTCATACGACTAATAATAATCCAATGTAATCTAAATATCTGATATGATACGATGCAAATAACGATAATAATATTACCTATAATTGTAATATTGAGGCTACGGTGTCATGGACGGTTTAAGATGTATGCTTTGCTTTATATATTATCTGACTAGCAATACGAGGACTTAATTCTGATATTATACTTGTGTTCTGATTTTAACGATTGTTTTATATAACGGTTTTATTAAACTCTATGAATTCACTCGGCATTCGCCTGATATGATTTTTGCATGTTTTTATCTCAGGTGCTTGAAGGTAATTCAGATGGAGATCGACTCTGATGGCCCACATAATAATAAAACTGTTCATTCGATCTATGTTTTGTAAACCTAATGACCTGTATAATTTGGGACCTGTTGTACACTTGAAACTTTTATTTCGAATGAATGTATGTTAAACCTTGTACAACCATTTTTATGTGTTGTCTATGATTGGAGTTATTGTGCTATCCCGTAACACTCTAAAGACTCTTTCGCTGTACCGATATGAAATTTGAGAGTGTTACAGTTTGGTACCAGAGCTCTCGTTATAGAGAACGAAAGATTTTAAAAACCAAGGTTTTGAACAAAACTTTTCAAAATCTTTTAACTATAAACATTTAAGAAAATATTTGAAAAACCTTTTGACTATAACGATGCCAAAGATCTCCGACGTTACCAACAAGCCTTATTGAGAAGATATATATTTTGATATATATAATTTAATTTATATATATGTATATATCGTGGTTTCAGTATGTAGCTGTTTAATAACTATGTTATTCTAATACGAGATATATATAAAATGCAGATTGTCATGGCTGACCCTAATATTTGTAGAGAACCATGTTATTCCCGAACCTAATGTAGATGATAACCCTTATTTAGACTTAGTTGATTATGATGTAAATGAGGATATGGATGATGATGAGGAGGAAACATTTGAGGATCCCGAGCCCGAGATAGGACTAGGAGATCAGATTGCCCCTCAGATTGATATGGTAGAGAATGAGAATGATAATGTTGGTATTGAGAATGATGATGAGATTGGGATAGATAAATAATGAAGATGACGACGAGGATGTCGAGGAGGATATAGGTATAGATGATGAGGTTGATGATGATGATGAGGCTGAGCTTATTTACCCTTATGATGTTCTGGAGGGCGAGCCCTTACCCCCTCTTGTTTATTGGTCTGATTCTGAGATTGAGCTACTTAGAGATGAATTGTCTGAATCGTCTGAATCTGATTCTGAATCAGAGGATGATGAGGATGATGATGAACCTGATGGTACTGATAGTATTTCTACTCGTAGAGATGTGATAGGAGAGTCGTCTAGGGTTCGAGAGGCTACTTATATTGATGGTCTTGCACCTTGGGCCTTGATACGTGATTTAGATGCTTCCCGTGCTCAGAGTAGTATGACAGAGGTTGGATTAGGTGTTGTTCAGACTCATGTTGCTTATTTGGAGTCAAAGACTAAGGTTGGTGAGAAAGAGCGGGAATTGCTTAACTTTGATTTGACTGATGTAGAGCGTGGTTTGAATGAGGCTTTTAGGAGGTTATCTATGTTAGAAAGTGGTGAGTTTGCTCTAATGAAGAAAAAAGTGAATACTATAGAGATTCAGCTGAGTGTAGCTCGTGCGATGCGTGAGAAAGCTGAGAAACAGAAGAATATATCTGTTGGTTGGAACATTAGATTTTATGCTGAGACGGTTGAAAGAGGAGTGATCCGTAAGCGCCCAGCTGAAGATGTGTCTTGTGATCGTCCGACGAAGATACAGAAGACGATGGATGATGGACCATCTGGCGGTTCTCAGTAGACCAGTCTATCTTTAGTAGTGACCTTTGTATCTTTTGTACCTTTTGTGACTTTGACTGAACCGACTTATTAGTTAGTAGACCTGGCACGAATTTTAGGCTTGTATAGTGCTAGAAACTTTGATATGGGATGTAAATTAAGACAATGCTTTTGTTTCAAATCCAATGAAATATGTATCTTGTCTTGAATTCCATATTGTGCCTTATTTGTATCTTGATTATGAATTCAATCCATCTTATATGAATCCCTTATTGGGTGAATGCTTAATACTTTGAAATTGTGAAATTATAGAACTATGCCGCCCAAGAAAGCCGTGACTGAGGATGATGTACATTGCGGAGCAAGTTACCGCATCTATGACTGAATTTATGGCAAATGCTAGAAATGGAGCTGGCGGTAGTGGAGCTGGCGGTAGTGGAGCTGGCGGTAGTAGAGCTGGCGGTAGTGGAGCTGGCAGTAGTGGAATTGGTGGTACTAATGTTAATGTGAATGCTAATGTTGGAGGAAATGAAGGAGGACTTGGAACTAATGCACCTGAAGTTGGTGGTTGTACTTATGTGACGTTCATGAAGTGTGAACCTCTACCTTTTAATAGAACTGAAGGTGCTGTAGGATTAAGACAGTGGATTGAGAAGATTGAGTCGGTGTTTCGGATTAGTAAGTGTAAAGAGGAAGATAAGGTGACTTTTGCTATGGCTACTCTTAAAGGTCGTGCGTTGACTTGGTGGAACGGGAGAATTGCTTTCATGGGTATTGATGCTGCTAATGCCACTCCTTGGGCTGAAATTAAGAAGTAGATGACTTTGGAGTTCTGTCCCCGTAGTGTGATCATTAGGTTAGAACAAGAGTTGATTCATCTGAGAATGAAAGGTGTGGACATTGATAGCTACACAAACCGATTCCATGAGTTGGCCTTGCTATGTCCTCGATTGGTGGAACCCGAAGAGATCCGAATTGAGCAATATATTAAAGGGTTGACCAAGAACATCCGAGGGGACGTGACATCATCAAAACCACTGACCATTGATGATGCTGTTCGAATGTCTTACCAACTCATTGGGCAGATAATTCAGGATAGGGAAGATGAAGCACGTACTAGTGAGAAAAGAAAGGGTGATGGTGATCGTGTAGATAGAGGTGATCATAGGAAGAATTTCAATCGCCGTCAGAACCAGAGAAAGGGGAATGCAAATGCTCTTACAAAAAGCACACCGTGCAATGATGAAAGATGTCCTAAGTGTGGCAACCAGAGGCATGCTGGCGACTGATGGAAGTGCCAAAATTGCGGAAAGCTTGGACACAAAGTTGAAAGGTGTAAGAAGGAAATCATTTGCTTCAACTGTAACGAAGAGGGTCATAAGAAATCGGATTGCCCTAAGTTGAAAGCACTTGTACCTGGAAGAAACCCCCAGGGTGGTGCTTATCAACTTGGAACAGTGGAGGTGAAGAAAGAGGATCCGAATGTCGTTATTGGTACGTTTTTACTCAACAATCATTATGCTGTTGCTTTATTTAACTTGGGTGCTGATAGAAGCTTTGTATCCACTAAATTTAGTGCCCTTATTGACATTGAACCTGTTGAGATAAATACCAGTTATGAGGTGGAATTGGCTGATGGTAAATTAGTGAAAACTAATAAGCTATTAGAAGGATGCTCTCTAAATCTCTTAAACTATTCCTTTCCGATTGATATGATGTTGATAGAATTAGGTAGTTTTGATATTATTATTAGTATGGATTGGTTGTCGTTGAATAATGCTACTATTTTATGTGGAGAAAAGAAGGCTATGATTCCTCTTAGGAATAGGACGTTAGTAATTGATGGTAATCGAGGTGAATCCCGTTTGAAAATCGTTTCATGTATTTAAGTCCAAAAGTACATCAGGAACGATTGCGAGTTATTTTTAGCTCAAGTGACCGGGAATGAGTCTAAGGAGAAACGATTGGAAGATGTACCTATTATCTGTGAATTTCCTGAGGTATTTCCTAAAGATTTACCCGGACTTCCACCGATAAGGCAAGTTGAGTTTCAAATCGATTTAATTCCTGGTGCTGCACTTGTGGCACGTGCGCCATACCGATTAGCACCTTCTGAACTAAAGGAGTTACCTGAACAACTTAAGGAGTTGTCTGATAAAGGTTTTATTCGACCGAGCTCGTCGCCTTGGGGAGCTCCAGTCTTGTTCGTTAAGAAGAAGGATGGATCTTTCCGTATGTGCATTGATTATAGGGAACTGAATAAGTTGACGATTATAAATCGATATCCTTTACCAAGGATTGATGATTTGTTTGATCAACTACAAGGATCTAGTGTGTATTCTAAGATAGATTTGCGGTGTGACAATCCGTTAATTTATGATTGATATTTTATTCTTAATATTTATTTGAAAACATTATTTTAATGTTACAATATGAACTCACTAATTTTTGGGAAGAAATTTGGATTTACGTCTTGAAGTAGCATCGACTACGTCTAAACCGGAGGATTCAACGTTAAGTGCTAACGTTTACATACACCGTCTTTGGTGACAGTCAGACATTTCAGAAAATAAATTTATCCGTGAATATTATTTTGGAGTTTTAAATTTGTGTTGGTTCATAAACTCACAAATTTACGAGAAGAGATTAGGACTTACGATTTTAATTTAACGTCCTTTAAGACTAAACCGGAAACCTTAGGATTACGTATTTACGTTTTCGAACTCCGTTTTTGATGAAACAATTTTTATTAGATTCGTTTTGTGCCGTTGATTCATAATTTATAAAAACGTTTTTCGTAAAACAACCCGAGGGCACGCAAATCGAGGAAAATAGAATCGAGGAATACCCGTAAATTAGTGAGGTGGGATAAAATACATTATCCCACCCCACTAGCACACATAGGACGGCCAAACTATTGCCTCAACACATGAGGTGTCAAGTTTTAAGCTAACTAGCAACACTTGTTGCTAAAGCTTACCTTGTAAGCTACATACACATCAAAACCAACAAGCAAAACCATTCACTTCATTTCCTACATGCAAAAACCACCACTTTCTCTCTTCTTCTCCATGTTTGCCGTCCACTCCTACACCATAAACACCACTTTTGATAAAAAATTAACCACAAATTCATATGTTATCTCTACATATGATGAAGCTCTTTTGAAACCCTATTGATTGGTGGTGATTATAACATCCAAGGAGGAGTTTTCATGGTGTCTTGGGGATGATTTTCCACAAGTAGTTTATGAAGATTGGTGGCCTTGAAGATGGTCTTGGTTATCCACAAGTTTCTCCATCAAAATCCATGGCCAAATCACAACCTACATCATCTTGGTGGTATAAAGATTGTCCTCCTCATCCTCTTGTTATTTTTATTATGTAATCTTGTATTTCTTTCACTTATGTATATGTATATGATGATGAATGATGATTAAAAATATTGTGTGGGGATTTGGTGTTGATAAACATGCTTAAAAAGATGAAAAACTATAAGAAACAAGGTTAAAATCTTGCTTAATTTAGATGGCTGTATAAAACAGTAAAGATTCATATGGTAAACTGGTAAAATGACTTTAATAGATTGATATACAGTAAGCTATGAGTCTTGTACACATGTGAGAGTTGGCCATGCAATGGAATCATTGTAATGAGTGAGATATGATCAAAACAAGTTTAAAGTACAAATCTGAGTTCACAGTTTTAGACGATTTTTAGAAAATACTTAGAGGATGATTCAACAGTAGCTATAGGAGAGTTAAATGGAGCACATATCATGTATTTTATGTGATAAAAATTTGAGCTTCTATCTCCATATAGAAATCTAGATATGTCAGTTTTGGTGAAGATGAAAATAAAAATCAGATTTTGGAAATTAAAGAATAATAGTATTATATAAGCACTCAAATAAAAATAGTATAAAATATGTATTAAAACCCACTAACTTATATATTTCATCTATATAAATATGTACAAGGGTAAATAAGTGGACATTTTATAAAATGGTAACTTGTTAAGTTTTATAAGTTATAAAACTATACACATGATTTTTACGACTTTTTCGGCTATTACCGTAAAATTAACGTTTTTGTTAAATAAAACTTAGACGGTTGGACCCGTCTAATGTAAACTTTTTATAAACTCATATATTGATATCTAAGCATATATAACAAGTAAAAACCGATAAAACCCGAACTATATAACATACGGACATTAACGGGCTAAATTAACGTTATTAAACTAATAAAACAACAAAATGGACTAAAACACTTATAAACTTATTTATTGGGCTTAACCCATTTGGGCCCAACATATAAAGTATAACTACTGATAATATAAGTATGAAGAGGATTAATACAAGTTAATGAACTTATAATAAGTTTATTGAACTTAAAACACGTAAATAGGTAAAACTAGTAAACTAGTAAAAAGATACCAATACGTAAACACTAAAATGAGTAAAAGAGAATATGTAAACCCACTTGATCATCATATATATATAATCATCATATGTATACATAAATGTTATTTTAATAAAGTCATTGGACATGAGTCTAAGACGAGTATTATTTGTCTAGGTTTCCGTGATTGAAGCACGTACCGTACATCCGAATTGCCGACAACCCGCCTTCCCACATCAATGTGAGTTCATAGCCTTGCACTCTTTTAAATGTTTTTATGAAATGTTTTATATACCCGCGAGGGAGATAACATGTTAGTTTTTACAAAATAGGACACCATTTGTCCCGATTGTTTGTTTATTGATTTGGACCCGAATGATTGTATGACCCGATTGTATGACCCGATGAATGATTAAAGGACCCGATAGATGAAATAAAATGGATTATTAAAGTTAGTTTATGTCACTAAAAGTCCCATTAGCATGATTTGTGAACTACCGGGATTTGGTAGACGCTTGTGCATATAATAGTACTATTTGGGGACGATCACCCCAGTTCGCGCCTTGACGGTTGATCCCCGTCGTGCCACATTGATTGGTAAGCGAATTTATGTATGAGAAGATTTCAATAGCATGACCTTTGTGACGACACGCTACTTTAGATGGGCAAATTGAGTATCGGGTTAGCTACCCGTTGTTGGTTTAGTAAGGTAACAATGTCATGCGACTTATAATAATCCAATTAACGAAATACTAATAGACGCACCGAATTACGATGTATTGCCTGACTAGCAATACAAGGTCATACTATTGATATTATGTTCGTGTTTTGGTTTTATATAACCATATTCATATAACGGTTTTTATTTAATCTATACAACGTTGCAAAACGTATTGTATGGTGTTTTTAACGACAATGATTCGTATAATGGTTTTTAAGGCACATGCCTATATTATGTTTTTGATAAAGATTCGTATAAAATGATTTTGGCTATTTTATGGCCTATTGCAATGATTTGTACAAAATGATTTTTGGTAATAATTTTATACCAAAAGTTATATTGATGTAATTTATTAAACTCTATGAATTCACTCGGCGTTATCGCTGACCTTTTCTTTTAACATGTCTTATCTCAGGTACTTGAAGGTAATTCTCGGGAAGACAACAAGAATTCATGGCCCGCACCTAAATACTTATTTCTATTCAAATGCTTTGTAAAACCTGTATTAAATATAATGACCTGGGACCTATGTAACTTTGATATTTATGAATGGAAATGCTTTTATTATTAAACGACGCGATTTTTATGCGTTGTCTATGATGTGAGTAATGTACTATCCCGTAACACCAACGAGTCTTCCGCTGTATTGAGTTGTATAAATTTGGGGGTGTTACAGTTTGGTACCAGAGCTCTCGTTATAGAGAACGAAAGATTTTTAAAACCAAGGTTTTGAATAAAACATTTCAAAATCTTTTAACTATAAACATTTTTCTAAAAATGTATAAAAATCTTTTGACTATAAAGGTGCCGAAGAATTCCCGAGTTACCGACAAGGCCAGACTGAGAAGTGTTATTTTAATATATATATAACTTAGATTATATATATGATGTAATTTGATTACATGATTGTTTGATGATTATTTTGATATTTATACGAGTTATTTATACGACGTAGATTGTCACAAGGAACCCTAAATCCCCTAGTAAATTAATCGAAGCTATTCTCGTAGGAATTCTAGCTATCTTAGATCTAAACCAAGTTGTGGATATTTATGATCCCAACAAATGGTTTATACTCGTAAGAAATGTAGATATTAGTTGATTGCAATATTGAAGAAGAATTGGCGAGATTAAATCTGATATCGATGTCATGACGATCTTTCCATATAGAGTGGAGTTTGACAAAACGTTACCACCTAGAAAGATGTCATCTGACTCGTTGTCATCCAAATCTTAAACTGAAATCGAAAGGGTGAATGTTGCACTTGAGGCTGTCATTGGAACCATTACCCAAAAGCCTCATGCCACTAATACCTTTCCGAGAAGTCTAGTTGAATGATCAAGTCATTTCATACTAGTGACTCATTTGATAATCGTTGTTGTAAGAGCTATAGGATTGGAAATTAAGTGATGGTCATATCGAGCTTTTATTGCCCTATTAAGGTGTAAGAATAAGGATGAAAGTATTGGAGAATGAGGTAGGATATCGAATTGAGTATAAAATTGGTTGAAACTTGAATAAAGTAAAATTTAACCCGTATGGAATGTGAGATTATTAAGAGGAAGTCGTTAAGTTCTGTGATTGAATTATAAGGATTTAATTGATTGTAGGTTCGTGTTAAGGGTTGTTCCTAGGCCATGGTCCACTAATGAGGATGCCCAGTGTCCAATAAATAAAGTGAAGAAATCTTCTTCTGAATTGGGACCGACAGATCTTCCGGGACAGGTGGAACCCCCATAATTCTTGTAGATTAGTATTCCATGTGGTATCTTTTAAAAATCCCTAACATAACTGAGATATCAGTTGGTAGGATGAGTTCTGAGAATTGTATGACATAGTGACACGTAATGTGTTACGGTACAATTTTGACTTGTTTGTGATTAGTGAAAAGACTACCTTTGATTGCTAAATTCTACATGTATTGATGTTATCTATCTTTTATTTGCTTCATCCTAATGTTCACATTAGTGATGCAACCATTGAACAAGTACTCATCTCGAATTGAGTTACGTTGTGGATTATTCTTTTCGAGAGCCAGCAAGGCCATGAACCTCATGATTATTTGGCTAAAGCTCATTTCCTATCATATCGTAGTTAATTCTTGGCGAACAAGTTTTCATCACTCTTTTGCAGATCACTGATTGTTTTTATAAGATAAAACAGTATCCCTTGATAAAAGATTAGATTTTCATCACCATATGGATTATTTAAAGTGAGATTTATAAGTGATTGTTATCGAAATGAAGTTGTTTATAAAACACCTTGGAAAACCTAATTGTTTTCATAACAAAGAAAATCTTTGTAAATTTATTTTTGATTCTTATTTTAGAATTAAGCATGAAAATGTTTTTTTTATAAACATGATGATAAAATTTTGACGAACTGAGTATTGCATCGTTGATCTTGAAATTGTATATAGTTGCGCGCCTACATACAATTTGGAATGGACCATGCAAGACTGATTAGTAGTCACCATAAAACTAATGACTAAACACTATATTTTCTTTGAAGATTGTGAAAGATTAAATTTTATGAGATCTGCAAGAAGTGAAAAATAGGGACATAGTGTTAGGGACACCTACATATGTGCCTGTAGCATCTATTCTTCTGAGTTGAATTTACTCATCTGTGGAATTTGTCTTATTTAACAATTGATATTCCGTTCTTATCCAATTCTCCCGTAGTGAGATTCTTAGGAAAAATATCTGATTACCGAGTGTTGATACCCGACTGGATGTATTGACGTTCTTATCATTTCTTATGATTTGATTTCATTTGAATGACCTGGGTAACGATCCGAGGAGCTTTCAAATGCGTACTCAAATTATGAAAACATGGGATATATTCATATTCGTTAAATGTTTTCGTCTGTATCTGATTTGAAATTCTCTCGCATAGAATATGCGTTGACCTTACTCTTTTAATAGAAGTTGTGTCTCCATATATCCCTGAATTTGTGAAGGATTATGAGTTATTATTAGTCTTTTGAGAAGTTCACATCTTATCGATGATAATGAAACTAGAAAGTTAATAGTGCCAGTAGAATGAATTGATTGATTATGACATGACGACATTGTCTTAATTGATGGGAACTCGAGTAGAATTCCCTCAAATGATAAGATGTTGATTATCAAAAGTGATCTAAATAATTCTTGATGGATGATCGTATCCTGCATTTAGACTTGAAATCTATACCGTGAATGATTGTGAATTAGTCATAGATATTATAATCTAGAAAGAACTTAAAATAAATGTATTAAAAGATGTTTATGTTATCTGAAACTTTAGTAAGTATTTGTTGATGAATTACCTAGACTTTCACCATTAAGACAAGTTGAAATTGGTATTAATTATATTCCCGGTGCTGCACCTGTGGCGTGTGCACTGTACGTCAGCACCATCTGAATTAAAGGAATTACCGTACAACTAAGAGAGTTGTCGGAGAAAGATTTTATTCTACCGAGCTCGTCATTATGAAGAGCTATGGTGTTATCATTCCTTATATTTTTAGATTACTATGAACTGAGTAAATTGACAATCGAAAACGATATCCATAACTCGAAATGGAAGATTTGTTCTATCATTTACAAGGTTCTAGCGTATGTTTTAAAGACTTGATCCATGGCATGGTTATCATCAATTTCGCGTCCGAGAAAAGGATTATCTATTCCAATCACTACATCCAGAACTTGTAATGAATATTATGAGTTTCATGTTATATCGTTTGGATTGACTAATACACATGTAGCATTCAAAAATTTGGTGAATCACGTGTGTAGGCTGTAATTTGATAAATTCATGCTTGAGATTATTAAGGACCATTTGTTTGTATATAAGAATAAGAATGAAGTTAATAATTAATTATAGATTGCCCTGAATTGGCCGAACAATTAAAAATTTTTACCTTGAATATTTAACATAAGACTAAAGACTCGATACTTTACATGATTTAACCGTGTGATTAATAGATAATGGAGTACAAATTGACTCTTCAAAAGTTAGAAGTCATTTAAGACTTTGAGTTATACTAAAAGAAAGTGCAAATATATATTGACAAATGTTTTAACAAAGGATTTTAAGGGATTATTCCCTTATACACAAACCATTTAACTAAACTTCTGTTTAGGGGTAAATGTTTGTGTATACCTCAAGATAACTTAAGAAGGATTGAGGAAATCATTTAAACCATGACTTGAAATTTGAAACGATACATTTTTGCTTTTCAACTAAGAAAATTTTGACCAAAATATAAACAAATATTTTCGAACAATTACGAATCTTATTAATTATTTTCGATAAATCAGCAAAAATCGTGTTAATAAAATTTAAATTTATTTTGAATATCTTTATATAATTGGACGAACTAAGAAATTTAAAATTTTTACGTTTACGTTTCATAAAAATTAAATAATTATTGTTAATTTACATGTAATAATTATCGACGCTTTAAACGTCGGATTTAGCAAAACTAATAAAAATAATAGTTGAGATAGAACTAAGACTTAGAAAATATGAAGAAAGAATTCCTGAGTAAATTGTAGACGTGATAATTATTTCGTCAAGAAAGATGAATGTAAATACTGACACATTATGTAGAAAATATGAAGAATCAATTACGATGTATTCTTAATAATGAATGTGCAAAATAAATTGCCGAACAATTTAAAATATAGCTGATGCTTATAAAAAGGATAATATAGATAATAAAAAAAAGGGGGGGGGGGGGGGTTCGCAGTTAATGTGAACCATTAGAATTGAGAAGCCGATAGCGTTAAATGTATAAAAGGCCACTTGTGATTGTCTAAATATGGAAGATTGTGAGATGTAGTTAAATTGGAAATCTTGTAAGTATAAGTATTATATGTATGTCATTTTTGACTAAAAGTATCTTTGTGTGAAGAAGTTGTACTAATGACAAATTATGAAGGCAGACATCGCCTCATACATTAGTAAACGTCTAGCTATTGCAAAGGTCATCATCTGAATTTGATTCGATTTGGGTCATCGTCGACAGACTGACCAAAGCTAATATCATTCCCGTTAATGATAAATGCAAAAGAGTTATGTAAACATAGTGTGCCTGTATCGAACATATTTATCAAGATCCTCGCTTCGCATTGAATTTCTAGAGATTTGCTCAGAAGTCATTAAGAACGGATCTTGATGAGAGTACTGTGTACCACCCCAATCGAAGGGACGAGGTAAAGTAACGATACAAAATACTATAAGCACTATTTTATGATTGAATGATTGACCTTTGGTGATAGACCGTATAATCGTTTTCCTTTGGAAAGATTATCATTGATAATCATCGTATTAGGATTGAGATCGAATCTTGTTAGGATCTATATATTAGAGCATCTGTAAGCAGGAGTTGAGATAAAGACACCCGACATACACCCATTGTGAGTTGGACATGTCTTTTAGGTTTAAGGTTTCCTATGATGGCGAACCTAACCTTACAAAATACTCGACCCGCGAGATCTGAAATGATTGTTGAAATTAGGATCTAATTATTGACTGCCGGTAGTGGGCAAGAGGTTATGCGAATATGGAATGTAGATCTTGAAGTGCCAGATGGGTAGCGAAGTTATGCCACAACTTTTAACCTTGGAGAAATGAATTAATGATCTGACAAATCATGGGATATAAGTCCCCGTTGTATGGGACCATTGAGATGATGTAAAAGATTTGGTTTGAAAGGCATGTAAGCTGGATCTACCCTAGGACTTCAAGAATTGCGTGAATTATGTTTCGTAAATCGAACTTGATGGAATATCTATCAAGTGAAGATCTGATTGTTCTTAGTAAAGTTTAGATCGGCGAAAAGTTGCATTCATCAAAAACCCGTGAACATCATGGATAGAGAAAGTAAGTCAACATTTAGCCTGATCTTATTCCCGTAGTTATGTTTGATGAAACTCGCGTATTAATGAATTACACTTATGAGAAAAGACCGAATGTGGAGGAAATAACCACATGGCTTTAACTCTATAAGAAGCGAGTAGTAAGATGATCTTTGAGGACAAAGATCCTGTTTAGGGGTAAATGCTGTGACAATCCGTCAATTTATGATTGATATTTTATTCTTAATATTTATTTGAAAACATTATTTTAATGTTACAATATGAACTCACTTATTTTTGGGAAGAAATTTGGATTTACGTCTTGAAGTAGCATCGACTACGTCTAAACCGGAGGATTCAACGTTAAGTGCTAACGTTTACATACACCGTCTTTGGTGACAGACCGACATTTCAGAAAATAAATTTATCCGTGAATATTATTTTGGAGTTTTAAATTTGTGTTGGTTCATAAACTCACAAATTTACGAGAAGAGATTAGGACTTACGATTTTAATTTAACGCCCTTTACGACTAAACCGGAAACCTTAGGATTACGTATTTACGTTTTCGAACTCCGTTTTTGATGAAACAATTTTTATTAGATTCGTTTTGTGCCGTTGATTCATAATTTATAAAAAAGTTTTTCGTAAAACAACCCGAGGGCACGCAAATCGAGGAAACTAGAATCGAGGAATACCCGTAAATTAGTGAGGTGGGATAAAATACATTATCCCACCCCACTAGCACACATGGGACGGCCAAACTATTGCCTCAACACTTGAGGTGTCAAGTTTTAAGCTAACTAGTAACACTTGTTGCTAAAGCTTACCTTGTATGCTACATACACATCAAAACCAACAAGCAAAACCAACAAGCAAAACCATTCACTTCATTTCCTACATGCAAAAACCACCATTTTCTCTCTTCTTCTACATGTTTGCCGTCCACTCCTACACCATAAACACCACTTTTGATCAAAAATTAACCATGAATTCATATGTTATCTCTACATATGATGAAGCTCTTTTGAAACCCTATTGATTGGTGGTGATTATAACATCCAAGGAGGAGTTTTCATGGTGTCTTGGGGCTGATATTCCACAAGGAGTTTATGAAGATTGGTGGCCTTGAAGATGGTCTTGGTTATCCACAAGTTTCTCCATCAAAATCCATGTCCAAATCACAACCTACATCATCTTGGTGGTATAAAGATTGTCCTCCTCATCCTCTTGTTATTTTGATTATGTAATCTT
The DNA here is from genome assembly GCA_025667525.1 of Glebionis coronaria. Lineage (NCBI taxonomy): Eukaryota > Viridiplantae > Streptophyta > Magnoliopsida > Asterales > Asteraceae > Glebionis > Glebionis coronaria. Next base: position 71,759 of record JANFOE010001833.1, read on the forward strand.
GTATTTGTTTCACTTATGTATATGTATATGATGATGAATGATGATTAAAAATATTGTGTGGGGATTTGGTGTTGATAAACATGCTTAAAAAGATGAAAAACTATAAGAAACAATGTTAAAATCTTGCTTAATTTAGATGGCTGTATAAAACAGTAAAGATTCATATGGTAAACTGGTAAAATGACTTGAATAGATTGATATACAGTAAGCTATGAGTCTTGTACACATGTGAGAGTTGGCCATGCAATGGAATCATTGTAATGAGTGAGATATGATCAAAACAAGTTTAAAGTACAAATCTGAGTTCACTGTTTTGGACGATTTTTAGAAAATACTTAGAGGATGATTCAACAGTAGCTATAGAAGAGTTAAATGGAGCACATATCATGTGGTTTATGTGATAAAAATTTGAGCTTCTATCTCCATATAGAAATCTAGATATGGCAGTTTTGGTGAAGATGAAAATAAAAATCAGATTTTGGAAATTAAAGAATAATAGTATTATATAAGCACTCAAATAAAAATAGTATAAAATATGAATTAAAACCCACTAACTTATATATTTCATCTATATAAATATGTACAAGGGTAAATAAGTGGACATTTTATAAAAATGGTAACTTGTTAAGTTTTATTAGTTATAAAACTATAAACATGATTTTTACGACTTTTTCGGCTATTACCGTAAAATTAACGTTTTTGTTAAATAAAACTTAGACGGTTGGACCCGTCTAATGTAATCTTTTTATAAACTCATATACTGATATATAAACATATATAACAAGTAAAAACCGATAAAACCCGAACTATATAACATACGGACATTAACGGGCTACATTAACGTTATTAGACTAATAAAACAACAAAATGGACTAAAACACTTATAAACTTATTTATTAGGCTTAACCCATTTTGGCCCAACATATAAAGTATAACTAATGATAATATAAGTATGAAATGGATTAATACAAGTTAATGAACTTAAAATAAGTTTATTGAACTTAAAACACGTAAATAGGTAAAACTAGTAAACTAGTAAGGAGATACCAATACGTAAACACTAAAATGAGTAAAAGAGAATATGTAAACCCACTTGATCATCATATATATATAATCATCATATGTATACATAAATGTTAATTTTATAAAGTCATTGGACATGAGTCTAAGACGAGTATTATTTGTCTAGGTTTCCGTGATTGAAGCACGTACCGTACATCCGAATTGCCGACAACCCGCCTTCCCACATCAATGTGAGTTCATAGCCTCACACTCTTTTAAATGTTTTTATGAAATGTTTTATAAACCCGCGAGGGAGATAACATGTTAGTTTTTAAAAAATAGGACACCATTTGTCCCGATTGTTTGTTTATTGATTTGGACCCGAATGATTGTATGACCCGATTGTATGAACCGATGAATGATTAAAGGACCCGATAGATGAAATAAAATGGATTATTAAAGTTAGGTTATGTCACTAAAAGTCCCATTTGCATGAATTGTGAACTACCGGGATTTGGTAGACGCTTGTGCATATAATAGTACTATTTGGGGACGATCACCCCAGTTCGCGCCTTAACGGTTGATCCCTGTCGTGCCACATTGATTGGTAAGCGAATTTATGTATGAGAAGATTTCCATAGCGTAACCTTTGTGACGACACGCTACTTTAGATGGGCAAATTGAGTATCAGGTTAGCTACCCGTTGTTGGTTTAGTAAGGTAACAATGTCATGTGGCTTATAATAATCCAATTAACGAAATACTAATAGACGCACCGAATTACGATGTATTGCCTGACTAGCAATACAGGGTCATACTATTGATATTATCTTTGTAACACCCCCAAGTTGGTCAAATGCAGCGGGATAGTAGTTGGGGTGTTACTTGGGTGGATCGATAGCACATAGCATATAGAGCAATGATCATAATATCATTTGAAAACATATTACATGAATTAATCGTACACATTTAGTATCTTGTCCAAAAGTAAACCACATTTATTATAAAACAAAAATAAATATCCCAGCCCAATGGTCAACATGATGCTTTCCTATAATGCTGGAATCCAATGCATGAACCTGCTTACTTTCCTGAGAAAACATAAAAGCAAAATGTGGGGGTCAACACGAGGTTGGTGAATTCACAGGTTTAATTAAATAAAGTATCAATATGCAAAGCACCACGAAGGTAGCAGGACATCATAGCCCAATACTACAGTAGTTCCTACTGCCCTGTAATAGAAGCTAGACATGATTCTCAGTACGCCCATTGGGTCTATCCTGATGAGGTTTCCCTTAATCCGACAATGACATAAACCTGCTGCTCGGCCTAAGCAATACGTGACAGCTGATCACGACAGGCCGGGTGTTGTCAATACCCGAATAGATCTATCCATACATTTCGCGCTACACTATTAACTAATACAGTCCACGGGAATGGGGCAAACAATAGGGAAATAAATTGTTGTTGTCTGTGCATGCTTGCATATAAATAGTTTTGTATGTTTTCTCCCCCAGTTATAAAACAGTAAAGATGGGGCCATGAACTCACCTTAGTGATAATGAGGTAGTGAGGATGATGTCACAGTATAGTCACGAACTGTAGAAATTACCTAAGTAATTTAAATGTCTCAGTGAATGCTACAATAATTATGCATGATGAATGGTACATATGAAAAATGCATGATCACAATTTATGGATTGTTACGTTGGCTTAAGTGTTTGTTCTAATAGTGAATTAAAGGTATGTATATATATTTTTGTTCAAGAAATATATATATATATATAAGTGTATATAAATTTGTTTTAAGAAAAAGGGGTCGTAAATTAAATAAGTACCTATATCTTATTTAATTTATTATAAAGAAGTAAATTATACCTTATTAAGTTTTAAGGTTTCAAAGGGAAATGGTTAACGAGTTTTGTCAATATCGTACAGTTTGTAAATAACTAAAATAATTCATTTTACAAGTGACAAGTTTTATTATTTCTTTTAATTAATTAAAACTATGATAATTCTTTGTAAATATAATTGTTTAGAAAATTATCCTTAAGTTTTCTGATGTAGTGTTTTTACTACCCTTTAGGAAAAGAGCGTAAAAAGCGGTAAGTATTAAGCGTACGTTTAGGAAAACGTAAACACTTATGACCCTTGATGGGGATCGTTCTCTCGAGGAGGCTAGTGCGTTGTGAAATGAATGATTGATTGATTTGTTTTTGATTATTAATGAGAAGAAAAGAAGAGAAAATGACGAAGACGAAAAAATAGAAAAATAAGGCAAAAAACACTACTAGAAAGTTACGACGTAGAACGTAAAAAAGTGCAAAATCAAAAATTTTAACCTAAAAATTCCTAAAAATTACTAAAAATCCACAATAATATTCTAAGAGTTTACAAAAAATGCAAACTTGCCAAAACCTTTTAAATAATTTAATAATGACTTTTTAATGCTAATTAAAGCCCTAAAAATCACTTTTAAATATTAAAAAGCCCTAAACAAGGTTTTATAGTTTGTATACCTCAAAAATGGCCTAATTAAACTAAAAACTATTTTTAAAAATTTTAAAACCAAATTAAATTATTTTTAAACTCCTAAAAACTATTAAAATGTATTAAATCTTAAATTAATTCTAAAAATTAATTGAAAAGCCTAAAAATTAAATGGAAAGTGATAAAGGTCCTATTTTAATGTCTAGAATCTAGGAAAAATGAAAAAAAGTTAAAAAGAAAATTCTGAATTTTAATGAATAAAATAATAATAAAATATTCTAAAAAATAAAAAGTTCTCAAATAAATTCTAAAAAATTCTCAAAAATCCTAAATATTCTAACTAGAAAGAAAATGAAAATTAAAGCTCCTAAAACCTTTTAGTTAATTTTATATTAATTTTTAAAGTTGTCTAAAAACCCTAAAATTAAATAAAATTAAAAATTAAAGTTTTTGAAAACTTTTTGATATGTAAACCTCAAAAATACAAATAAAAACCTAAAAAATATTTTTTTGTATTTTTTATTACTGTTTAATATTTTTAATAGACTTTCTAAATTTAAAACTAAAAATAATCCTAGAAATTAATTAAATAAAAGGAAAATTAAAATTTTTAAACAGAAAAATCCTAAACTCTATTATAATCCTAGGAAAAATGATAAGAAGTTAAAAAGCTAAGCAAATAAGCTGAAAAATGAGAAAATAAGCTACGGCTTATTAAACTAAGCTCTAATGAAAACGTGCTAAATAAAGTTTGAAAACAAACTTAAACGTAAAAAGTCATCTAGATTAGCGGTAGAGCTCCTACTCCTCCTTTCGAGAGGTCTGGGGTTCGAGTCCAGCTACGGGTGAACTTTTTGCCTCTTTTTTCTTTTTATATTTTTTTCTTATTCAACCCAAACTGACAACTTGTTAACCTTTTAAACTCAATCCACTTTCCTTTTTAGCTAGATTAAACAAGCTTGAAGATCAAAAACGTATGCAGTTTTTAAATTGTTTGAAGAACACAAGTGAAGTTTTCACTTGTGCAATCTGAATGCCAAGAGGAGCTTGGCTGGGCTTACTTGGTGTTGATTTTGGACAAGAGGGGGCACCCTTGTGCTCTTTGAAGCACAAGGAGTCAACACAAAGCAGAAAATACACACTAGCAAGCAAAATTACACAACCAAATGCACACCAAAATGAATCCAAGTTGCTGTGACAGTTTTTAAAGTCTGGTGGGCTTATGAGCTTGTATCTTACACCCTAATGAGATTCAAATTCCAAGCTTAAGCTCACAACTTCACCAAATAGCATACAAACAAACTCCAACCTTAAATAACTCTCACACTTAACAGATTTCAAGTTCTTAGCACAATTTTCTACCCAAATAAGCAGAAAAGTGATTCATGCAGTTTTGGCTAGTCTATTTCACTTTTACTCACCAAACTTGCTACCAAACTTTCTAATCTTACTCACCAACTAGTAAGCAACCTTTCTCAACCTTGTTCAACAACTCTAACACGTTTTTAAATCATTACACAAAACTTTTGCCCTGCTAAAACTTGGATCCAAACACCACTTTAAAAACTGATTTCAACTTTTTAACAAACCAAAACCTTTAAAAACTTAATCAATCTGAATCAATTAGCATCTAACATGTATTCCAACTCAAAAGAACACAAATCCAACACCTTAAACACACTTAGAACACCTAATCAAGCAAACCACTTGAAACTCACTTTTTCTGAAATTTTTCAAAAGGAAAAAGAAAATACCTTAGGGCCTTACATCCAAGGCCCTAGTGGATGTAAATCCACCTCCAATACCAACTGGGGTTGGTGCTGATCCTTTAACAGCAACACACTCAAAACCTGTTAAGAAGAAAAAAAAAACAAGCAATATATGTATATATTCTGTTTCCTCTTTTCTTTCTTAAAAACTTTTCACAAACCTTCAAACCTTTTAACACACGTTTTAAAACTCTCTTCAAACTCACAAAGCACTCTCCTTTTCCACTTTCACTTCCAAGGAAAGAGATTTATGAAACTTGAATCAAATTTGAAAACACTTGAAACAATTTTGAAAAACAAAATCACTCAACAAATATAATTTTTGGAACTCAGATTTTCCTTAAAACTTTATACCAACTTCTTAATAAACCAAAAGGATTTACACTTGTACTTCACAAATACCAAACTTTGCATTTAAATAAAAAAGAGTTACAAAAATGTGAAAGGAAAAATCTGGAACAAAGGGCATTACACAAGTTGTAAGCTCCTTTTATAATCACTAGAAGACTATTCTAGAACTAAGAATAAAAAAATTACAAAGGTGAAACCCTAAAACTGGAAATCTCAAAAATGCCCTTTTTTCTCTTGACGAATTCTTGGTCAAAACAAGTTCCATGTGATATGCCAGCTGTGGAATGAATCTTGGACGTAGGATTAACCTTGGGGACAAAGGAGTTGCATCAAACCGTTGAAATTGTCGGGACATAGGGTTTGGGGGAAAGTGATGGGTGCAGGGGAGGACACGTGGAGGCTGTGAGGTGATGGGGGGACCAAATCAAGGGTGGGGTTTTGGTGAGGGGAATCTCAATTAGCAATCTGGAGCTAATTAGGGATTAACCCTTTGGATTGGTGTTGATTGAGTCTGGGGAATGGTTAGGGTTTATCAAGATACAAGGGTGGGTTTAATCTTAATTTGGGTTAATTTGTTTTTAAATTCTTGTTTAGGAGGGAATGGGGGGGTAAGTGGGGTTTTGACTTGGGTTGACTAGGTTTAACTTAATAAACCGGGTTAAGGGGTGTTGGGCCATGGGGGATATTGGGCTTGAGTGGGTAATTTTCTTTACCAGTCCACATCTAACTTAGTATCTAGTTAACTGGTTGCAAGGCCAGTCCAAACCGTCAAGCAATTTTCATCCATAGTCCAAAACCAAATTACAAAGTTAGTCCTTTTGTTCATTTGACTAACTTTTGCTCATTTAAACATTTTCCAAGGGCATTTCTTGTCCATTCTTCAAACATGGAGGATCAATCTTGTATATTTGATAATTGGAGGGTCAAATATGACAAGTTCTTCAAAGATGAGGGGCCATTTTTGCCAATTCTTCAAACTTGAGGGGTCTTTTTGCAAATTTCCATTTTTGAGCTTGGTTCATTGTGCGTCTTCGTTTCCCGTGTTCGTTTTTGAATGATTCTTGTGTTCTTTTGCCAATTCCACAATATCCGTACCTAAAAATACACAAGTAACAAACACGAGCATATATTTGGCATATTTCATGATTTTTATGCAATTTAAGGCCGTTTTGGACGATGAGACCATGTATAAAAGCAGTCTCATCACTCCCCCATACTAAACCATTGCCGTGCCCTCACGCAATGCTAGAATAAAGTATCATAGCATCTCCAAAATTCAATTTTATTCACTTTTATTGAAATGATAAACAGCTACATACTACAATTACTACTACTTGCGTTTTGGACATAATGTATGATTTTCATCGCAAAATGGGACGTTTAGGTTCATAGAATAAGAACACGTGAATGCTTCGTTAGAAATAATTTCGTCGTCCTCGATTTTCACCTTAATTCCATGCCAAGCGTGCAACGAGATCATTGTCATTATAAGTTAGTAATGCTAACACTACTCATATGCCCTAATCACGTACTTATTCTCCCATTATTCCTAAGTTGTATCTCTTATATTTTATTATGTCTTAATGATCACGAGGATACATCATTGACTTATGCGATAATAGAGATTTAGGTCTAAAAATAGAGTCCTAACGGTGTAACTAAGACCATCAAATCAATAACCCCTCCTAATAGACAACGATGTCAAAAAATTAAGTTGACAAGAAGAATCGATAAACACGGTTTTATAACGGTTTTGAACATGAGACTTATTACCAAGACTTTTATACGCCCCCTAACGGAAGGACCTTATTATCTTTGGTTTACCTCCATCTTTTATTCAACTTCACCATGAAGCTTTTATTATGACTTCGGTCTTGCCTTGCCTTTTATTATCCGCCGTCATCGGTGGTTTTATTAGCCAAAGACGTATATCCTCACGCTAAAGCGAATTTTGGATCTTTAAAGCTTCGAAGATTAAGGCTTGATTCACTTTCAATTTTGCATAGATTTTAGGCCTTGTGGGGCTTCAAATTGTTTGCTTGATTTAGGTGAGCACTTGAAATCTTATTATTAGGTGAAGCTTTCGATTATTAGGGTGCCAATACTTCAAAATCGTGACGCTGGCGATACCTTAATGTCTTCCCAATTTAATTACACGGAAGCTACTAGAAAAGACTAGAAACCCAACAATCAAAACTAAACCGCTAAATCAATATTTATTAAGCAAAAATATTTACAAGCGAAGGGAGAATAAGCAAACAACGAGAACACATGAGTTTTTGAAAGAATACGAGTACTCTACGTTTAGCATAGTAACTTATAATTAACTCTATCATTTCTCGTCCTCATTTAAGAGACTTAGCCTAATATAAGTTAAGGAATCAAAGCTAAGTGCTCAACACGCACGGTCGAGTCAAAAATTACTCTTATTCTCGCCATCGGAAAATCTACATTCGTGTCTTCAAACACTTATGAAACATGAGAAAAATTTTAAAATTTGGCCATTTTTAGCCTTATTTTGCAACAAAACGATAAACAAAATGATAAACTTTGGAAAGCGTGAAGGTTTGGCAAGGCAAGTATCTATTCACCCCCCCATACTAAAGTTAAACATTGTCCTCAATGTTTCGAGTCTAGGGGTGCAAACACCCCGATACTAGAGACGTAGTCGAATGCCTAATCTAGCATGGAAAGGGTGTAACCAATAAGTAAAAGCCGTTTATGAAGTGTGCTAATAACCTAAGGTTAGAACATAAAAGGATATATCATATGTGGATATTGGGAAAGGCCTCCAAAGCAAACGATCGAGTGCTCCCATGAAACGAACACGAGAGGCTCCAATCGTGAAGATGATGATCTAAAAGACACAATGCACAAACAACCACGGAACAAAGGTTGGAAGGGCACAAATCCCCTCACGTTACACTAATTGGAAAGCAATAATATGTACATGGATAAGCATGGGTCTCCCCCACGAGGCACCTTGTTTTTGATAACCGAGTCAAAAGCTCGACTCGAATCCCCATAAATGTGATCATTTAGGGATAATCATGGTATGGTCAATTTTTGGTGGGGCTTACATGATAAACAAGGCCCAAAAGTACGTGGAGTACTTTAAAAATCCGATAAACGTATACCGGGGTCAAAGATAGCGTCCTCGTTTTCGGATGAAAGACGAGACAACACAACTCCAACATAAATCCCAATGGGATAGAAGAAAATAGGAGAGAAGAAATAGAAGGGTGGGACAATGGGTAAGTCATAACATTGAGCTACTCGAGGTAGACTCGCACCAATCAAATGAAAAGATTTTCCATTTATTGCATCGGTGGAAGACCGAGATTTCCCTATATAAGCAATTACAGGATCAAATATCTCGTCCTCGGTGGAGAAAGGGAAGGAAACATAAGGGGCTTCCCCCACACTAAGTCCACATAAAGCATCGTCAAAAGGAGAAGACGAGCTTGTAGTACTCAATAAACGCGGTGATGACGGAGTTAGAATTGTAGAAAAATCTTTTAAATTAGATTCAAAATCTTTTCCTTTTTCATCTTTAACACTCTCCTTGTGAAAACCCGATTTAATTATGTCAAAAATATTTGGTGTATCTAAAACAATGTTAGTCACACTAAAAATTCTCACATTTTGAAATCTTTTTGGTTTAGGTGGTGGCAAGTTTTCAAATCTTTTGTCAACAAAGAAAACCTCCCCATCGGGATCAACGTATTCATCATCCGAAGAATCACTCGAGATTGGAATCATAGGCTTAACACTCTTAACCTCCATCGGCGGAGGGGACGGAACTTCATTTTTATCAACTCCTAAAACTCTATTTGAAATCTTTTGACAAATGTTTTTGGTGGAATTGACATTGTACAAAGATGTGATCGAATAAACATGAGAAAGAGTGGAGTTTTGGGTTGCATTAATGACGAGTTCTTCCTCATTGAAACGAAGAGTGATTTTTCTTGCATGCACATCGATAAGTGCTCTCGAGGTATCCAAAAAAGATCGACCTAAAATTAACGGAACTTTAGGATCGATGGGAATATCAACAACGATGAAGTCCACGGGATAATAGAATTTCCCAACTTTCACAAAGACGTCCTCGGCTACTCCACAAGCTAAAATCGTAGAATGATCGGCCATTTCGATTGACATTCTTGAAGGAGTGAGATTTGGAAGATTGAGCGATTTAAAAATCTCAAGAGGCATCAAATTAATACTAGCACCAAGATCGGCCAAGGCGTAGCATTCTTCCATGTCTTGGATAGCGCATGGGATTAAAAACTTTCCAGGATCACCGACTTTTTGAGGTATGCGGCTTAGAAAAACCGAAGAACAACTAGACGATTTTTGCAATTTCTCTTTGTTATTCAACATACTTTTGAAGTTCGCGGCAAATCGAGGCATCATGACTAAGGCGTCGGCAAAACTTATATTAAAATGCAAGTCACGAAACATTTTCATAAAGAGTTCAAATTGATAATTATTTCGTTCTTGTGCCTTTTCCTTGTCTCGTCTTGATGGGTAGGGTAAAGGTGGTGTGGGTTGGGGCAAATTAGGCATATGCATCGGCCTTGGAATCTCGGGTTCCATAATGGGTATTGGTTCAACCGTAGGTGTGGTTTGAGCGGTACTTCGTGGGATTGTAATGTGCTCCTTTTCAACCACGACCTCGGGTTCTTTCTCTTTTTCCTTCTCCATAGAAGTACTTGGACGAGAAATGGGTTCTTTGAAAGTTTTACCACTACGAGTAGTAATAACCTTCAATTCTCCTTTCGGGTTCACGATAGTATCACTAGGAAGACCACCCGAAGAAGAGGGCTTACACATGATAGCTTCAAACATTTTAGCCATACGGTCTTCAAACTTAGATTGCCTAGCATCCGCTTTTAACAACTCTTGCTTAATCTCATGTTGTCCTTGCTCCATTTTTTGTTGATTTTGTTGGAGTCGTGTGACATTTCCTTCCATTTTATTAGCATGAGTTTTAAGTTCATTAGCAAGTTCGGTTTTAAGCTCGTTTTTCAACTCGGATCTTAAGCTAATCATCTCACGTTGCATGTTGTCAAACTTAGCATCATTAGCCTTAGCATAATCTAAAAATTCTCCTTGCAAATTTTCAGTGTGAGCATTTTGAAAACCTTGAGTAGGAGTTTGAAAATCACGGTTTTGGTTTTGATTAGAAATTTGCCCATTTCCACTTTGGTAATTACCTTTGTTATAATTCCTTTGATTTCCTTGGTAATTTCCACCTTGATTGTTGTTTCGATAGTTATTAGCATTTTGATTTTGTGGAGCTTGATTTTGGCGGGAACCTTGACCGATTTGGTTATAAGTTCCCGTGGCTACATAAGCATTCGAAGTGTTACCATCCGCGGTAATGCACTCGGAAAAATCATGAGCTCCACCACATGAAATACAACTCTTAGCAACCGCTTTAACCGAAGCGGTGTTTGAAGCTTCTTGAGCTTTCCAATGAGACATAAGAGTCGAAAACCTATCGAAAAACCGATTCTCCTCATTTGCTTCATCTTGCAAGGCATTAATGGAACGAGATGATGACGAGCCCAAATTGGCAACACTCGGTGTGTTACGAGGGCTATAGACCTTAGACCTATTTTCTATGATTTTCAAAGCCTCATTGGTCGTTTTGCACAAAAAATTACCACCCGCGGCGGCATTTAAATAATCTCGTTCATGTTCATTAAGCCCATTATAAAAAGTGTCAATTTGATGCAATTCGGAAAAATCATGGTGTGGACATTCATGTAACATTTCTTTAAACCTTTCCCAAGCCATTGAAAAACTTTCATTTGGTCTTTGTGTAAAACGTGAAATCTCGTTTTTCAAATGTGTTGTCTTAGATGGTGGAAAAAATTGATTCACAAATTTAGACACGAGATCGGCCCATGTCAAAATCGAATTCGGCGGTTCTTTCTCAAGCCATATCTTGGCGGGTCCATCTAACGAGTAAGGAAACAACATCATCTTAATGGCATCGTGTGGTACATCCTTAAACTTGCTTGTCGCGGTGAGACGATTTAATTGCCTAATGTGATAATGTGGGTTGTCTTTTTCGTGACCGCGAAACTTGTTTGCTTGAAGCATAGACATTAAACCCGTCTTGATCTCAAAGTTCTCCGCAAGGATGGCGGGAATCACAATGGCCTCTCCAAAACCCTCGGTGGGTGCTTGAAGCAACTCCATCATAGTACGATTAGCCATGATAGCTTCTTGTTCTACAATAGGTTCCTCACTTGGAGACTCCTCACTAGAATGAGTTTTAGTAGGAGTTTTGTTCTTGCGTCTACGTGCACGTTTTGCTTGATTACGAGTGAGCATAAACGTCACGTACAACGTGGAGACGAGCAAAGAAGATTCTTTTTGGTATTTTGTGTTTTTTCAATTTTTTTGTGGTTTTTGATTGTATTAACTTTTTTGGAAATTGGTGAATGTATTAAGTAGACAATGAGTCCACAAATCTCCTCACTAATCAAATCTCTTGATTAAAAAGGCCTCAAGGAATGAAAACGATCACGTGGAGTGAACGCCTTCGATGACTTTAGAACGATGGTGGAACACCAAATCGTTCAAGAGGGTTTAATCAAATGGAAACCAAGAAAATATATATGATATGTAATAATACTTTGGGCGGCAAAACCCTCGATTCACTCTCAAAATCAAATACGCACAAGCAAGCGGAGGAAACGAGGCGGCGCGAAGCACTTAAGAGCCTTTTTCCTTTAGGTCGTGAAATACAACCGCCTTATACCCACCTTATAGTTTGTATTATCAAGATTAAGCTTCACGAAAGTATTTATCTATTTTTGCCTTTTTCTTTGGTTTGAGATTCGAATACAATGATCGAGTGATGAAATCCCGAATCAAGGTTGTGATTGCTCACGTATTTGGAGTACTTGTGTATTTATTGTTCTACGTATACAATATAGTAATAATATTCACACAAAAACCGAAAACGATAATACGTATTAATAGAGTGCTATTAATACAAATACTATTATGGCTAGTATAGAAAACAACAATGGTTCAATCAAAACACAACACACCTCCCCGGCAGCGGCGCCAAAAATGATGTAGTGTTTTTACTACCCTTTAGGAAAAGAGCGTAAAAAGCGGTAAGTATTAAGCGTACGTTTAGGAAAACGTAAACACTTATGACCCTTGATGGGGATCGTTCTCTCGAGGAGGCTAGTGCGTTGTGAAATGAATGATTGATTGATTTGTTTTTGATTATTAATGAGAAGAAAAGAAGAGAAAATGACGAAGACGAAAAAATAGAAAAATAAGGCAAAAAACACTACTAGAAAGTTACGACGTAGAACGTAAAAAAGTGCAAAATCAAAAATTTTAACCTAAAAATTCCTAAAAATTACTAAAAATCCACAATAATATTCTAAGAGTTTACAAAAAATCCAAACTTGCCAAAACCTTTTAATTAATTTAATAATGACTTTTTAATGCTAATTAAAGCCCTAAAAATCACTTTTAAATATTAAAAAGCCCTAAACAAGGTTTTATAGTTTGTAAACCTCAAAAATGGCCTAATTAAACTAAAAACTATTTTTAAAAATTTTAAAACCAAATTAAATTATTTTTAAACTCCTAAAAACTATTAAAATGTATTAAATCTTAAATTAATTCTAAAAATTAATTGAAAAGCCTAAAAATTAAATGGAAAGTGACAAAGGTCCTATTTTAATGTCTAGAATCTAGGAAAAATGAAAAAAAGTTAAAAATAAAATTTTGAATTTTAATGAATAACATAATAATAAAATATTCTAAAAAATAAAAAGTTCTCAAATAAATTCTAAAAAATTCTCAAAAATCCTAAATATTCTAACTAGAAAGAAAATGAAAATTAAAGCTCCTAAAACCTTTTAGTTAATTTTATATTAATTTTTAAAGTTGTCTAAAAACCCTAAAATTAAATAAAATTAAAAATTAAAGTTTTTGAAAACTTTTTGATATGTAAACCTCAAAAATACAAATAAAAACCTAAAAACTATTTTTTTGTATTTTTTTATTACTGTTTAATATTTTTAATAGACTTTCTAAATTTAAAACTAAAAATAATCCTAGAAATTAATTAAATAAAAGGAAAATTAAAATTTTTAAACAGAAAAATCCTAAACTCTATTATAATCCTATGAAAAATGATAAGAAGTTAAAAAGCTAAGCAAATAAGCTGAAAAATGAGAAAATAAGCTACGGCTTATTAAACTAAGCTCTAATGAAAACGTGCTAAATAAAGTTTGAAAACAAACTTAAACGTAAAAAGTCATCTAGATTAGCGGTAGAGCTCCTACTCCTCCTTTCGAGAGGTCTGGGGTTCGAGTCCAGCTACGGGTGAACTTTTTGCCTCTTTTTTCTTTTTATATTTTTTTCTTATTCAACCCAAACTGACAACTTGTTAACCTTTTAAACTCAATCCACTTTCCTTTTTAGCTAGATTAAACAAGCTTGAAGATCAAAAACGTATGCAGTTTTTAAATTGTTTGAAGAACACAAGTGAAGTTTTCACTTGTGCAATCTGAATGCCAAGAGGAGCTTGGCTGGGCTTACTTGGTGTTGATTTTGGACAAGAGGGGGCACCCTTGTGCTCTTTAAAGCACAAGGAGTCAACACAAAGCAGAAAATACACACTAGCAAGCAAAATTACACAACCAAATGCACACCAAAATGAATCCAAGTTGCTGTGACAGATTTTAAAGTCTGGTGGGCTTATGAGCTTGTATCTTACACCCTAATGAGATTCAAATTCCAAGCTTAAGCTCACAACTTCACCAAATAGCATACAAACAAACTCCAACCTTAAATCACTCTCACACTTAACAGATTTCAAGTTCTTAGCACAATTTTCTACCCAAATAAGCAGAAAAGTGATTCATGCAGTTTTGGCTAGTCTATTTCACTTTTACTCACCAAACTTGCTACCAAACTTTCTAATCTTACTCACCAACTAGTAAGCAACCTTTCTCAACCTTGTTCAACAACTCTAACACGTTTTTAAATCATTACACAAAACTTTTGCCCTGCTAAAACTTGGATCCAAACACCACTTTAAAAACTGATTTCAACTTTTTAACAAACCAAAACCTTTAAAAACTTAATCAATCTGAATCAATTAGCATCTAACATGTATTCCAACTCAAAAGAACACAAATCCAACACCTTAAACACACTTAGAACACCTAATCAAGCAAACCACTTGAAACTCACTTTTTCTGAAATTTTTCAAAAGGAAAAAGAAAATACCTTAGGGCCTTACATCCAAGGCCCTAGTAGATGTAAATCCACCTCCAATACCAACTGGGGTTGGTGCTGATCCTTTAACAGCAACACACTCAAAACCTGTTAAGAAGAAAAACAAAAAAAAAACAAGCAATATATGTATATATTCTGTTTCCTCTTTTCTTTCTTAAAAACTTTTCACAAAACTTCAAACCTTTTAACACACGTTTTAAAACTCTCTTCAAACTCACAAAGCACTCTCCTTTTCCACTTTCACTTCCAAGGAAAGAGATTTATGAAACTTGAATCAAATTTGAAAACACTTGAAACAATTTTGAAAAACAAAATCACTCAACAAATATAATTTTTGGAACTCAGATTTTCCTTAAAACTTTATACCAACTTCTTAATAAACCAAAAGGAATTACACTTGTACTTCACAAATACCAAACTTTGCATTTAAATAAAAAAGAGTTACAAAAATGTGAAAGGAAAAATCTGGAACAAAGGGCATTACACAAGTTGTAAGCTCCTTTTATAATCACTAGAAGACTATTCTAGAACTAAGAATAAAAAAATTACAAAGGTGAAACCCTAAAACTGGAAATCTCAAAAATGCCCTTTTTTCTCTTGACGAATTCTTGGTCAAAACAGGTTCCATGTGATATGCCAGCTGTGGAATGAATCTTGGACGTAGGATTAACCTTGGGGACAAAGGAGTTGCATCAAACCGTTGAAATTGTCGGGACATAGGGTTTGGGGGAAAGTGATGGGTGCAGGGGAGGACACGTGGAGGCTGTGAGGTGATGGGGGGACCAAATCAAGGGTGGGGTTTTGGTGAGGGGAATCTCAATTAGCAATCTGGAGCTAATTAGGGATTAACCCTTTGGATTGGTGTTGATTGAGTCTGGGGAATGGTTAGGGTTTATCAGGATACAAGGGTGGGTTTAATCTTAATTTGGGTTAATTTGTTTTTAAATTCTTGTTTAGGAGGGAATGGGGGGGTAAGTGGGGTTTTGACTTGGGTTGACTAGGTTTAACTTAATAAACCGGGTTAAGGGGTGTTGGGCCATGGGGGATATTGGGCTTGAGTGGGTAATTTGCTTTACCAGTCCACATCTAACTTAGTATCTAGTTAACTGGTTGCAAGGCCAGTCCAAACCGTCAAGCAATTTTCATCCATAGTCCAAAACCAAATTACAAAGTTAGTCCTTTTGTTCATTTGACTAACTTTTGCTCATTTAAACATTTTCCAAGGGCATTTCTTGTCCATTCTTCAAACATGGAGGATCAATCTTGTATATTTGATAATTGGAGGGTCAAATATGACAAGTTCTTCAAAGATGAGGGGCCATTTTTGCCAATTCTTCAAACTTGAGGGGTCTTTTTGCAAATTTCCATTTTTGAGCTTGGTTCATTGTGCGTCTTCGTTTCCCGTGTTCGTTTTTGAATGATTCTTGTGTTCTTTTGCCAATTCCACAATATCCGTACCTAAAAATACACAAGTAACAAACACGAGCATATATTTGGCATATTTCATGATTTTTATGCAATTTAAGGCCGTTTTGGACGATGAGACCATGTATAAAAGCAGTCTCATCACTCCCCCATACTAAACCATTGCCGTGCCCTCACGCAATGCTAGAATAAAGTATCATAGCATCTCCAAAATTCAATTTTATTCACTTTTATTGAAATGATAAACAGCTACATACTACAATTACTACTACTTGCGTTTTGGACATAATGTATGATTTTCATCGCAAAATGGGACGTTTAGTTTCATAGAATAAGAACACGTGAATGCTTCGTTAGAAATAATTTCGTCGTCCTCGATTTTCACCTTAATTCCATGCCAAGCGTGCAACGAGATCATTGTCATTATAAGTTAGTAATGCTAACACTACTCATATGCCCTAATCACGTACTTATTCTCCCATTATTCCTAAGTTGTATCTCTTATATTTTATTATGTCTTAATGATCACGAGGATACATCATTGACTTATGCGATAATAGAGATTTAGGTCTAAAAATAGAGTCCTAACGGTGTAACTAAGACCATCAAATCAATAACCCCTCCTAATAGACAACGATGTCAAAAAATTAAGTTGACAAGAAGAATCGATAAACACGGTTTTATAACGGTTTTGAACATGAGACTTATTACCAAGACTTTTATACGCCCCCTAGCGGAAGGACCTTATTATCTTTGGTTTACCTCCATCTTTTATTCAACTTCATCATGAAGCTTTTATTATGACTTCGGTCTTGCCTTGCCTTTTATTATCCGCCATCATCGGTGGTTTTATTAGCCAAAGACGTATATCCTCACGCTAAAGCGAATTTTGGATCTTTAAAGCTTCGAAGATTAAGGCTTGATTCACTTTCAATTTTGCATAGATTTTAGGCCTTGTGGGGCTTCAAATTGTTTGCTTGATTTAGGTGAGCACTTGAAATCTTATTATTAGGTGAAGCTTTCGATTATTAGGGTGCCAATACTTCAAAACCGTGACGCTGGCGATACCTTAATGTCTTCCCAATTTAATTACACGGAAGCTACTAGAAAAGACTAGAAACCCAACAATCAAAACTAAACCGCTAAATCAATATTTATTAAGCAAAAATATTTACAAGCGAAGGGAGAATAAGCAAACAACGAGAACACATGAGTTTTTGAAAGAATACGAGTACTCTACGTTTAGCATAGTAACTTATAATTAACTCTATCATTTCTCGTCCTCATTTAAGAGACTTAGCCTAATATAAGTTAAGGAATCAAAGCTAAGTGCTCAACACGCACGGTCGAGTCAAAAATTACTCTTATTCTCGCCATCGGAAAATCTACATTCGTGTCTTCAAACACTTATGAAACATGAGAAAAATTTTAAAATTTGGCCATTTTTAGCCTTATTTTGCAACAAAACGATAAACAAAACGATAAACTTTGGAAAGCGTGAAGGTTTGGCAAGGCAAGTATCTATTCACCCCCCCATACTAAAGTTAAACATTGTCCTCAATGTTTCGAGTCTAGGGGTGCAAACACCCCCATACTAGAGACGTAGTCGAATGCCTAATCTAGCATGGAAAGGGTGTAACCAATAAGTAAAAGCCGTTTATGAAGTGTGCTAATAACCTAAGGTTAGAACATAAAAGGATATATCATATGTGGATATTGGGAAAGGCCTCCAAAGCAAACGATCGAGTGCTCCCATGAAACGAACACGAGAGGCTCCAATCGTGAAGATGATGATCTAAAAGACACAATGCACAAACAACCACGGAACAAAGGTTGGAAGGGCACAAATCCCCTCACGTTACACTAATTGGAAAGCAATAATATGTACATGGATAAGCATGGGTCTCCCCCACGAGGCACCTTGTTTTTGATAACCGAGTCAAAAGCTCGACTCGAATCCCCATAAATGTGATCATTTAGGGATAATCATGGTATGGTCAATTTTTGGTGGGGCTTACATGATAAACAAGGCCCAAAAGTACGTGGAGTACTTTAAAAATCCGATAAACGTATACCGGGGTCAAAGATAGCGTCCTCGTTTTCGGATGAAAGACGAGACAACACAACTCCAACATAAATCCCAATGGGATAGAAGAAAATAGGAGAGAAGAAATAGAAGGGTGGGACAATGGGTAAGTCATAACATTGAGCTACTCGAGGTAGACTCGCACCAATCAAATGAAAAGATTTTCCATTTATTGCATCGGTGGAAGACCGAGATTTCCCTATATAAGCAATTACAGGATCAAATATCTCGTCCTCGGTGGAGAAAGGGAAGGAAACATAAGGGGCTTCCCCCACACTAAGTCCACATAAAGCATCGTCAAAAGGAGAAGACGAGCTTGTAGTACTCAATAAACGCGATGATGACGGAGTTAGAATTGTAGAAAAATATTTTAAATTAGATTCAAAATCTTTTCCTTTTTCATCTTTAACACTCTCCTTGTGAAAACCCGATTTAATTATGTCAAAAATATTTGGTGTATCTAAAACAATGTTAGTCACACTAAAAATTCTCACATTTTGAAATCTTTTTGGTTTAGGTGGTGGCAAGTTTTCAAATCTTTTGTCAACAAAGAAAACCTCCCCATCGAGATCAACGTATTCATCATCCGAAGAATCACTCGAGATTGGAATCATAGGCTTAACACTCTTAACCTCCATCGGCGGAGGGGACGGAACTTCATTTTTATCAACTCCTAAAACTCTATTTGAAATCTTTTGACAAATGTTTTTGGTGGAATTGACATTGTACAAAGATGTGATCGAATAAACATGAGAAAGAGTGGAGTTTTGGGTTGCATTAATGACGAGTTCTTCCTCATTGAAACGAAGAGTGATTTTTCTTGTATGCACATCGATAAGTGCTCTCGAGGTATCCAAAAAACATCGACCTAAAATTAACGGAACTTTAGGATCGATGGGAATATCAACAACGATGAAGTCCACGGGATAATAGAATTTCCCAACTTTCACAAAGACGTCCTCGGCTACTCCACAAGCTAAAATCGTAGAATGATCGGCCATTTCGATTGACATTCTTGAAGGAGTGAGATTTGGAAGATTGAGCGATTTAAAAATATCAAGAGGCATCAAATTAATACTAGCACCAAGATCGGCCAAGGCGTAGCATTCTTCCATGTCTTGGATAGCACATGGGATTAAAAACTTTCCAGGATCACCGACTTTTTGAGGTATGCGGCTTAGAAAAACCGAAGAACAACTAGACGATTTTTGCAATTTCTCTTTGTTATTCAACATACTTTTGAAGTTCGCGGCAAATCGAGGCATCATGACTAAGGCGTCGGCAAAACTTATATTAAAATGCAAGTCACGAAACATTTTCATAAAGAGTTCAAATTGATAATTATTTCGTTCTTGTGCCTTTTCCTTGTCTCGTCTTGATGGGTAGGGTAAAGGTGGTGTGGGTTGGGGCAAATTAGGCATAGGCATCGGCCTTGGAATCTCGGGTTCCATAATGGGTATTGGTTCAACCGTAGGTGTGGTTTGAGCGGTACTTCGTGGGATTGTAATGTGCTCCTTTTCAACCACGACCTCGGGTTCTTTCTCTTTTTCCTTCTCCATAGAAGTACTCGGACGAGAAATGGGTTCTTTGAAAGTTTTACCACTACGAGTAGTAATAACCTTCAATTCTCCTTTCGGGTTCACGATAGTATCACTAGGAAGACCACCCGAAGAAGAGGGCTTACACATGATAGCTTCAAACATTTTAGCCATACGGTCTTCAAACTTAGATTGCCTAGCATCCGCTTTTAACAACTCTTGCTTAATCTCATGTTGTCCTTGCTCCATTTTTTGTTGATTTTGTTGGAGTCGTGTGACATTTCCTTCCATTTTATTAGCATGAGTTTTAAGTTCATTAGCAAGTTCGGTTTTAAGCTCGTTTTTCAACTCGGATCTTAAGCTAATCATCTCACGTTGCATGTTGTCAAACTTAGCATCATTAGCCTTAGCATAATCTAAAAATTCTCCTTGCAAATTTTTAGTGTGAGCATTTTGAAAACCTTGAGTAGGAGTTTGAAAATCACGGTTTTGGTTTTGATTAGAAATTTGCCCATTTCCACTTTGGTAATTACCTTCGTTATAATTCCTTTGATTTCCTTGGTAATTTCCACCTTGATTGTTGTTTCGATAGTTATTAGCATTTTGATTTTGTGGAGCTTGATTTTGGCGGGAACCTTGACCGATTTGGTTATAAGTTCCCGTGGCTACATAAGCATTCGAAGTGTTACCATCCGCGGTAATGCACTCGGAAAAATCATGAGCTCCACCACATGAAATACAACTCTTAGCAACCGCTTTAACCGAAGCGGTGTTTGAAGCTTCTTGAGCTTTCCAATGAGACATAAGAGTCGAAAACCTATCGAAAAACCGATTCTCCTCATTTGCTTCATCTTGCAAGGCATTAATGGAACGAGATGATGACGAGCCCAAATTGGCAACACTCGGTGTGTTACGAGGGCTATAGACCTTAGACCTATTTTCTATGATTTTCAAAGCCTCATTGGTCGTTTTGCACAAAAAATTACCACCCGCGGCGGCATTTAAATAATCTCGTTCATGTTCATTAAGCCCATTATAAAAAGTGTCAATTTGATGCAATTCGGAAAAATCATGGTGTGGACATTCATGTAACATTTCTTTAAACCTTTCCCAAGCCATTGAAAAACTTTCATTTGGTCTTTGTGTAAAACGTGAAATCTCGTTTTTCAAATGTGTTGTCTTAGATGGTGGAAAAAATTGATTCACAAATTTAGACACGAGATCGGCCCATGTCAAAATCGAATTCGGCGGTTCTTTCTCAAGCCATATCTTGGCGGGTCCATCTAACGAGTAAGGAAACAACATCATCTTAATGGCATCGTGTGGTACATCCTTAAACTTGCTTGTCGCGGTGAGACGATTTAATTGCCTAATGTGATAATGTGGGTTGTCTTTTTCGTGACCGCGAAACTTGTTTGCTTGAAGCATAGACATTAAACCCGTCTTGATCTCAAAGTTCTCCGCAAGGATGGCGGGAATCACAATGGCCTCTCCAAAACCCTCGGTGGGTGCTTGAAGCAACTCCATCATAGTACGATTAGCCATGATAGCTTCTTGTTCTACAATAGGTTCCTCACTTGGAGACTCCTCACTAGAATGAGTTTTAGTAGGAGTTTTGTTCTTGCGTCTACGTGCACGTTTTGCTTGATTACGAGTGAGCATAAACGTCACGTACAACGTGGAGACGAGCAAAGAAGATTCTTTTTGGTATTTTGTGTTTTTTCAATTTTTTTGTGGTTTTTGATTGTATTAACTTTTTTGGAAATTGGTGAATGTATTAAGTAGACAATGAGTCCACAAATCTCCTCACTAATCAAATCTCTTGATTAAAAAGGCCTCAAGGAATGAAAACGATCACGTGGAGTGAACGCCTTCGATGACTTTAGAACGATGGTGGAACACCAAATCGTTCAAGAGGGTTTAATCAAATGGAAACCAAGAAAATATATATGATATGTAATAATACTTTGGGCGGCAAAACCCTCGATTCACTCTCAAAATCAAATACGCACAAGCAAGCGGAGGAAACGAGGCGGCGCGAAGCACTTAAGAGCCTTTTTCCTTTAGGTCGTGAAATACAACCGCCTTATACCCACCTTATAGTTTGTATTATCAAGATTAAGCTTCACGAAAGTATTTATCTATTTTTGCCTTTTTCTTTGGTTTGAGATTCGAATACAATGATCGAGTGATGAAATCCCGAATCAAGGTTGTGATTGCTCACGTATTTGGAGTACTTGTGTATTTATTGTTCTACGTATACAATATAGTAATAATATTCACACAAAAACCGAAACGATAATACGTATTAATAGAGTGCTATTAATACAAATACTATTATGGCTAGTATAGAAAACAACAATGGTTCAATCAAAACACAACTCGCCTCCCCGGCAGCGGCGCCAAAAATGATGTAGTGTTTTTACTACCCTTTAGGAAAAGAGCGTAAAAAGCGGTAAGTATTAAGCGTACGTTTAGGAAAACGTAAACACTTATGACCCTTGATGGGGATCGTTCTCTCGAGGAGGCTAGTGCGTTGTGAAATGAATGATTGATTGATTTGTTTTTGATTATTAATGAGAAGAAAAGAAGAGAAAATGATTTGTTTTTGGCATATTTCATGATTTTTATGCAATTTAAGGCCGTTTTAGACGATGAGACCATGTATAAAAGCAGTCTCATCATTTTCATCCGTTAAATTTATTACACCGTTAGTCCTTGTCGGTTATCCCATTTTTATGAAAATGCCCCTTAGGGCTTGATAAACTTTTGGGAAATGGCAAAATACCCCCCTCCAATCCCACGGCATATATATAAATGGGATTAGGGCTTGCTTTAAGTTTCAAAAATGGCATAATAGGTCCTTGTGGTTTATTTAAGGCTCACGGTTGACTTTGTTTTACCCTATAGTTTCAAAAATGACACAAACGCCCCTTGGACTATATAATAGTCACGAAATGGATTACATAGTTTTTACTAGTTTCACTTTCGGGCCCCACTTTCACCATGTAACACTTTTGGCACAAAAAGTAACTAGTTGATTTTTAATATTGGGCTATGCGGCCCATTAAGGTCCGGTTAAGGTAAAAAGGGTTATTGGGCTTAGTTAAAGTTTAGGGTAATTAGTAAATGGTTATTTTTTTACTATTGAGCCTTGACTAGTGGGCTTGTATTTTATTTACAAACACAAGTTTAGTTTTTAAGCTTATATTATTTCGGCTTATATATGTGGCTTATATAAGTTCATCATTTTTGACTAAGGCTTATATTTTCCTACTAGTAAGTCATAAGCTTATATTTTGAAGGCTTTTGGGCTTATATTAAGGCTTATAGTAATCGGCTTATATATATGCATAACTTATATTTTTAGGCTTAAATTCCTAAGAGTTTAAATAAGTTTATCTATGTCTCGGCTTATATAATTTTTATTGTCAAGCTAGCTTATTTTAGTAGTACTTCGGCTTATATGGATTTTTAAGGCTTTTATGACGCGGCTTATATAACAATATGGGCTTATTTTACAATACACACATTTTTATGGTACACATCTATAACTAGTTCTTTCCTAGGGTTTTTAAGCAAGGTGTCCAACATGCTAGTACGTGAATAAGGATTCTAGGGCACGAAATGCTCACTCATTGTATAAGCCGTGGCTTATATATCACATAGGTGGCATTTCATGGAGGTTTTACGTATGCATGGCAACCTAGGTTCATTTCCTAAGCTCATACATGCATGATATGAGATAGAAAGTAAAAGAAATATGGAAATAGGTCTAGTGTAGTCTTTACTTACTTGTTTGATCAAGATGGTGACAAAGAGAGTAGTGATGGCGTCGGCTTGTTATTACACGAGTCCTAGGATCTTTGAATGCTTAGACTTCAATGCTTGGAGGTCATAGATTTTGTAGTAAATGAGATGGAGTATATTCGGTTAACTCTAGGTGATATGTGGGAGTGTTTCTTTGATCCGAATTTGTGGTGTGAGGGTGAGTGAATGTGTAGCTTAGCTCATAAATATCCAAGAGTGAGGATGAGTTGTGGCTTAGGGGTGAGACACGGCAAGAGAGAGAGGGAAGATGATTGGGAGTATTTTGCAATGTACTTGGCAAGGACTTCCCATAAATGCATCAAGATGTACATGTTTGCTAGGGGTGTCTTGTTTAGCCGTCGCATATAGGGTTCAAAAGGGGCAAGTGGTAAGTCCTTGAGTGTTTCCATTTATTGTCATGTTTGTACAAGGTTTGATGTGTGGTGGTGTGGGTATACACGGCTAAGGCAACAAACAAGAGTGATGTGTGACTTAGCTCCTCAAATAGTGATCCTAGTACTATCCTTAATTGTCCAAGTATGTACAAGTTTTCCCATGGTTTACAAAGGGAAACCGACAGTTTTATGGGTTTAAGTAAAAAGGAAAAATGAAATTTGTGTATTGTGTATATATATTAGTGTATAGTTAGAAAATTGGTAAGGAGTGTAAGGGTTTTGGTATTAAAGGTTATGGTTAAGTATATATATATATACATATACGGTTTAGTATAAGTCTAGGTTCGGCTTGTGTTTAATTTTTGTGTTTAGGTGAGTGTTAAATGAGTTAGGGTTATAATATTGTGAGTACGTTTGAGTTTAAGTAATTTTGGTTAAGTTTAGAGCCTTTTGGTGAAAGTATGGTCCTTAGGTGATTTTATTATTACTAAATATATAAAAGAAATATAAAATGATTTATTGTAGTGTTCATGTGTATAAGTAATTGTCATCGTAGTTTAAAGCCATTTATATTGTGAAAATATATAAACTATCCGATTCAAAAATATTTATATAAATAAATAGCCAGTTATTAATTGTGATCATGACGTTGGATTTTTAGAAAATCAATGGGATGTATGCAGGTGATCTTATGTTCAGATGACTTAAAGTCCTTTACAATAGATCATTTGTTGTCCAGTATGCTATTGAAATATAGCCATACAAATGTGGTCATGCTTTTATGATTAAAAAGAAATCATAGTCACAATAAAAATTGTGATATAGTTGTTTTCCTGTTCAGATAATTAGAATGATGTATGCTCATGTGATGCATATGATTGTTCAGAGGATTTCATGCAAAGGAAAAATAATAAAATATACAGATATCATGGGGTGACGTACACAATGTTGACAGAGTCAAAACCTGAAATTTACAGGTTTTACAACATAAACCCGTTATTTTAGCTTTGTCCTCAAAGCTTAAGATGACGTCACTGCTTAGGTAAAAAGGTGCGGGTACTTGGCTCTAAACGAGTCTTCGCGTTCCCAAGTAAATTCGGGACCTTTCCTAGAGTTCCATCGTATTTTAACTAACGGGATTTGGCTTCGTTTCAACTTCTTAACTTCTCTCTCCACGACTTCCACTGGTTCTTCTATAAATTGAAGTTTTTCGTCAAAATGGACTCCCTCCAATGGCATTGCTAAAGGTTCATCTACGTAGCACTTCTTCAAGTTTGAGACGTGGAATGTAGGGTGTACTCGGCTCAACTGCTGGGGCAACTCTAAGCGATAGGCGACCTCTCCAATTCTGGCAATCACTTTGAAAGGTCCTACGTAACGTGGATTTAGCTTTCCCCGTTTCCTAAACCGTACAACACCCTTCCAAGGTGATACCTTTAGCATGACACGATCACCTACAGTAAACTCCATAGGTTTACGTTTCCTGTCGGCATAACTCTTCTGTCTATCCTGGGCAGCTTGAATTCGTTGCTTGATGAGGGTGATCTTCTCAGTAGTCTCTTGGATCAGTTCGGGTCCTGTCAGTTGAAATTCTCCCACTTCTGCCCAGCATACTGGCGAACGACATTTGCGGCCATAGAGAGCCTCAAATGGTGCCGCCTTAATACTGGCATGGTAGCTGTTATTGTAGGAGAACTCCACTAATGGAATGTATTTGACCCATCCCTTTCCAAAGTCGATCACACATGCCCTCAGCATGTCTTCTAGTGTTTGGATTGTTCGTTCACTCTGACCGTCCGTCTGTGGATGGTATGCGGTACTCATATCCAGGTTTGTCCCTAAAGCTTTTTGAAAAGCTTTCCAAAAGTTTGATGTAAATCTGCCATCTCTATCACAGATGATTGAGACTGGTATCCCATGTCTCGTCACAACTTCCTTTAAGTATGTTTTGGCTAATTTGCTCAGAGAATCGTTTTCCTTGATTGGTAGGAAGTGAGCTGATTTTGTGAGGCGGTCTACGATTACCCAAATTGTATCGTAACCGTGGGACGATGTAGGGAGTTTGGTGATGAAATCCATGGTGATATTGTCCCATTTCCATTTTGGTATTTCGGGTTGAACCAACAAACCTGATGGTCGCTGATGTTCTATTTTAACTCTAGCACAAGTCAAACATTTCTTCACGTAGGTGGCAATGTCTGCTTTCATGTTCGGCCACCAGTATAATTTCTTCACGTCTTGATACATCTTTTCGGATCCGGGATGTATGGAGTACTTGGATTTATGGGATTCGTGCATGATCACGTTCCTCAAGTCTCCGTAACATGGTAGCCAGCTTCTTCCGTGTAGACACAACGTTCCATCCGTTCTAGCTTCTAACTTCTCCTTGCTTAGGTCCGTCCTAAGCATTCTTCCTATGTCTTCCTTCCCGATATTCTCAGGCTTCTGTGCTTGGAGTTGGGCCTCTAATATCTGTTTGGGTAGGTCCAAATTAATGGTCATGACTAAGGCTCGAACTCTCATGGGAGGATCAGTTCCCTTTCGGCTTAGTGCATCTGCAACTACGTTCGCTTTTCCTGGGTGGTATTTGATGTCACAGTCGTAGTCGCTGAGTAATTCTATCCAACGACGTTGTCTCATGTTTAATTCTTTCTGATCTAGAATGTGTTGTAAGCTCTTGTGATCAGTATGAACTGTGCATTTGGTCCGTACAGGTAGTGCCTCCAGATTTTTAAGGCAAAAACTACGGATCCAAGTTCTAGATCATGGGTGGAGTAATTCTGCTCGTGCTTCTTCAGTTGTCTTGAAGCATAAGCAATCACTTTCTGTCTCTGCATCAACACGACTCCCAACCCTTTGTGCGAGGCGTCACAGTAGACAACGAAGTCTTCGTTACCTTCTGGTAAGGCTAAAATAGGTACATTGCATAACTTTTGTTTGATGGTCTGGAATGCAGCTTCTTCTTTTTCTTCCCACACGAACTTTATACCTTTCTGGGTGAGCTTGGTCATTGGTTTGGCAATCTTAGAGAAACCTTCGATAAATCGTCGGTAGTAACCGGCAAGACCTAAGAATTGACGAATTTCCTTCGGCGATGTGGGAGATGTCCAATCTTTCACGGATTCGACTTTCGCAGGGTCAACTTGGATTCCCTTGTCGTCAATCACATGACCGAGAAAGTGTACTTTAGGGATCCAAAAATCACACTTTGAGAATTTTGCGTACAGCTTTTCTTCCTTAAGCAGTTTTAGTACTTGAGCCAGATGTTCTCCGTGTTCTTGCTCATTCTTGGAATAGATGAGGATGTCGTCAATAAACACTATCACGAACTTATCCAGATAGGGTCTGCATACTCGATTCATGAGATCCATGAATATAGCTGGTGCATTAGTTAGTCCAAATGGCATGACTTGGAACTCATAATGACCGTATCGTGTTCTGAAAGCTGTCTTTGGTATGCCCTCTTCTCTGACCTTCAATTGGTGATACCCGGATCGTAAGTCGATCTTGGAGTACACACTTGATCCTTGTAGTTGATCAAATAGGTCGTCGATTCGTGGTAACCGGTAACGGTTTTTCACAGTTAACTTATTCAGTTCTCTGTAATCGATACACATTCGGAATGAACCGTCTTTCTTTTTGACAAACAATACTGGGGCTCTCCAAGGCGAGGAACTGGGCCTGATAAAGCCTTTATCTGACAGTTCTTTGAGTTGTTCCGCGAGTTCTTTCATCTCGGTAGGTGCTAAACGGTAGGGTGCTTTAACTACAGGTGCCGCTCCCGGCACCAAGTCTATTTGAAATTCAACTTGACGGGTCGGAGGTAATCCTGGCAAGTCGTCTGGAAAGACTTCAGGATAATCACGGACGATGGGTACATCCTTGATTTGTTTCTCCTTGGGTTCTTCTTCTTGATCTGTTTTAGAAATATGCGCTAAAAAGATAGGGTATCCTTTTAGTAGATATTTCTGGGCTTGGGTGCACGAGATCACACTCAACATAGTGTCTGTTTTATCCGAATTTCCGTCTCCTCGGATAATCAGATCTGTGCTTCCCCATGGTATACGGACTAGTTTCTCGTCACACACAATAGTTACATGATACTTGGCTAACCAGTCCATACCAATGATGACATCAAAACTACTTAGTTGTATGGGTATTAATTGAATATCAAATGGGTGATTTTGAAGGTTTAAAGTACAACCTCTTATGATGGTATTAGTTTCAATGATCTTTCCGTCTGCTAATTCGACTCTGTAACAATTATCTAACGGGGTTGGTAAAATGCCTAGTAAGCTACCAAATTCATGGATACGAAACTCCTATCGGCTCCCGTATCGAATAAAATATTCACATAGCGATTATTCAGAAGGAACGTACCAGTAACTACATTGGAGTCGGGGTTGGTCCTGTTCTCTCCTATGACATAAACTCTGGCAGGTGCTCCGCTTTGGCTTTCATTCTTACGCTTTGGACAGTCAGGTCTGATGTGTCCAATCTCTCCACAACCAAAGCAACGGATCTCCTTACGAGCCATGTTTCCACTGCCAGTGAGCTGGCGGCTTCCTTGGTATCCACCTCCACGGGAATTCTGCCTGTTGCCGTTGTGGGACTTGTTGTTGGCATTGAAGTTGTTCCTGTTGGTCAGAACATATGCACTGTCCTGCTCTGGTCTTTGGCATCCAACAGTGGGGTAGTGATGGAAGTTACACGTTGAGCATTTTGGTTTGTTTCCCACGTATGGTGGTGGTCCTGAGGAAACAACACTGCAGTCTTGACCTAAGCCTTGCCTCTTGGGCTGTTGAGTCTGGTGATGATGACGGTATTTATCATCGACTTTCCTCTTGTGCTCTGCTTGTCTAATCATATGATCACGACCACGTTTGTCCACTAATTCTGTGGCAAACTCAATAGCACTCTCGATGGTAGTAGGTCGGGATGCAAGCACACTGTCATGAACATCGTCTGGAAGTCCACTAACGTACTTCTCTATCTTATCTGCCACTTTCGGGTACATACGAGTACACATCAAGGTTAGTTCCTGGAATTTCTGGTTGTAGCTCGTGATATTGAAGTTGGTGCATTTGAGATTCCATAATTCAATCTCCAGCTTTTTGATTTCACTACGTGGACAGTATTTCATGGTAAGCTTTTCCTTCAACGCAGTCCATGTCATCCCATAGGCTCCATCGTGTCCGAGGGTAGCAACTTGTGAGTTCCACCACGTGAGTGCTTGTTCCAAAAGTGTACAAGTGGCGAATTTCACCTTGTTCTCTTCAGTACAGTCACTAATACGAAACACGGTCTCAGTCCTCTCAAACCATTGCATGAGCTCGACTACCCCTTCCTTGCCCTTGTAATAGCTGGGCTTGCACTTTAGGAAGTCAGGGTAAGTACATCCTCGAGCTTCGCGGTTTCAGTTATTAGAGTTTTCAATGTCTCCATGGGTTCCGCTAGGGCGGTTTTCCCTGGCAGCTAAGGCGTCAGTGATGCCTTGCTCAATCAGTACTCTAAGTTGTGCATCGGATATAGTCGTCGCAGGTGTTTCTGCGGGGTTTGGGCGTGCGCGTCTTGGTGGAATTTTTCTATAAGAAAAATTGAGATTTGTTAGCTGATAAAAGTTGGTTATATTAAACTGCATGGGTAATGTTTATGCATAGAATTCACAACAAATTTGATAATCCGTTAAGAGTTCATAATAATATAAATGTAAACAAACAAGTGAACGGTAACATGCTATTTTTGGCAAACAACAGTATAGTACAAGTACAACCGATCTAAGACAGAGTCATAGCAACCTGTCTGATATAGTGGTACATATGTTTGCAATACAACCAAAAGATATCCTACCTACTAAGGTCAGGTACTACGAATACAACTGAAAGGAATACAAGTACAAAAGAAATAAATCATGCGAGCTGAGATGCAACTCAGTGCTTGTCATGATGTACAACTACTAAAAATCTATCCTACACTAGTATGGCTGCCTGCAGGTGCAGGTGGTCCAGCTGGTGGTGCACGCTCGTCCTGCATACGGATCACGGCACTCCGGGTCTCTCTAGTGTATCTCAAGGCCTCTAGTAGCTGCTGCTGACGTGTAGTGTCGGCACTCTGTAACTGCTCTGTTTCTGTAGTGATCCCCTGATGACGGAGATCGGTCAAATCCACGAAGGTCCTAAAGGTGTCCTCCTGTGTGTAGATGGCGGCTCGAGTCTCGTAGGAATGACTCTCCAATGAAGCTAAGCGGTAACGGAGGAAAGCTACCTCATCCAATAGCCAGTGTATGGTCTCCCGGTGGTGTATGCTCCCCGGCTATGGCCCAATAGAGAGAGTCTAGTCTCTCCTGGAGCATGGCGCGACCCTGCTGGTCCGCCTGTAGTAGAGAGTGGATAAGGGTGGTATCCTGTGCCTGTCGGGCCGTGAGTGCATCAACCTGTGCCTGAAGGGTACTAAGTCTAGCCTGCCCGGCTCTTGATCCCTCTCCAACCTCATAGGTCGAGTCAGGGATAGTGTCATGTCTCCTCTTACGAGGTGGCAAGACACTAGTGGGGTAAGTGCTAGGTACGGAAGGTGGTGGTAAGGATGGTAGAGAAGGTACGACCTGGTCCACCTCTCTAGGAGGGGATGCAGGTACTACAAGAAGTGGTGTAGTAGGAGATGTAGTGGGTGGTGAAGGAGTAGGTGAATCTGTAAGTACGATGACCCCGTCCTGCTGGTCATCTCTGGACTCTGTATCGGAAGCAGGTCCAGCTAACACTGACGTCGGTGACAAAGGTGTAATGGTAGAAACCATAAGCTCCTCGAAAGTAGTAACAATAGTGGGCGTCGTCATGATATCTGAAAGTAATATTTTATAGTTTGAGCAAGTTCTCAACTTACACAATATAAAAGGTTTTTCATGATGCATATGCGATGTGGTTTTAAAAGCTTTTAACCATGAGGTAAAAAGTATAAGTAGATACTTATGTGATTTATTTGCCATGAGGGAATAAATCAATGTGAAGTTAGTTCACATAATATGCATGCTCTAAAATGCCATATGCCTAACTTATAGGTTCCCCAAAAATCAATTTTTCTTTTTAGACTGATTTTTATGTTCAGTTATAGTCCAGTTTAAAATTTTTATTATTTAAAAATTCTAAGTTTTTGATCTGGTTCTCTATAACTATGCTCTCTGATACCATTTCTGTAACACCCCCAAGTTGGTCAAATGCAGCGGAATAGTAGTTGGGGTGTTACTTGGGTGGATCGATAGCACATAGCATATAGAGCAATGATCATAATATCATTTGAAAACATATTACATGAATTAATCGTACACATTTAGTATCTTGTCCAAAAGTAAACCACATTTATTATAAAACAGAAATAAATATCCCAGCCCAATGGTCAACATGATGCTTTCCTATAATGCTGGAATCCAATGCATGAACCTGCTTACTTTCCAGAGAAAACATAAAAGCAAAATGTGGGGGTCAACACGAGGTTGGTGAATTCACAGGTTTAATTAAATAAAGTATCAATATGCAAAGCACCACGAAGGTAGCAGGACATCATAGCCCAATACTACAGTAGTTCCTACTGCCCTGTAATAGAAGCTAGACATGATTCTCAGTACGCCCATTGGGTCTATCCTGATGAGGTTTCCCTTAATCCGACAATGACATAAACCTGCTGCTCGGCCTAAGCAATACGTGACAGCTGATCACGACAGGCCGGGTGTTGTCAATACCCGAATAGATCTATCCATACATTTCGCGCTACACTATTAACTAATACAGTCCACGGGAATGGGGCAAACAGTAGGCAAATAAATTGTTGTTGTCTGTGCATGCTTGCATATAAATAGTTTTGTATGTTTTCTCCCCCAGTTATAAAACAGTAAAGATGGGGTCATGAACTCACCTTAGTGATAATGAGGTAGTGAGGATGATGTCACAGTATAGTCACGAACTGGAGAAATTACCTAAGTAATTTAAATGTCTCAGTGAATGCAACAATAATTATGCATGATGAATGGTACATATGAAAAATGCATGATCACAATTTATGGATTGTTACGTTGGCTTAAGTGTTTGTTCTAATAGTGAATTAAAGGTATGTATATATATTTTTGTTCAAGAAATATATATATATAAGTGTATATAAATTTGTTTTAAGAAAAAGGGGTCGTAAATTAAATAACTACCTATATCTTATTTAATTTATTATAAAGAAGTAAATTATACCTTATTAAGTTTTAAGGTTTCAAAGGGAAATGGTTAACGAGTTTTATCAATATCGTACAGTTTGTAAATAACTAAAATAATTCATTTTACAAGTGACAAGTTTTATTATTTCTTTTAATTAATTAAAACTATGATAATTCTTTGTAAATATAATTGTTTAGAAAATTATCCTTAAGTTTTCATCCGTTAAATTTATTACACCGTTAGTCCTTGTCGGTTATCCCATTTTTATGAAAATGCCCCTTAGGGCTTGATAAACTTTCGGGAAATGGCAAAATGCCCCCTCCAATCCCACGACATATATATAAATGGGATTAGGGCTTGCTTTAAGTTTTGAAATGGCATAATAGGTCCTTGTGGTTTATTTAAGGTTCACGGTTGACTTTTGTTTACCCTATAGTTTCAAAAATGACACAGACGCCCCTTGGACTATATAATAGTCACGAAATGGATTAAATAGTTTTTACTAGTTTCACTTTCGGGCCCAACTTTCACCATGTAACACTTTTGGCACAAAAAGTAACTAGTTGATTTTTAATATTGGGCTATGCGGCCCATTAAGGTCCGGTTAAGGTAAAAAGGGTTATTGGGCTTAGTTAAAGTTTAGGGTAATTAGTAAATGGTAATTTTTTTACTATTGGGCCTTAACTAGTGGGCTTGTATTTTATTTACAAACACTAGTTTAGTTTTTAAGCTTATATTATTTCGGCTTATATATGTGGCTTATATAAGTTCATCATTTTTGACTAAGGCTTATATTTTCCTACTAGTAAGTCATAAGCTTATATTTTGAAGGCTTTTGGGCTTATATTAAGGCTTATAGTATTCAGCTTATATATATGCATAGCTTATATTTTTAGGCTTAAATTCCTAAGAGTTTAAATAAGTTTATCTATGTCTCGGCTTATATAATTTTTATTGTCAAGCTAGCTTATTTTAGTAGTACTTCGGCTTATATGGATTTTTAAGGCTTTTATGACGCGGCTTATATAACAATATGGGCTTATTTTACAATACACACATTTTTATGGTACACATCTATAACTAGTTCTTTCCTAGGGTTTTTAAGCAAGGTGTCCAACATGCTAGTACGTGAATAAGGATTCTAGGGCACAAAATGCTCACTCATTGTATAAGCCGTGGCTTATATATCACATGGGTGGCATTTCATGGAGGTTTTACGTATGCATGGCAACCTAGGTTCATTTCTTAAGCTCATACATGCATGATATGAGATGGAAAGTAAAAGAAATATGGAAATAGGTCTAGTGTTGTCTTTACTTACTTGTTTGATCAAGATGGTGACAAAGAGAGTAGTGATGGCGTCGGCTTGTTATTACACGAGTCCTAGGAGCTTTGAATGCTTAGACTTCAATGATTGGAGGTCATAGATTTTGTAGTAAATAAGATGGAGTATTTTCGGTTAACTCTAGGTGATATGTGGGAGTGTTTCTTTGATCCGAATTTGTGATGTGAGGGTGAGTGAATGTGTAGCTTAGCTCATAAATATCCAAGAGTGAGGATGAGTTGTGGCTTAGGGGTGAGACCCGACAAGAGAGAGAGGGAAGAAGATTGGGAGTATTTTGCAATGTACTTGGCAAGGACTTCTCATAAATGCATCAAGATGTACATGTTTGCTAGGGGTGTCTTGTTTAGCCGTCGCATATAGGGTTCAAAAGGGGCAAGTGGTAAGTCCTTGAGTGTTTCCATTTATTGTCATGTTTGTACAAGGTTTTATGTGTGGTGGTGTGGGTATACACGGCTAAGGCAACAAACAAGAGTGATGTGTGACTTAGCTCCTCAAATAGTGATCCTAGTACTATCCTTAATTTTCCAAGTATGTACAAGTTTTCCCATGGTTTACAAAGGGAAACCGGCGGTTTTATGGGTTTAAGTAAAAAGGAAAAATGAAATTTGTGTATTGTGTATATATATTAGTGTAAAGTTATAAAATTGGTAAGGAGGGTAAGGGTTTTGGTATTAAAGGTTATGGTTAAGTATATATATAAATATATACGGTTTAGTATAAGTCTAGGTTTGGCTTGTGTTTAATTTTTGTGTTTAGGTGAGTGTTAAATGAGTTAGGGTTATAATATTGTGAGTACGTTTGAGTTTAAGTAATTTTGGTTACGTTTAGAGCCTTTTGGTGAAAGTATGGTCCGTAGGTGATTTTATTATTACTAAATATATAAAAGAAATATAAAATGATTTATTGTAGTGTTCATGTGTATAAGTAATTGTCATCGTAGTTTAAAGCCATTTATAGTGTGAAAATATATAAACTATCCGATTCAAAAATATTTATATAAATAAATAGCCAGTTATTAATTGTGATCATGACGTTGGATTTTTAGAAAATCAATGGGATGTATGCAGGTGATCTTATGTTTAGATGACTTAAAGTCCTCTACAATAGATCATTTGTTGTCTAGTATGCTATTGAAATATAGCCATACAAATGTGGTCATGCTTTTATGATTAAAAAGAAATCATAGTCACAATAAAAATTGTGATATAGTTGTTTTCCTGTTCAGATAATTAGAATGATGTATGCTCATGTGATGCATATGATTGTTCAGAGGATTTCATGCAAAGGAAAAATAATAAAATATATAGATATCATGGGGTGACGTACACAATGTTGACAGAGTCAAAACCTGAAATTTACAGGTTTTACAATGTTCGTGTTTTGGTTTTATATAACCATATTCATATAACGGTTTTTATTTAATCTATACAACGTTGCAAAACGTATTGTATGGTGTTTTTAACGACAATGATTCGTATAATGGTTTTTAAGGCACATGCCTATATTATGATTTTGATAAAGATTCGTATAAAATGATTTTGGCTATTTTATGGCCTATTGCAATGATTTGTACAAAATAATTTTTGGTAATAATTTTATACCAAAAGTTATATTGATGTAATTTATTAAACTCTATGAATTCACTCGGCGTTATTGCTGACCTTTTCTTTTAACATGTCTTATCTCAGGTACTTGAAGGTAATTCTCGAGAAGACAACAAGAATTCATGGCCCGCACCTAAATACTTATTTCCATTCAAATGCTTTGTAAAACCTGTATTAAATATAATGACTTGGGACCTATGTAACTTTGATATTTATGAATGGAAATGCTTTTATTATTAAACGACGCGATTTTTATGCGTTGTCTATGATGTGAGTAATGTGCTATCCCGTAACACCAACGAGTCTTCCGCTGTATTGAGTTGTATAAATTTGGGGGTGTTACATGCGGTCTGGATATCATCAACTTCGCGTCCGTGAAGAAGATATTCCTATAATTGCATTTAGAACTCGTTATGGACACTATGAATTTCAAGTAATGCCATTTGGGTTAACTAACGCGCCTGCGGTTTTCATGGATCTAATGAATCGAGTGTGCAAACCCTACTTGGAAAAATTTGTTATTGTGTTTATTGACGATATTCTAATCTATTCTAAGAATAAAGATGAACATGGAGAACATTTAAGGATTGTCTTAAGTTTGTTAAAGGATGAAAGGTTGTATGCTAAGTTTTTGAAATGTGTTTTTTGGTTAGATTCTGTGCAATTTCTTGGTCATGTGATTAACAAGGATGGAATTCATGTTGATCCTGCAAAGGTTGAAGCCATTAAGAATTGGTCTGCACCGACAACGCCAACGAAAGTGCGACACTTTTTAGGATTGGCTGGCTATTATAGGCGATTCATTAAAGAATTTTCTTTAATAGCTAAACCCTTGACTAAGCTTACCCAGAAGAATAAACCTTTCGTTTGGGTAAGTGAAGAAGATGGAGCATTTCATATATTGAAGCAAAAATTATGTAGTGCGCCAATTCTATCATTACCCGACGGAAGTAAAGATTTTGTAGTATATTGTGATGCATCTCTTAGAGGTTATGGAGCTGTTTTGATGCAGCGAGAAAAAGTAATAGCTTATGCTTCTAGGCAATTAAGGAAGAATGAGGAGAATTATACTACTCATGATCTTGAGTTAGGAGCTGTAGTCTTTGCTCTTAGGTTGTGGAGACATTACCTGTATGGCACCAAGTGTACGGTATTCACCGATCACAAAAGCCTATAGTATATTCTCGATCAAAAGGAACTGAACATGAGGCAACGAAGATGGATATAGTTGTTAAGTGATTATGATTGTGATATAAAATATCACCCAGGAAAAGCCAATGTTGTTGCCGATGCATTAAGTAGAAAAGATAGAGAGCCTATCAGGGTACGTTCGCTAGTCTTGACCGTGCATAATAATTTGCCTGAGCAAATTAGAAATGCGCAAATAGAAGCCTTTAAGAAAGAAAATTTTGTTAATGAAGGGTTCCGAGGAGAAGGAGATCCTTTAGAGGTTAGAGCTGATGGAGTGAAATGCTTAAGAGGTCGTATGTGGATACCTAAGTTTGGAGGCTTAAGAGATTTGATTATGTTAGAATCCATAAATCTAAATATTCCGTTCATCCTGGATCTGATAAAATGTATCATGATTTGAAGAAGTTGTACTGGTGGCCGAATATGAAAGCTGATATTGCTATGTATGTTCTTCAATGCTTGACTTGTGCTAGAGTCAAAGCTGAACATCAAAAGCCATCAGGACTACTTCAACAGCCAAAGATTCCTGAATGGAAGTGGGAGCGAA
The DNA here is from genome assembly GCA_025667525.1 of Glebionis coronaria. NCBI lineage: Eukaryota > Viridiplantae > Streptophyta > Magnoliopsida > Asterales > Asteraceae > Glebionis > Glebionis coronaria. Next base: position 108,794 of record JANFOE010001833.1, read on the forward strand.
TTACGATGGACTTTATTACCAAGCTTCCTAGAACATCATCTAAAAATAATTCGATTTGGGTCATTGTCGACAGACTGACCAAATAAACACACTTCATTCCGGTTAAAGAGCAATTCTCATTGGAGAAGTTGACTCGTATTTATCTTGAGAATGTTGTATGCAAGCATGGAGTGCCTGTATCGATCATTTCAGATCGAGATCCTAGATTCGCATCAAATTTTTGGAAATCTCTCCAAAGATCTTTGGGAACGAATCTCGACATGAGCACTGCTTATCACCCCCAGACTGATGGGCAGAGTGAAAGAACGATACAGAAACTAGAAGATATGTTGAGAGCTCGTGCGATAGATTTTGGTAAAAATTGGGATAAACATTTGCCTTTAGCAGAGTTTTCATATAACAATAGTTACCATGCTAGTATTAAGGCTGCACCGTTTGAAGCTTTGTATGGTAGGAAGTGTAAATCTCCTGTATGTTGGAGTGAAGTTGGGGATACCCAGCTCACGGGACCGGAATTTATCCGGGAGACTACGGACATGATAGTTCAGATTAAGAATAGGCTGTTGACTGCCCGTAGTAGACAGAAAAGTTACGCGGATGTGCGGCGGAAACCGATGGAGTTTGAAGTGGGTGACCGAGTAATGTTGAAAGTATCGCCATGGAAAGGCGTCATAAGATTTGGAAAACGAGGGAAATTGAATCCCCGCTATATTGGACCGTTTAAGATTTTATCTAGAGTAGGTCCGGTGGCTTACAAACTAGAGTTACCCCCCGAACTTCATGGTGTTCACAACACATTCCATGTATCTAATCTGAAGAAATGTTTAGCAGTGAGTGATGAGAAAATTTCGTTGGATAAGGTTCGAATAGATGAGAAGTTTCATTTTATCGAAGAACCCGTAGAGGTTATGGATCGTGAGGTAAAGCAACTGAAACAAAGTCGGATACCTATTGTCAAGATCTGATGGAATTCAAAGCATGGACCGAAATTTACTTGGGAACGAGAGGATGAAATGTGGAAGAAATATCCGCACCTCTTTGATTTCAATAAGAAACGGACATCAAAATGAAATGGATCACGAGGACGTTGATCCCTTTTAGGAGGAAAAGCTGTGACAATCTAACATTTTCAGGTTGTAAATTATTTTCTCGTATATTATTTTGAAACTTATTTTTGTGTTGCTTGATGAACTCACAATTTACGGATTTAAATTTGGGCTTACGTGCATAATTTAACATCCTTTACGACTAAACCGAAAACCTTAGGATTACGTATTTACGTTTTTGAACTCCGTTTTGATGAGACAATTTTTATTAGATTCGTTTTGTGCTGTTGATTCATAATTTATAAAAATGTTTTTCGTAAAACGACCCGAGGGCACGCAAATCGAGGAAACTAGAATCGAGGAATACCCGTAAATTAGTGGGATGAGACAAGTATACACTTGTCCCACCCCACTATATGGGACGGCCAAACAAGGACACCACACACCATGATGTGGCAAACTTGTAGCTTACAAGTTAACACATGTTAACTTAAGCTTAACAAGTAAGCTACAAAACCACAAAACCACTTCAGCTAAACCATTTACACATTCATCACATGCAAACTACTCTCAAACTCTCTCATCCTCTCCACCCTTGCCGTCCCATATCACCATCAAACACCCCATTTTGATCAATTTTAGCCATAAACTTTGTGTTATCTACACATATGATGAAGAACCTTTGAAGCCTTGTTGATTGGTGATCATTATAACATCAAAGAAGGTGATTTGCTTGTGTCTTAGGGCTGATTTCTCAACAAATATTCTTGGTGAAAGGTGATCTTAAAGACAAATTTGGTGTACCTCAAGGTGTTGTCCTCAAAAGACAAGTTATAGTCTTGGTTGGTAAACAAGATCATTCTTCCCATTTTCATTGTTATTTTGTAAATGTAAAAATGTATTCTCTTTCCTGTTGTATATATATATGATGATAAAAATATTGTGTGGGGATCAAGTGTTGATAAACATGGTTAAAAAGATGGAAAACCATATGTAAAAAGGTTAAAATCTTGCTTAATAAGTTGGCTGTATAAAAACAGTAACCAACCATATGTTAAACTGATAAAATGGCAAAGTAGAATTAATATACATTAATTATTAGGTCTTTTACACATGTGAGAGTTGGCCATGCAATAGAATCATTATAATGAGTGAGATATGATCAAAACAAAATTAATGTATCAATCTGAATAGTCTGTTTAGTGAGGAATTTTAGGGATACTTAGACTTGGATTGAGAAATTGCTAAAACTAAGTTATTTGTAACAAATAATATGAAGTTTATGTCATTAAAAAATGAGCTTCTATCTCCTTATAGAACTCAAGATATGATACAAATGGTGAAAGTGAAACTAACAATCAGATTTTGTGAAATTAAAGTTTAATAGTATTATAATAGCACTCAAATAAATATAGTATAAAATGTAAATTAAAACCCACTAACTTATATATTACATTTATATAAGTATGTACAATAATAAATAAACAGGACATTTTATAAAATGGTAGTTTGATAAGTTTTATAAGTTATAAAACTATAAACATGAGTTTTACGTCTTTTCGACTAAAACCGTAAAATTAACCTTTTCGTCAGTTAAAACTTAGACGGTCGGACCCGTCTAATGTAAACTTTTTATAACTCATATACTGATATATAAGTACATATTACAAGTAAAAACCGATAAAACCCAAACTCTATAACATATGGACATTAAGGGGCCAAGTTAGCCTTATTGGACTATTAATCCAACTAATTTGGCTAAACACTTATGAACTTACTTATTGGGCTTAACCCACTTGGGCCTAACATGTAAGTATAATACTGATATTAAAAGTGTAAAATGGACTAATATAATGTAATGGGCTTATAATGGGCTTAATGGGCATTGATAAGTAAATAAGATGAACTAGTGAAACTAATATAAAAGTTACCAACACATAACACTAAAATGAGTAAATGAGAATGCACAATTCCACTTGATCATCATCATATTTATAAAGTCATCATATGTATACATAATTTTTATTTTTATAAAGTCATTGGACAAAAGTCTAAGACCGATTATTATTTATATAGGTTTCCGTGATCGAAGCACGCCCGTAGCCGATAATCCGCCTTTCGTTATCAACGTGAGTTCATAGCCTCGCACTCTTTTAAATGTTTTGTAAAATGATTTGTAAACCCGCGAGGGAGGTAACATGCTAGTTTTTGATAAAAATAGAACACAAGTAGTCCCAATGGTATGCTTAATGATATGGACCCGAATGATGCTATGACCCAATAAAAGAGATAAAAAAGGATTACTAGTAGTTAGCTTATGTCACTTAAAGTCCCATTAGCATGAATTGTGAACTAACGGGATTTGGTAGACGCTTATGCATATGATAGTACTATTCGGGGACGATCACCCCAGTTCGCTCCTTGACGGTTGATCCCCGTTGTACCACATTGATTGGTAAGCGAATTTATGTATGAGAAGATTTACATAGCGTGATTTTTGTGACGACACGCTAACTTAGATGGGCAAATTGTTTGTCGGGTTCGCGGCCCGTTGTTTGTGATAGTAAGGTAACAATGTCATGCGGCTAATAATAATCCAATGTAATCTAAATATCCGATATGATACGATGCAAATAACGATAATAATATTACCTATAATGGTAATATTGAGGCTACGGTCTCATGGACGGTTTAATATGTATGCTTTGCTTTATATATTGCCTGACTAGCAATACGAGGACTTACTTCTGATATTATACTTGTGTTCTGATTTCAACTATTGTTTTATATAACGGTTTTATTAAACTCTATGAATTCACTCGGCATTCGCTGATATGATTTTTGCATGTTTTTATCTCAGGTGCTTGAAGGTAATTCAGATGGAGATCGACTCTGATGGCCCACATAATAATAAAACTGTTCATTCGATCTATGTTTTGTAAACTTAATGACCTGTATAATCTGGGACCTGTTGTACACTTGAAACTTTTATTTCGAATGAATGTATATTAAACCTTGTAAACCATTTTTATGTGTTGTCTATGATTGGAGTTATTGTGCTATCCCGTAACACTCTAAAGACTCTTCCGCTGTACCGATATGAAATTTGAGAGTGTTACAAAGTATCTATTCACCCCCAAACTAAAGTTAAACATTGTACTCAATCTTTCGAGTCTAAGGGTAAAATACCCCCATACTAGATACGAAAAGTCGAATGCTTAAGATCTAGCATGGAAAGGGTTTAACAGTTAATCTTGAGCCGTTTATGAATTGCGCGTAAAGATAATTGTTAGAACACAAAAGGATATATCATCGTATATCGGAAATCTTCATATCAAATGATCCAAACTCGAGTAAAACGAACACGAGATGCTTCAATCGTGATGATAATGACATAATTAACCACAAGTCACAAAAAACCACAGAACAAAGGTTGGAAGGGCACAAATCCCCTCACATTAACTACATTAGAAAGAGATAATATGTACATGGATAAGCATAGGATCTCTGATAGGTGTGTAAACACCCATCTTTTCTACCACTTAATTACAATAATAACCGGACCAAAACGTGTATTTTATGTCTTTTATGTCGGAATTATGCGTGGTTTGTGTTTTTGTTGTGATTTAGGACGAAATTGTGAAAAGTGGAGAAAACACGAGAATTCACGGGCATTCACGGCTTTTATTGAAGAAAAAGATGAAAGACGGAGTCGAGAAGTCAAAAGTGGAAAAAGAACGGAAGTCCAAGACCAATTCTGAAGATTTATCGAAGAAAAAGTCAAAAGACGGAAGTTTATCAAAAGTCGAGAGACTCAAGTCTATTTTACTGAAGAAATTAAAGACGAGTTCAAAAGATATCCCGAGCCACAAGTCCTTAAAGTACAAATTTAAAAGAAAGATTAGAAGAAAAGGACTAATGGTGCAATTAAAAGAAGATTAAAGAAGGAGGGACTAAGCATGCAATTAAGGAAGCTTCCTAAGCAAGCCTTAATCTCCCCTATATATAGATTAGATCATTTTCATTTTCCTCTTGTTGGCTAACTTGACAAATTAGCTCTTCCACCTTTATTTTATGCACATTTAAATACTTGTCCATTTAATTACCTTGTCTTGCACCTTAATTACCATTTAATTCAAGTAAGTTTTTCTTTTTAATTCTTGTCAAGCTTTATCTTTACCTTGTTGATCTCATTCTTCCTTTCTTTAATCTTTGTGTTGATTTGTTTATGTTCATGTTCTTAATTTTTGTTGATTTATTTAAGTGGGTTTTGATTGTCTTGATCTTTATTGTTTGATTTGTTGCTTTGGATTGATTGTTTATGTTTATTAGATGTTTTGTTATTAGATTGGTTTAATCTTTTTGTTGATTTGGTTAAGTTTTTATTTGATTCGTGCTATCTCCTTTTCCTTGTACTTCGTTCTACTGTTACTGATATTTCCCAGTTTCGAGCTCAGTGTATATTCCGCATAAGGGGTTGCCAAGTTGTGCGTTATTCGGAATATCAAATATTCCGAGTAAGAGAGTTATTCCGAATAGGGCCATATTCCGCATAGGAAGGATATTCAGCATAGGCTTATTATTCCGAATAGGGATAGTTTTCCGAATAAGCAGATTATTCCGAATAAGCCGAATATTCCGAATAGGGTATCTTTCCGAATAGCCAAGATTTTCCGAATAGAGTTAATATTCCGCATAGGAGGATATTCCGAATAGGTGACAATATTCCGAATAGGCCAATTATTCCGTGTAGGAACTTTATTCCGAATAGCAAGGACATTCCGCATAGAGCTGACATTCCGAATAGACAAAATATTCAGAGTAGGGTTTTATTCCGAATAGGGACAGATATTCCGAATAACCATTTATTCCGAATAGGGTTTATTCCGAATAGGGACTTATTAGTTTCATTTTAGCATTTAATTTCGAGCTTTAATTTTCCCGCCTTTTCCCTTAATTGCACTTTAAGTTTATTTGCCTTAGTTTAAGTTTTAGTTTAGTTGCGTTTTAAGATTGCCTTAGTTAGATTTAAGTTTGCGTTATTTACTTTATTGCCCTTTAATTTTAGTCTTGCTTTTAAATTCTCGCGCTTTATTTTAATTAGACTTAGATTTGTTTTAATTGCACATTTACTTTAATTGTTCTGCACATTTTATTTTAAACACTACAATGACACACCTTTGTTCCACCAAAAGATAACTGAGTCACACATTAAACATCAAGTTTTTCAATTCGAAGAGACATACTTAAACGAATCTTTTAACTGAGTAAAACCGAGTTATCAAATGGCGCCGCTGCCGGCTCTTTTCGTAAAGATCAACAGTTTTTTGTGAGAGACACGTTGTTTTTTGGGATCCGTTCACTTGTGAACGTTATTTTTCTTGCATAAAAATTCATAAAAACCATAAAAATTAAAAATTTCAAAAAATCCAAAAAGATTTTATCTTTATTGTGTATATATATTGTCTTTGTGTTTGGTTTTGTTTTCTTTTGCATTTTCAGGTGTATGCGTACTAGATCTTCTAATTATCAAGAGCCCGAGCCTCAAGAAGATTTAGATATGGCAGGTGTCAACAACAACAACATGCCACCGCACCTCAATAATAATAATAATAACAACAATGCTCTTCCACAGCCCGATCTTCGGACCATGGAGGAACTTTGTCAACCAACCATGTTTGGACGAGGAGGACCGATTGCGCCGATGCAAATCAACGCTCCTGAGTTTTCGTTGAAGCACCACATGATTCAGCAAGTTCAAACAAACCCATTTAGAGGATTGCCTGATGATGATGCCAACAAACACCTCGACAAGTTCATTACAATCACCCAAAGCATGAAGTTGGCTGGTGCCACAATGGATGAGCTTCGCCTACAACTCTTTCCACACAATCTATTACATCATGCCGAGAAATGGTTTGATCGTCTCCCGAAGAATTCTATTCACACTTGGGATGACATGACTCAACGCTTTCTATCGCGCTACTTTCCACCATCCATGGTCACAAGCCTTCGCAATCAGATCAGCGGTTTCATGCAAGATCCCGATGAATCTCTTTTTGACTCTTGGGAGAGATATAATGTCTTGATCGACCGTTGTCCAAACCAAAACATGCTTCCGGTCACCTTGATCGATACTTTCTACAACGGATTGACTTTTCGAGATCGTGATACGATCAATGCAGCCGCCGGTGGCACATTCATGAAAAGGAGACCCGAGGAGTGTAGAGAGTTAATAGAGAACATGACTACTCACCACAAGAACTGGGATTCCTCTGCTTCTTCTAGAAACAACACGAGAGTCAATGTTTCTTCTACCTCAGCAAACCCTGAGATGACCGAACTCACCCGCATGATGGCTGAAATGAGCAAAAGTATTACGCTTCTCGCTTCAAACCAACAACAACAACAAGTTAAAGCGGTTGCTAATCCTTGTGAAACATGTGGCGGTCCTCACTCATACACCGATTGTCCTTCGACACAAGGAAATCCGGAAAATGTGTATGCAGCTTACGGTAATTATTCACCGGAAAATTACCAAGCTAGACAACAAGGGGATAGAAATCTGCTGAGCTACCGTTCCAACAACTACCTTTCACCAGGTTTTTCTCCTCAAAACCAAAATCCCGCCAACAACTACAATAGAAGCAACCAAATCCCACCTCGTGCTTCTAACCCTTATCAACCACCCACCCAACAACACCCACCCATTAATCCCAATGTTGACACAATCATGAGAACTCAAGGTGAGCAAATCAAGAATCTACAGAGCCAAATAATCAATTTGAAAGGAGATATCTTGAAGCAAGGTAATGACATCAGAACCGAGGTTCGTGATAATCTTCAATCCTCTTTCATCACTCAAACAACTGAATTGAAGAATCTGTTGGCTAGTTTCTTGCCCGAAGCTCAACCTTCTTCTTCTTCGGGTTCTCTACCTTCAAACACCGTCACTAATCCGCGAGCTAATGTGAGTGCTATAACTACGCGTAGTGGAATTACCATTGTCAATCCACCTGATTCACCACCATCATCTACACCTCCTCCACCACCATATATCCCTACTCCTCTTACACTTAGTGATAGTACACCATTACCATCTCCGCCTCGTCATGACGATGTATCTCGGAAGGACCCTTCAACATCACAACCTTCACCAACTACACCTTCACCTAACCCTTATCAACCTAGAATCCCATACCCTTCTCGCATAGGCAAGACCAATGATCTAACCAAGAATGACTGCCAAGTATCGAAATATGTGGATATGCTATCTAAAATGACCATCAACATTAGCCTTGTTGAAGCACTTTGCCACATGCCGAAATTTGTCAAAGCATTCAAGGAATTGCTTAGCAAGAAGGAGAAGCTGATTGAACTCGCCAACACACGCTTAAATGAAAACTGCTCTGCAGTTCTTCTTAGAGAACTTCCGGAAAAGCTTGGAGATCCCGGTCGTTTTGTGTTGCCTTGCGTGTTCAACAAAACTGAAGAATTTACTGCCCTTGCTGATCTCGGGGCTAGTATTAACTTGATGCCACTAAGTGTTTGGAAAACACTATCATTGCCCGACCTCATTCCTACAAAGATGACTCTTGAACTTGCAAATCGCACTCTAGCTTACCCCGTTGGTATAGCCGAAGATGTGTTTCTTAAAGTTGGCACATTTACTTTTCCGGTTGACTTTGTCGTAGTTGATTATGAAATGGACCCTCGTATTCCTTTAATACTTGGTCGGCCATTCTTGAGAACCGGACGTGCTTTAATATATGTGGCCGAAGGTGAGTTAATCTTACGAGTCAGGGATGATTCTAAAGTTTTTAAAATGGGGAAGCTTACAGGCAAATCCTTTGGAGGCCGAGAATCAGTGAATATGATAAATGTGCTCGATGACTTTACCGTCCATGACAATCCGCTATTCGAGTCTTCCACTGACAATCCACTCTTTGAAGATAATGTGGATGATTCTCACTCTACTTTGGACGCTTCTCCCATTTATGATTCACCACCGGTCTTTGATGCTTATGAGGATGATGATTCTAGCTCAGATTCGGATGATTTTGATTGTACTTCTGAGTATCCCGAGCTGCCCACATTCGATGATTTTGATGAGGCCGATACTCTTTCGAGCGATTCTTCACATGATGAAGATGCTCCGCCATCACTCGATCCTACTTTGGACGATTACTCATTCGAGGAAGACTTCTCTATGTTTCTCAATACATACTTCCCGCATGAGAGTGATGCACCTCCTCTGGACTTTGAATCTTATCGTCTTGATCCTACTTTGGATTTGAAGAAAATTTTGTCTAAGGAGAAGAAACCGGTTGACACCGAAATCCGTTGCACGTATGATTTGACACCTCTTTGTCCCACTTCTGAGGACGAGGTTGTGCTTCTTTGCGGATCTTCTTCACACTCGGCTGAGCCGGAGTGCTATTTTCCCCTGAAGGAAAAGGTGTTCGACCCCGGTATTGCAATCTTAGAGCCATCTCAGTATCCACCTGATGAAATAAAAGGAAAAATCTTTGGAAATTTTGAAGACATGCTCGCACCGCTTCATCCTTGCTTCTACTGTGCTCCATCACTGCTTAAGGGAACCCTGCCACTTCTCTTTTGGCTTGCCTTGTTCGCCTTAAGCTCTTGCTTATTGATGGATGAAAACTATGTCTTTGATCCTGGTGGATTTGTTTCATGCTACTTCCGTTGATGATCAAGGTCGAGTCAGGCTCACGACTCGGTAAACAAAAACCAAGCGCTTCTTGGGAGGCAACCCATGCATCTATCTTTTCGCTTTCTTTACCATAAGTGTAGGGGGGACCCTTTGGATTGCTATTTCCTCTCCTCACTTCTTAATCAGGGATTCGAGCTTCAATGATCCACTCTTGATGATTCTTGACGACCCGTGATTCTGTGTTCTACTTTATCCCGGTTCTATCCTTAACTCTTTTTGATTCACTATTTTATATTTTCTCAATATTAAAATAGGAATCTCTTTAGTCGTCTTTTCCTTAGCGAGATTTAAACAACGTGCACAATGTCCTAAGTGTAGGGGAGTTTACTCCCACATGCTTAAACATTGAGGACAATGTTTATCTTAAGTGTAGGGGGGACTTCTATCGAAGTTAAGTGATCTTTTCCTTGTATTTGTCCTCATTTTAACCGGAAAATCAATTTTTCGACATTTTTCAAAATTTTAAATCTATTTTGGCATATTAATTTTTCCCTTTGTATAGTTATTTTCTTTCTTTGCTAGAATAAATGTTTAATAAGTGGTTTTAATTTTCAAACGTTGTGAATCTTTTGACTCAATTCGAGTTTACTCTAGCTAGTATCCTTAACGTGTTTAAGTTAAGTTTTGCTAGGCTTTTATATAGGGAGCTATAAAACGCGAAAGTCTTAACTCTCACGGGTTAAGAACAAGAACTTTTCGCAAGTTCCTATAATTGATCCTAGAGAGTCGTTTATCAAGGGAACTTTAAGATGCGATTTCTAAACTTGAAAGAGTCTAAGAATTTGCAAGATCCTATAAGCGACTTGAAAACCCAAAACTTTGATTTAATAGGCTAAGCATCCACGAGTCTCATTACTTGAGATTTTAAACTGTGGAGCACGAGAGATGATAGAGCCAATTATAAGTCCGGTACTCTCTCGTGAATTTATGTGAGGTAATTATAAGCCTATTCTCCCATCGTTTGCTTAATAAATTATCTGCTAATAAGTAGGGTTGTACGATTTAAAAAGTTACTTAGCTTCTAGCCCCAGATCGTTTAAAAGTTGCTCGGTAATGACGAGAGTTCATAGCCAAGGCATAACTTATGAAGTGGGGCGCGAAGATTGGCGAGTCCGAAAAGGCCCTAACAAGGCATGAGGGCTATGTTTTGTTGCTAAAGATCCAAAAGTGATGTGAAGAATCATTTATCGAAAATCAATATGAAGGATCGAGATACACGACGAAAAGCAAAAACTCCCAAAAAGTCATGGAGAAGTGTATCCGAAAAGACCCTAACAAGGTATGAGGATAAATAGATCCAAGTCAATAAAGGAGGCGGATCGTTGAATATCAAAATCCAAAATAAAGATTGGAGAAAAATGAAGAAGTCGTGGTCCATATATGAAGAATCTCTCAAAAATTCCAAGTGAAGAAATTCCAATTATGAAGAGAAGACCATTATTTCATGAACGTCTCTCAAGATTTGAAGTATGAAGTCGCTGCCAAATATCGGCCCGAGAAAGGTCTCAAATCGCGAACCAAGTTATGCCAAGATATGAACTTTTTGATATCCCGAGAAGCAGTTTTAAAAGATTTGGTCCTTTAGCTAACTATTGATTAAATCGTGCACCTTATTTTCAGACTAAATAATTATCGAAATAAGTCAAACAATGCATCTTCGTGATCATTCAAGACAAATACTAAAATATAAGAGATACCCATAGGAATAAGGGAGTCTAAGTAAATAATTGGCCCACATGAGTTCGTGTTAGTTTACTAACTTATAATAACAATGATCTCGTTTTTAAGCTTGGTTTGGAGAAAGTGAAAAGTTGAGGATGATGATTATCCATGACATTTTCAAAACCCAAGGTATGCTTTTAATTTCTTTGCTTTGCATTTTTATAATTTTCTATCTCTTTAATAAAGGCCAATGTGGATTGATTATGATGAAAAGTGTAAACATGCTTTGTAACTAATGCATTGCATGAGGACATTGCAATGGTCAAGTGTAGGGGATTTGATAGGTGTGTAAACACCCATCTTTTCTACCACTTAATTACAATAATAACCGGACCAAAACGTGTATTTTATGTCTTTTATGTCGGAATTATGTGTGGTTTGTGTTTTTGTTGTGATTTAGGACGAAATTGTGAAAAGTGGAGAAAACACGAGAATTCACGGGCATTCACGGATTTTATTGAAGAAAAAGATGAAAGACAGAGTCGAGAAGTCAAAAGTGGAAAAAGAACGGAAGTCCAAGACCAATTCTGAAGATTTATCGAAGAAAAAGTCAAAAGACGGAAGTTTATCAAAAGTCGAGAGACTCAAGTCTATTTTACTGAAGAAATTAAAGACGAGTTCAAAAGATATCCCGAGCCACAAGTCCTTAAAGTACAAATTTAAAAGAAAGATTAGAAGAAAAGGACTAATGGTGCAATTAAAAGAAGATTAAAGAAGGAGGGACTAAGCATGCAATTAAGGAAGCTTCCTAAGCAAGCCTTAATCTCCCCTATATATAGATTAGATCATTTTCATTTTCCTCTTGTTGGCTAACTTGACAAATTAGCTCTTCCACCTTTATTTTATGCACATTTAAATACTTGTCCATTTAATTACCTTGTCTTGCACCTTAATTACCATTTAATTCAAGTAAGTTTTTCTTTTTAATTCTTGTCAAGCTTTATCTTTACCTTGTTGATCTCATTCTTCCTTTCTTTAATCTTTGTGTTGATTTGTTTATGTTCATGTTCTTAATTTTTGTTGATTTATTTAAGTGGCTTTTGATTGTCTTGATCTTTATTGTTTGATTTGTTGCTTTGGATTGATTGTTTATGTTTATTAGATGTTTTGTTATTAGATTGGTTTAATCTTTTTGTTGATTTGGTTAAGTTTTTATTTGATTCGTGCTATCTCCTTTTCCTTGTACTTCGTTCTACTGTTACTGATATTTCCCAGTTTCGAGCTCAGTGTATATTCCGCATAAGGGGTTGCCAAGTTGTGCGTTATTCGGAATATCAAATATTCCGAGTAAGAGAGTTATTCCGAATAGGGCCATATTCCGCATAGGAAGGATATTCAGCATAGGCTTATTATTCCGAATAGGGATAGTTTTCCGAATAAGCAGTTTATTCCGAATAAGCCGAATATTCCGAATAGGGTATCTTTCCGAATAGCCAAGATTTTCCGAATAGAGTTAATATTCCGCATAGGAGGATATTCCGAATAGGTGACAATATTCCGAATAGGCCAATTATTCCGTGTAGGAACTTTATTCCGAATAGCAAGGACATTCCGCATAGAGCTGACATTCCGAATAAACAAAATATTCAGAGTAGGGTTTTATTCCGAATAGGGACAGATATTCCGAATAACCATTTATTCCGAATAGGGTTTATTCCGAATAGGGACTTATTAGTTTCATTTTAGCATTTAATTTCGAGCTTTAATTTTCCCGCCTTTTCCCTTAATTGCACTTTAAGTTTATTTGCCTTAGTTTAAGTTTTAGTTTAGTTGCGTTTTAAGATTGCCTTAGTTAGATTTAAGTTTGCGTTATTTACTTTATTGCCCTTTAATTTTAGTCTTGCTTTTAAATTCTCGCGCTTTATTTTAATTAGACTTAGATTTGTTTTAATTGCACATTTACTTTAATTGTTCTGCACATTTTATTTTAAACACTACAACGACACACCTTTGTTCCACCAAAAGATAACTGAGTCACACATTAAACATCAAGTTTTTCAATTTGAAGAGACATACTTAAACGAATCTTTTAACTGAGTAAAACCGAGTTATCAATCTCCTCTACGAGGCACCTCGTTTTTGATTACCAAGTCACGAGCTCGACTTGATCCCCTCAATCTAATTTTCATTGGGGAAGGTGACTTGGTCGAGGTCGTACATACAAGAAATTTCCCTACCAAAGTAGTGCTTAATCCTATGACCATTCACCTTGAAGTTAGGACCATCATTTTGAGCTAGCTCGATAGTCCTATATGGAAACACTTGGGTGACGGTGAATGGTCCGGACCAACGGGATTTCAACTTTCCAGAAAATATTTTCAATCTTGAGTTAAAAAGCAAAACTTGGTCTCCAATGTTAAAAACTGGTTTTTAAATTTTGAATCTTGAAACTTTTTAGTCCTTTCCTTAAAATTTAATGAATTTTCATAAGCAGTATCTCTTAATTCATCCAATTCTATAAGTTTCATTTTCTATTGTTGTCCCGCGGTCACCAAGTCATCATTACAATGCTTTAGGGCCCAATATGCCTTGTGTTCAAGTTCAATAGAAAAATGAAAATTTTTCCCATACACCAACTTATAACGAGTGCATCCAATGGGTGTCTTATAAGCGGAGCGAAAGGCCCATAAAGCATAATCGAATTTTTCAGAACAAGACGCACGGTTCTCTCCTATCGACCTCTCTAAATCCTCTTCAAATCTCTGTTTGAAACCTCGACTTACCCACTCGTTTGTGGGTGATAAGTCGTAGAAAGACAATGTGTATCCCCATATTTCTTTAGAACCTTTTCGAATTAGTCATTACAAAAATGGGTTGCACAATCGCTTATTATAGCACGAGGGGTTCCAAACCGAGAGAACAATTGCTTCAAAAACTTGACTACCACACGAGGATCATTAGTGGGCAAAGCCTTAGCTTCCACCCACTTAGATAGGTAGTCAACGGCGACAAGGATGTCCTATTACCATGAGATGATGGGAAAGGTCCTATAAAGTAGATGCCCCAACGTCAAAGATCTCACACACTTGGATGGTATTTTGTGGCATTTCATCATTTTGTGAGGCTTTTCCTTGATGTTGACACGAGTCACACAACTTGATAAGTGCGTGTGCATATCGGTAAACAGTAGGCCAACAGAATCTGACATCGAATACTTTCTCCATGAGATTAGCACCATGATGACCACCCGTGGGTCCCTCATGACATGCTCTAAGGATATTATAAGCTTCGATGCCAAATACACAACGTCAAATAATTTGATCCACACACACTCGAAAGAGATAAAGGTCGTCCTAATAATATAACTTGACGTCTCGGAAATTTTTTCCCTTTTGTTGAGTCGTCATACCATTGATGATGAAGTTACCCGCATAGTAATTTACAATGTCCGCAAACCATGGAGTTGATGAATCTTCCTTGGAATTCACTACGCCAAGTGTCTCTAGAGGGAATGTTTCGGTTATTTCCTTGTTTTCGAGCATACTTTGGTGAGGATCTTCCAAACGAGAGAGGTGATCGTCCGCAAGATTCTCGGCTCCTTTTTTGTCAAGAATTTTGACATCAAATTCTTTTTGGAGGAGAATCCAACGAAGCAATCTCGGCTTAGCATCAAGTTTAGCAAAGAGGTACTTGATAGCCGAATGATCCGTATACACTATGCTCTTGGTCAAGACTAGATAAGGTCGGAATTTTTCAAATGCGTACACCACAACGAGTAATTCTTTTTCTGTTGTGGTGTACTTGATTTGAGCCTCGGTCAAACTCTTTCTAGCATAGTGGATAGGCAAGAAGTGCTTTTCATGACGTTGCACCAAAACGACCCCCATTGCGTAATCACTAGCATCGCACATGAGTTCAAAGGGGAGATTCCAATTGGGTGTAACAAGAATGGGAGTTTCGGCAAGTTTCCTTTTTAAAGTTTCAAAGGCTCGAACACAATCATCAGAAAAGTCTAAAGGAGCATCTTTTTCAAGAAGACGTGCCATGGGTCGAGAGTTCTTTGAAAAATATTTTATGAATCGATGATAAAATCCCGCGTGGCCTAGGAAACTCCTGTAGCACCCTCAATTCACAACAATGCAGCAGAATACCACTTTTAGGTGCTACTTCATAATCACAAGCACATGTACAAAGAGAACGACTCAAAAAGAGGCGTTTGAAAAGTTTACTCCATTGAATAATTTATAATCAGAGTTTACAAGCAGAAACAGGTCCCAACAATACTGTAATAATAAACAGTTTCAAAAAGTTTATCGAATGGTAATCAGGTTTAAGAGCAGTTGGAGCATGGAGTCGCACTGGATATTTTAAAGGCAATAAATTCTGATTACCATTCAACTATTGTCAAACTGTTTATTATTACATTATTGTTGGGACCTATTTCTGTTTATAAACTCTGAATTTAAATTATTAAATGGATTAAACCTTTCAAACGCCTCTTTTTGAGTCGTTTTTTGTAACTTGTGTGTTGTGCTATAAAGTAATACTCCCAATGACTTTTCCGCTGATATCCGAGATTAGAGAGTGTTACAGATTGGCACCAGAGCATTTGTTATTGAAAACTAGGTCGTTTTTAAAACCTAGAAAATAACAACTTTTTCGCTAAAACGATTTTATTGCCTTGAAGATCATCCGTGCGCGTTCATGCTACCCGAAAGCTTGTAAAATATGTATACTGATATATATTTCTTTCTCATTAGTATATTTATATGAGGAGATTATTTAAATAAATATTGAGCTCTTTCATGAAATTGCGAGTGAAGCAATGGTTTTTGCAACGTTTTCATGTCTTTTATGACAATATTTTATATAAACATGAACTCACTGCCAACTGCCAATTCCACTGGGTATTTACCTTCTGATTGCGAGTTTGAATACTCATCTTGTGCTTTGGAATCATACAGGTTGTTTTTTAGACCTCCCTTGTAAAGTCTTCAAGTTGATTGAATACGATTTGTCACCACATGATGTGCCATTTTGGGACATCTTTTTTGTTGAAACACAGTTAAATTGTGTTCTGTAAAATTGATATAGTGGTTTTGTATATACTTTATTTTAGGAAAAACAAAGCAACACAAAAAGCGGTAAGTATTAAGCGTACGTTTAGGAAAACGTAAACACTTATGACCCTAAAGGTGAGTTCGTTCTCGAGGAGGCTAGTGTGTTGTGTAATGAATGATTGATTATGTTTTTGATTATTAATGAGAAGAAAAGAAGAGAAAATGACGAAGACGAAAAAATAGAAAAATAAGGCAAAAACACTACTAGAAAGTTACGACGTAGAACGTAAAAAGCACAAAATTTAAAATTTTAATCTAAAAATTCCTAAAAATTAATAAAAATCCACAATAAAATTCTAAGAGTTTACAAAAAATCCAAACTTGCTAAAACCTTTTAATTAATTTAATAATGACTTTTTAATGCTAATTAAAGCCCTAAAAATCACTTTTAAATATTAAAAAGCCCTAAACAAGATTTAATAGTTTGTAAACCTCAAAAATGACCTAATTAAGCTAAAAACTATTTTTAAAATTTTTAAAACCAAATTAAACTATTTTTAAACTCCTAAAAACTATTAAAATCTATTAAATCTTAAATTAATTCTAAAAATTAATTGAAAAACCTAAAAATTAAATGGAAAGTGAAAAAGGTCCTATTTAATGATAAAGAACCTAGGAAAAATGAAAAAGAAATAAAAATAAAACTTTGAATTTTTAATAATAAAATAATATTAAAATAATGCTAAAAATAAAAAGTTCTCAAATAAATTCTAAAAAATTCTCAAAAATCCTAAATAATCTAACTAAGAAGAAAATGTAAACAAAAGTTCCTAAAACCTTTTAGTTAATTTTATATTAATTTTTAAAGTTGCTAAAAAAACCTAAAATCAAATAAAATTAAAAATTAAAGTTTTTGAAAACTTTTTTATATGTAAACCTCAAAAAATACAAATTAAAACCTAAAAACTATTTTTTTGTATTTTTTAACTACTGTTCACTATTTTTTAAGACTTTCTAAGTATAAAACTAAAAAATAATCCTAGAAATTAATTAAATAATAGGAAAAATAAAATTTTTAAACAGAAAAATCCTAAATGATATAACTTTCCTAGGAAAAATGAAAATGAACTAATAAGCTTAACAAATAAGCTAAAATAAGCCAAAAAGGTCACGGCTTATTTTACAAAAGCCAAAACACAAACACCTTATAAATTAGACTTTGCAAGAGTATACCAGTCAAAGACCCTAGGGCAGATGGTTAGAGCGTATGTGTGTGAGAGGAGTGGCGCAGGTTCGAGTCCTGGCCACATCCTTTTTGGAGTTTATTATTTTTTTTTTCTTTTTAGCTTTTAAAAACTTGATTCCAGTAACTATTAAACATATAAAAACTCAAACAAAATCAAAAACAAACAAAGATTGGATCAATTTAGAAGCCCAAATATGCCCAGGTCTGCATATGTTTCTGATTAACAAGTGTATGCTCACTTGTGAGTGTAAGACCAAGAGGACTTGGTTTTGTTTGAGTGGTGTTGTGGATAAACAAGGCATCCTTGTGCTCTTTGGAGCACAAGGAGTCAAGATGGACAGATAACAAACAAGCACAAACAACAATTCACATAAACAATGCACACAAGAGCAATTTAAAGTTGCTGATAAAGAAAATGAGATCTGGTGGAACTTATGCAGTTAACTAGCACCCTAGTGACTTTCAAAGCCCCAAACTTAGCATATACTAGCTCCAAATAGCACACAACAAACCTACAATCCTGGATTAACCTAACACTAAACAGATATCAAAGATCATGCACAAAATTCATCAAAACAGGCACACTCATGGCAGATTTCTACCTAGACCAAGTTTTTACTTTTTAACACTCCCAACTTAGCTAAAACTTGCACCAATCCAAGCATACAACTACTAATCAACCCAAACAACCCTATTTATCCTATCTAACAACTTTTTAAAACTCAAATTAAGATTTCTATCTTGCTAAAACACGTTTCCAAACAGTCCTTTAAATCTTAAAATGCAACTTTTTCAAAACAAATTGAATCAAAACTTTCTCAACTTGATTTCTAAAACATCTCACATGCATACCATAACACATAAACACCATTCAAGCACATATAAACACATATCATGCAGAATTCACCAAAATTACCACTTTCTGAAATCTTCAACAAGGTAAAAGAATTTTTACCTAAGAACCTTACATCCAAGGCTCTTTGTGGTTGCAAAACCACCTCCCATACACTGGGGTGTATGCTGAACCTTTAACAGCAACACTCAAACAATCAAACCTGCAAAATCAAACAAGAACACAAAGAACATGTACTTTTCTGATTTTCTGAAAATCCAACCTTGAAAACTTTGAAACAAAGAACCAAGAAACTTTAACCACGTTTTGAAAACAACTTATAAACCAGAAATCATGGGATGTTAATCCACTTTCACTTCATAACAACCTATGATTTCTTAAATTCATAAAATTCTTTCAAAACCTTTTTGAAAAACTCAAACACTCAAAGTGTTCAACAAATAAGATGGAACTCAGTTATAGCAATCCAAACACACAAACTTTTTATAAATAATTAAAAGGAATTACAATTTATATCAAAAACACCAAACTTTAATTTTATAAAAAAGGAATTACAAAGGAATTGCTAAAAACTGGAACAAGAGTAATGCACATGTCGCATTCTCTTTAAATACTACAAGATGGAACTATCTAGAACTAGGGAATAAAAAAATTACAAAGCTTAAACCCTAAAAGCTAAATGCCCTAAAATGCCCTTCTTGTTCTTGGACGAATCTTGGTCAAAAAAGCAATCCCATGTGATGCCAGCTGTGGAAGACTATTCTTGGACGTAGGATTCGACTTGGGGACCAAGGAGCAACATCCAATCGTTTATCTGGTCGGGGGTGGGGTTTTGTGTGAAAGTGATGGAGCAGGGGAGGCTTGGGGAGGGTCCCACAAGCCATGTGACACTGTTGGGTGAGGTGGGTTTGGTTGAGAGTGACGTTAATCAGTGTTCTGGAAGTTTTTAGGGTAAAACCCCTTGATTTGGGTGTGATTGGATCTGGGGGTGTTCTAGGGTTTATGGGTTAATTAACCAGGTTTTAATCTGTTTGGTTTAATTAAATTTTCAAATAAGTGTTTAAGGAGGGAAATGGGGTGGGGTTTGACTGGGGTGTTGACCCAGTTTAATAATTAAACTTGGGTTGTGGACGGGTAGGGTCATGGGTTGGGTAAGGGTTATGGGTTGGTGGGTGGATAGGGCTGAGGTGTCACTGTCTGGTTGGTGGGAAGGTTTGGGTAATTGGCAAACTTGGTCCCCAGGCTATTCACTTTCTTCTACTTTGTAATAAAACCCCAACAGCGCCCATTTAGCCTTTGTCAACTTTTGACAACTTGTCAAAAGTGGCACAATTAATCCCATAACTTTTCCAAAGGGTATTAAATGTATATTCTTCAAATTCCAGGGACTGATCTTGTACAATCTTCAAACATTAAGGATTATACTTGTACATTTGATATTTTGAGGGTCAAATGTGACAAGTTCTTCAAAGATGAGGGGCCATTTTTGCCAATCTTCAATTCTTCAAGGGTCTTTTTGCAAAATTCCAAACTTGGGCCCGGTTCATTGTGCGACTTCGTTTCCCGTGTTCGTTTTTGATTGATTCTTGTGATCTTTTGCCAATTCCACAATATCCGTACCTAAAAATACACAAGTAACAAACACGAGCATATATTTGGTCTATTTTATGATATTTTATGCAATTTAAGGCCGTTTTGGACGATGAGACCATGTATAAAAGCAGTCTCATCACTCCCCCATACTAAACCATTCCGTGCCCTCACGCAATGCTAGAATAAAGTATCAAAGCATCTCCAAAATTCAATTTTATTCACTTTATTGAAAGATAAACTAGCTACACTACATTATTACTACTACTTGTGTTTTAGACATAATGTATGATTTTCATCGCAAAATGGGACGTTTAGGTTCATAGAATAAGAACACGTGAATGCTTCGTTAGAAATAATTTCATCGTCCTCGATTTTCACCTTAATTCCATGCCAAGCGTGTAACGAGATCATTGTCATTATAAGTTAGTAATGCTAACACTACTCATATGCCCTAATCACGTACTTATTCTCCCATTATTCCTAAGTTGTATCTTTTATATTTTATTATGTCTTAATGATCACGAGGATACATTGTTGACTTATGCGATAATAGAGATTTAGGTCTAAAAATAAAGTCCTAACGGTGTAACTAAGACCATCAAATCAATAACCCCTCCTAATAGACAATGATGTTAAAAAATTAAGTTGACAAGAAGAATCGATAAACACGGTTTTATAACGGTTTTGAACATGAGACTTATTACCAAGACTTTTATACGCCCCCTAATGGAAGGACCTTATTATCTTTGGTTTACCTCCATCTTTTATTCAACTTCGCCATGAAGCTTTTATTATGACTTCGGTCTTGCCTTGCTTTTTATTATCCGCCTCATCGGTGGTTTTATTAGCCAAAGACGTATATCCTCACGCTAAAGCGAATTTTGGATCTTTAAAGCTTCGAAGATTAAGGCTTGATTCACTTTCAATTTTGCATAGATTTTAGGCCTTGTGGGGCTTCAAATTGTTTGCTTGATTTAGGTGAGCACTTGAAATCTTATTATTGGGTGAAGCTTTCGATTATTGGGGTGTCAATACTTCAAAACCGTGACGCTGGCGATACCTTAATGTCTTCCCAATTTAATTACACGGAAGCTACTAGAAAAGACTAGAAACCCAACAATCAAAACTAAACCGCTAAATCAATATTTATTAAGCAAAAATATTTACATGCGAAGGGAGAATAAGCAAACAACGAGAACACATGAGTTTTTGAAAGAATACGAGTACTCTACGTTTAGCATAGTAACTTATAATTAACTCTATCATTTCTCGTCCTCATTTAAGAGACTTAGCCTAATGTGTAGTTAAGGAATCAAAGCTAAGTGCTCAACACGCACGGTCGAGTCAAAAATTACTCTTATTCTCGCCATTGGAAAATCTACATTCGTGTCTTCAAACACTTATGAAACATGAGAAAAATTTTAAAATTTGGCCATTTTTAGCCTTATTTTGCAAGAAAATGATAACAAAACGATAAACTTTGGAAAGCGTGAAGGTTTGGCAAGGCAAGTATCTATTCACCCCCCCATACTAAAGTTAAACGTTGTCCTCAATGTTTCGAGTCTAGGGGTACAAACACCCCCATACTAGAGACGTAGTTGAATGCCTAATCTAGCATGGAAAGGGTGTAACCAATAAGTAATAGCCATTTATGAAGTGTGCTAAAAACCTAAGGTTAGAACATAAAAGGATATCATATGGATATTGGGAATGGCCTCCAAAGCAAACGATCGAGTGCTCCCATGAAACGAACACGAGAGGCTCCAATCGTGAAGATGATGATCTAAAAGACACAATGCACAAACAACCACGGAACAAAGGTTGGAAGGGCACAAATCCCCTCACATTAAACTAATTAGAAAGCAATTATATGTACATGGATAAGCATGGGTCTCCCCCACGAGGCACCTTGTTTTTGATAACCGAGTCAAAAGCTCGACTCGAATCCCCATAAATGTGATAATTTAGGGATAATCATGGTATGGTCAATTTTTGGTGGGGCTTACATGATAAACAAGGCCCAAAAGTACATGGAGTACTTAAAAAATCCGATAAACGTATACCGGGGTCAAAGGTAGCGTCCTCGTTTTCGGATGAAAGACGAGACAAAACAACTTCAACACAAATCCCAATGGGATAGAAGAAAATAGGAGAGAAGAAATAGAAGGGTGGGACAATGGGTAAGTCAAAACATTGAGCTACTCGAGGTAGACTCGCACCAATCAAATGAAAAGATTTTCCATTTATTGCATCGGTGGAAGACCGAGATTTCCCTATATAAGCAATTCCAGGATCAAATATCTCGTCCTCGGTGGAGAAAGGGGAGGGAACATAAGGGGCTTCCCCCACACTTGGTCCACACAAAGCATCGTCAAAAGGAGAAGACGAGCTTGTAGTACTCAATAAACGCGGTGATGACGGAGTTAGAATTGTAGAAAAATCTTTTAAATTAGATTCAAAATCTTTTCCTTTTTCATCTTTAACACTCTCCTTGTGAAAACCCGATTTAATTATGTCAAAAATATTTGGTGTATCTAAAACAATGTTAGTCACACTAAAAATTCTCACATTTTGAAAGCGTTTTGGCTTAGGTGGTGGCAAGTTTTCAAATCTTTTGTCAACAAAGAAAACCTCCCCATCGGGATCAACGTATTCATCATCCGAAGAATCACTCGAGATTGGAATCATAGGCTTAACACTCTTAACCTCCATCGGCTGAGGGGACGGAACTTCATTTTTATCAACTCCTAAAACTCTATTTGAAATCTTTTGACAAATGTTTTTGGTGGAATCGACATTGTACAAAGATGTGATCGAATAAACATGAGAAAGAGTGGAGTTTTGGGTTGCATTAATGACGAGTTCTTCCTCATTGAAACGAAGAGTGATTTTTCTTGCATGCACATCGATAAGTGCTCTCGAGGTATCCAAAAAAGATCGACCTAAAATTAACGGAACTTTAGGATCGATAGGAATATCAACAACAATGAAGTCCACGGGATAATAGAATTTCCCAACTTTCACGAAGACGTCCTCGGCAACTCCACAAGCTAGAATCGTAGAATGATCGGCCATTTCGATTGACATTCTTGAAGGAGTGAGATTTGGAAGATTGAGCGATTTAAAAATCTCAAGAGGCATCAAATTAATACTAGCACCAAGATCGGCCAAGGCGTAGCATTCTTCCATGTCTTGGATAGCACATGGGATTAAAAACTTTCCAGGATCACCGACCTTTTGAGGTATGCGGCTTAGAAAAACCGATGAACAACTAGACGATTTTTGCAATTTTTCTTTGTTATTCAACATACTTTTGAAGTTCGCGGCAAATCGAGGCATCATGACTAAGGCGTCGGCAAAACTTATATTAAAATGCAAGTCACGAAACATTTTCATAAAAAGTTCAAATTGATAATTATTTCGTTCTTGTGCCTTTTCCTTGTCTCGTCTTGATGGGTAGGGTAAAGGTGGTGTGGGTTGGGGCAAATTAGGCATAGGTAACGGCCTTGGAATCTCGGGTTCCATTATGGGTATTGGTTCAACCGTAGGTGTGGTTTGAGCGGTACTTCGTGGGCTTGAAATATGCTCCTTTTCGACCACGACCTCGGGTTCTTTCTCTTTTTCCTTCTCCATAGAAGTACTTGGACGAGAAATGGGTTCTTTGAAAGTTTTACCACTACGAGTAGTAATAACCTTCAATTCTCCTTTCGGGTTCACGATGGTATCACTAGGAAGACCACCCGAAGAAGAGGGCTTACACATGATAGCTTCAAACATTTTAGCCATACGGTCTTCAAACTTAGATTGCCTAGCATCCGCTTTTAACAATTCTTGCTTAATCTCATGTTGTCCTTGCTCCATTTTTTGTTGATTTTGTTGGAGTCGTGTGACATTTCCTTCCATTTTATTAGCATGAGTTTTAAGTTCATTAGCAAGTTCGTTTTTAAGCTCGTTTTTCAACTCGGATCTTAAGCTAACCATCTCACGTTGCATATTGTCAAACTTAGCATCATTAGCCTTAGCATAATTCAAAAATTCTCCTTGAAGATTTTTGGTGTGATCGTTTTGAAAACCTTGGGCATTGTTTTGAAAATCACGGTTTTGGTTTTGGTTTGAAATTTGCCCATTTCCACTTTGGTAATTACCTTTGTTATAATTTCTTTGATTTCCTTGGTAATTTCCACCTTGGTTGTTGTTGCGATAATTATTAGCATTTTGATTGGGTGGAGCTTGATTCGAACGTGAACCTTGACCGATTTGGTTATAAGTTCCCGTGGCTACAAAAGCATTCGAAGTGTTACCATCCGCGGTAATGCACTCGGAAAGATCATGAGCTCCCCCACACGACAAACAACTCTTAGAAACCGCTTTAACCGAAGCGGTGTTGGAAGCTTCTTGAGCCTTCCAATGGGACATAAGGTTAGCAAATCTATCGAAAAATCGGTTTTCTTCATTTGCTTCATCATGTAATGCATTGATACTACGAGATGATGATGACGAGCCCAATTTGGCAACACTCGGTGTGTGACGAGGGCTATAAACCTTAGACCTATTCTCGATTATGACCAAAGCTTCTTCAACCGTTTTACACAAAAAATTACCACCCGCGGCGGCATTTAAATAATCTCTTTCATGATCGTTAAGTCCATTGTAAAACGTGTCGATTTGGTGCAAATCGGAAAAACCATGATGAAGACATTCATGTAACATCTCCTTAAACCTATTCCAAGCCGTAGAAAAACTTTCATTTGATTCTTGTGAAAATTTAGAAATCTCATTTTTCAAATGCGTAGTCTTAGAGGGCGGAAAAAATTGGTTCACGAACTTCGAAACGAGATCCTTCCACGTCAATATAGAATTGGGTGGCTCTTTCTCTAACCAAATTTTAGCGGGCCCCGCTAAGGAATACGGAAAAAGCATCATCTTAATCGAGTCATTCGAGACATCCTTAAATTTGCACGTGGCGGTAAGACGATTAAATTGGCGGATATGGTTGTGGGGATTGTCCTTCTCATCACCACGGAATTTGTTGTTTTGGATCATTGACAACAAACCCGTTTTCACCTCAAAATTCTCCGCAAGGATTGCGGGAATCACAATAGCTTCTCCATAACCCTCGGTGGGTGCTTGAAGTAACTCCATCATAGTTCGATTCGCCATGGTCGGTTCTTCTCGTACAATGGGTTCGTCAATAGGAGACTCCTCACTAGAATGAGTTGGAGTGGGAGTTTTGTTCTTTCGTTTACGTGCACGTTTTGCTTGATTACGAGTGAGCATAAACGTCACGTACAACGTGGAGACGAGCAAAGAAGATTCTTTTTGGTATTTTGTGTTTTTTCAATTTTTTTGTGGTTTTTGATTGTATTAACCTTTTTTAGAAATTGGTGAATATATTAAGTAGACAATGAGTCCACAAATCTCCCCACTAATCAAATCTCTTGATTAAAAAGGCCTCAAGGAATGAAAACGATCACGTGGAGTGAACGCTTTCGATGACTTTAGAACGATGGTGGAACACCAAATCGTTCAAGAGGGTTTAATCAAATAAAACCAAGAAAATATATATGATATGTAGTAATACTTTGGGCGGCAAAACCCTCGATTCACTCTCAAAATCAAATACGCACAAGCAAGCGGAGGAAACGAGGCGGCGCGAAGCACTTAAGAGCCTTTTTCCTTTAGGTTGTGAAATACAACCGCCTTATACCCACCTTATAGTTTGTATTATCAAGATTAAGTTTCACGAAAGTATTTATCTATTTTTGCCTTTTTCTTTGGTTTGAGATTCGAATACAATGACCGAGTGATGAAATCCCGAATCAAGGTTGTGATTGCTCACGTATTTGGAGTACTTGTGTATTTATTGTTCTACGTATACAATATAGTAATAATATTCACACAAAAACCGAAAAACGATAATACGTATTAATAGAGTGCTATTAATACAAATACTATTATGGCTAATATAGAAAAACAACAATGGTTCAATCAAAACACAACACGCCTCCCCGGCAACGGCGCCATTTTTGATGTAGTGGTTTTGTATATACTTTATTTTAGGAAAAACAAAGCAACACAAAAGCGGTAAGTATTAAGCGTACGTTTAGGAAAACGTAAACACTTATGACCCTAAAGGTGAGTTCGTTCTCGAGGAGGCTAGTGTGTTGTGTAATGAATGATTGATTATGTTTTTGATTATTAATGAGAAGAAAAGAAGAGAAAATGACGAAGACGAAAAAATAGAAAAATAAGGCAAAAACACTACTAGAAAGTTACGACGTAGAACGTAAAAAGCACAAAATTTAAAATTTTAATCTAAAAATTCCTAAAAATTACTAAAAATCCACAATAAAATTCTAAGAGTTTACAAAAAATCCAAACTTGCTAAAACCTTTTAATTAATTTAATAATGACTTTTTAATGCTAATTAAAGCCCTAAAAATCACTTTTAAATATTAAAAAGCCCTAAACAAGATTTAATAGTTTGTAAACCTCAAAAATGACCTAATTAAGCTAAAAACTATTTTTAAAAATTTTAAAACCAAATTAAACTATTTTTAAACTCCTAAAAACTATTAAAATCTATTAAATCTTAAATTAATTCTAAAAATTAATTGAAAAACCTAAAAATTAAATGGAAAGTGAAAAAGGTCCTATTTAATGATAAAGAACCTAGGAAAAATGAAAAAGAAATAAAAATAAAACTTTGAATTTTTAATAATAAAATAATATTAAAATAATGCTAAAAATAAAAAGTTCTCAAATAAATTCTAAAAAATTCTCAAAAATCCTAAATAATCTAACTAAGAAGAAAATGTAAACAAAAGTTCCTAAAACCTTTTAGTTAATTTTATATTAATTTTTAAAGTTTCTAAAAAAACCTAAAATCAAATAAAATTAAAAATTAAAGTTTTTGAAAACTTTTTTATATGTAAGCCTCAAAAAATACAAATTAAAACCTAAAAACTATTTTTTTGTATTTTTTAACTACTGTTCACTATTTTTTTAAGACTTTCTAAGTATAAAACTAAAAAATAATCCTAGAAATTAATTAAATAATAGGAAAAATAAAATTTTTAAACAGAAAAATCCTAAATGATATAACTTTCCTAGGAAAAATGAAAATGAACTAATAAGCTTAACAAATAAGCTAAAATAAGCCAAAAAGGTCACGGCTTATTTTACAAAAGCCAAAACACAAACACCTTATAAATTAGACTTTGCAAGAGTATACCAGTCAAAGACCCTAGGGCAGATGGTTAGAGCGTATGTGTGTGAGAGGAGTGGCGCAGGTTCGAGTCCTGGCCACGTCCTTTTTGGAGTTTATTATTTTTTTTTCTTTTTAGCTTTTAAAAACTTGATTCCAGTAACTATTAAACATATAAAAACTCAAACAAAATAAAAAACAAACAAAGATTGGATCAATTTAGAAGCCCAAATATGCCCAGGTCTGCATATGTTTCTGATTAACAAGTGTATGCTCACTTGTGAGTGTAAGACCAAGAGGACTTGGTTTTGTTTGAGTGGTGTTGTGGATAAACAAGGCACCCTTGTGCTCTTTGGAGCACAAGGAGTCAAGATGGACAGATAACAAACAAGCACAAACAACAATTCACATAAACAATGCACACAAGAGCAATTTAAAGTTGCTGATAAAGAAAATGAGATCTGGTGGAACTTATGCAGTTAACTAGCACCCTAGTGACTTTCAAAGCCCCAAACTTAGCATATACTAGCTCCAAATAGCACACAACAAACCTACAATCCTGGATTAACCTAACACTAAACAGATATCAAAGATCATGCACAAAATTCATCAAAACAGGCACACTCATGGCAGATTTCTACCTAGACCAAGTTTTTACTTTTTAACACTCCCAACTTAGCTAAAACTTGCACCAATCCAAGCATACAACTACTAATCAACCCAAACAACCCTATTTATCCTATCTAACAACTTTTTAAAACTCAAATTAAGATTTCTATCCTGCTAAAACACGTTTCCAAACAGTCCTTTAAATCTTAAAATGCAACTTTTTCAAAACAAATTGAATCAAAACTTTCTCAACTTGATTTCTAAAACATCTCACATGCATACCATAACACATAAACACCATTCAAGCACATATAAACACATATCATGCAGAATTCACCAAAATTACCACTTTCTGAAATCTTCAACAAGGTAAAAGAATTTTTACCTAAGAACCTTACATCCAAGGCTCTTTGTGGTTGCAAAACCACCTCCCATACACTGGGGTGTATGCTGAACCTTTAACAGCAACACTCAAACAATCAAACCTGCAAAATCAAACAAGAACACAAAGAACATGTACTTTTCTGATTTTCTGAAAATCCAACCTTGAAAACTTTGAAACAAAGAACCAAGAAACTTTAACCACGTTTTGAAAACAACTTATAAACCAGAAATCATGGGATGTTAATCCACTTTCACTTCATAACAACCTATGATTTCTTAAATTCATAAAATTCTTTCAAAACCTTTTTGAAAAACTCAAACACTCAAAGTGTTCAACAAATAAGATGGAACTCAGTTATAGCAATCCAAACACACAAACTTTTTATAAATAATTAAAAGGAATTACAATTTATATCAAAAACACTAAACTTTAATTTTATAAAAAAGGAATTACAAAGGAATTGCTAAAAACTGGAACAAGAGTAATGCACATGTCGCATTCTCTTTAAATACTACAAGATGGAACTATCTAGAACTAGGGAATAAAAAAATTACAAAGCTTAAACCCTAAAAGCTAAATGCCCTAAAATGCCCTTCTTGTTCTTGGACGAATCTTGGTCAAAAAAGCAATCCCATGTGATGCCAGCTGTGGAAGACTATTCTTGGACGTAGGATTCGACTTGGGGACCAAGGAGCAACATCCAATCGTTTATCTGGTCGGGGGTGGGGTTTTGTGTGAAAGTGATGGAGCAGGGGAGGCTTGGGGAGGGTCCCACAAGCCATGTGACACTGTTGGGTGAGGTGGGTTTGGTTGAGAGTGACGTTAATCAGTGTTCTGGAAGTTTTTAGGGTAAAACCCCTTGATTTGGGTGTGATTGGATCTGGGGGTGTTCTAGGGTTTATGGGTTAATTAACCAGGTTTTAATCTGTTTGGTTTAATTAAATTTTCAAATAAGTGTTTAAGGAGGGAAATAGGGTGGGGTTTGACTGGGGTGTTGACCCAGTTTAATAATTAAACTTGGGTTGTGGACGGGTAGGGTCATGGGTTGGGTAAGGGTTATGGGTTGGTGGGTGGATAGGGCTGAGGTGTCACTGTCTGGTTGGGTGGGAAGGTTTGGGTAATTGGCAAACTTGGTCCCCAGGCTATTCACTTTCTTCTACTTTGTAATAAAACCCCAACAGCGCCCATTTAGCCTTTGTCAACTTTTGACAACTTGTCAAAAGTGGCACAATTAATCCCATAACTTTTCCAAAGGGTATTAAATGTATATTCTTCAAATTCCAGGGACTGATCTTGTACAATCTTCAAACATTAAGGATTATACTTGTACATTTGATATTTTGAGGGTCAAATGTGACAAGTTCTTCAAAGATGAGGGGCCATTTTTGCCAATCTTCAATTCTTCAAGGGTCTTTTTGCAAAATTCCAAACTTGGGCCCGGTTCATTGTGCGACTTCGTTTCCCGTGTTCGTTTTTGATTGATTCTTGTGATCTTTTGCCAATTCCACAATATCCGTACCTAAAAATACACAAGTAACAAACACGAGCATATATTTGGTCTATTTTATGATATTTTATGCAATTTAAGGCCGTTTTGGACGATGAGACCATGTATAAAAGCAGTCTCATAAAAAATCCATGATTTTACCATGATTTTATGTAATAAAATTTCACCCAGTAATCCTAGAACACTCTCTCATATGTTTTATTTCTTTAAGATGTGTGTGAACTTGTCTATGAGTACTTATACTTTTACAATCCTTTTCTATTGTAATAAGTTACATAACTTAAATCATGTACTTAAAAACTAGGAGAACAAGTAATGAAATGTGTAACTAACTATGTATACACAACACTTAATAAAATTTGGGAAATATGTTGAATTAAGTATCTATGCCGTGTATACATGTGTGTACATCATAGGCATACATACACTTTCTTGGACTAGCCCAAGATCCCTTCTCTTTGTGTTCTATGTAAAACCTATGATTTTACCTTATTGACTTTGTCAACTGTTGTACTATTTATTTTTGGAATCTATATAATTCTACCTTTATATGACTTATTTTTAATCGTATACCTTTTGTCATACTACCTTTCATATTTATTTTATATTTATATGGACCTCTAGTCATTGTTGACTACTCTGGCAACTGACTGGCCACCTGAATGAACCAAGACTCATCACCTTAGTACATATTTTTGAGATAAGTTGTAACCTTACTTAATTTAATTATTAAGTACCTGGACTTATTTTATATGTACATATTTACATATATTACATAATAGGAATAAACACCTAACACCTTAAAACAATGTACATTATTTTTACATTGTCATTTATTTACTTTATTTAAGTAAAATAATTATAGTGATGTATTCATTATACATTTTCACTAAATTACCTAAAAGCTTCAACAAAGATACCTATAACTCAACAAATTCTTACAATATTAAACAAGGACTATTATTCTCATACAACACTTGATAAAAATGGTCAAAACCCCTCCCACATGCACGCTATGCCCTGTATATATACACATACCTACCCATTCATAATCATTTTCCTAACTTACAAGTATAATCATGTATATCCCACTAATACACTATACTAACCATGCTTTTCTTACACACTTACTTACACACACCATGCATAATACAATACCAAGTCTTGTCTTGTCCCCTTTTAACCTCTAAACACACGGCAACCTTTTGCCAGTTGGGGAGGAAAGTCAATTTTCTAGTTTAAGCATGTGTAGAAATATCTAGTATGATATCTAAACCATATCTTGCATATCTATTTCAAGATTCTAAGTACAAGTACTAGGATACACCAAGATACCCTTGTTCCTTCCTATAATCGGATCTCCAACACACACAACACAATACACTTGAACTTCATCACCTTCACTCTTTCTCAACCTACGACTAAAAACCATTTCCACCATTAACAAACCTTCAAGCTTATTTACTAATCCTAAATCTTGTCTCATCCTACTTGAATGCTTATCATTAGTTCACTCTACAAGTATCTTGATCATTGAAGCAAGTAAAGAAGCCCTAGAAGCTCCTATTGAAGCCACGGCTTGTTTTAGCTACAAGGATCCCCATTGTTGAAAGCTTATCACTTGTTCTTACTATCCACTCCTAAACCTATCTAAATAAGTAAGTTAAACTTAAACATATCTTTCTATACATTTACTTTCATATACATTAACATACACATGGTTATTCTTAGTAAAAGTTAACGTTGAAACGAATATATGAAACCCTAAACCTATTCTAGGTCACGACTTGATTTTTGTTGTGACTTAAAATGATGTAAAACCTTAACAACCATGAAGAACATATCACTATGAACTAGTTAAACTTGAAGATCTATGAAAAACATGTCCATGCATATTTTTAGACGTGGGTTTTAATCCCACGATTCAATATGGGTTAAACTTGTGATGTTTAAATGTGACTAGAAATACTAGATTTATGATTATAGTTGCCTTAAAATGATAAGCTCACTATTATGCCTTAAAAGATTTAGTTTTAAGCTCACTATAATAAGTTGCCTAATTAAATCTTCATTGTCACTAAATAAAATGTTTATTAAAACTTTTGGTGTCAAAAATATAACAATGCAAAGTTTCGGGTTTAAAAACATAGATCCATAAATGTTTTGGATTTAAATGCAAGATCTATGAAACTTTGGATTAAAATAGTAAATCTATAATGTTTCGGGATAAAAAGGGAAATATAATACTTTCGGGTTGAATTTGTAATTTTACTAAGTGTAGGGATCTAAATGAACAAGTATAGAACTTATTTTCCAAAAATATAAACTTTAGGGTCACTTTTGTAATTAGCCGAGAGTTAAGGGGGTGTTTTGGACATTATCTGAAACTTCAAGTTAATGAAAAGGACCTAAATGAAATTACTAAGGCGTTAGGGTAAATTGTGTAACTTAAGAAAAACCTAGGGATCTCATTGGCCATTTACCAAAACTTAATATAAGCCCTAGGGACCTATGTTTCCAAGTTAACAAACTTTACTAACCCTAAGTAAACCCTAGGGGCTATTTGTGCCTTAAGCCGAAACCTATACAAGCCCTAGGGGGCACTTATGAAACTTATAACAAACCCTAATATAAGCCGAATGATATAGGGACTAAATTTGCCATTTAATGAAACTTAAGCCAACTCTAGTTACACGTGTAACTAGGGAGGGATCAATATTGTAATTACTTGAAATATTTAGAAACCCTAGGGGTATAAAAGTAATTTAACCACGGGTAATTATTTAAATAGAAGGACTAAAATGTAATTTACACAAAGTATAACGAACCCTAAAATTTCTATATATTTATATCCGATATTTAAACGTAAAACTTAAATAAACATAACATTTGTTATTTTTCCAAAATTATAATTTAATAATTATAAACACTACGTAAACGTGGAATTTAATTAAAATGTTATACGTTTTATAAACCTTATTTATATATTAAATATAAATTAAAAATGATTAACTTATAAAATAAATATATTAATTATATTTATTTTCTATTACTTCAAATATATATAAAACTACCTTTTATAAATATTTAAAGTGTTTTATAAACAACATAAGTACAAAAATATTAATTAAATAGATTAATTAAATTAACCTTATTATTTATTTTATACTTAAAATAAATACTACTAGAACTTGTACAACGATGAACTAAAGTACAAGTATCGTAACAAAATGCTTAAAACCAGTATAAGCATGCACAGGTTTATTCTAAAACTTTTATGCATTATGTTATGCATTTACTGAGACCTTATAATTATTTAGGTCGTTGATTGTATCGTGAGCATCCTTATCAGATTTATCTACTGACTTATTGCTGTACTACTGAGGTGAGGTGAGTTCAAGGCCCCACTTTATATATTGACAAACTTTTAAACCTTTTAATGGGGAAGAAAACATGCAACATATTTTATTTTATGGACATGGATTGAACTGTGAAACCTTTGATTACATTGCCTATTGTAGATGAACCCGCATGACCCGTGCATCTGAAACTGTTAGAATTATTGAATTACCTAAATGTTATAAATAGATCTATTTGGGATTGACCGTCCCCATCTGGGTGAGTCATGCTCACTGTGCCTAGGCCAGGACAACAGATGTTTCACATGACAGCACTTATTATTTTTATGGGTGCCTTTTTATAAGGCGAAGGGTCCTTATTTGTTAAGGACTTAACTGTCAAGTCTCAGTTTCAGGAAATATGGGAATGTAATTACTTTTAAGTATTGATGGTTTGTGCATTACTACTTCAGTGAATGTTTATTGTCCAAACTTATTTTATTAAACCTATGAATTCACCAACTTTATGTTGACTCTCTAAGCATGTTTTCTCAGGAAACTGAAGCAGGTATTGGTGTGCATGGAGTCAAGCATCATGATAGGCTGCATTTATAGAGCTCATCTGGGGTTTTATAAACTGGGGAATAATTCAAACTATTGAACAATGTCAAAGACTATTTTAATACTATTTGCACTTTTAATCATGTCATAAATGTATGGATAATCTTTTATATGTTGCTCTATACACTGTCTGCTGTTGATCCACCTACGTGACACCCAAATATTATTTCCGCTGCATTTGACTCAATTTGGGGGTGTCACAGAATGGTATCAGAGCGATAGTTATAGAGAATCAGAACAAAAATAAAATAAATATAAAAATAAAATTTTTATATAATCTGGGCTATAACTGCTTTAAAAATCTTTTGGGATTTTCGGGACTAGAATAGTTAAGCATATAGAGTGTAGAGCATACATCTATTGTGTGATTGACTGTGCATTGATTATTAACATCCGATTGATTAATGTTATAAGTATTAACATAACCTTTAACATCGCCATGTTAAACGACACTATTATATAATTAAACTATTATTTTCCAAAACTTTTAACTTGAGTAAGTTTATACTTATGTCAATTAAAACTATATTACTTTCAGACTCACCATGACATCACCTACTGATACTCCTGCTGCCGTATCCCCGACGACCGTCTTGTGTGGATGGCTATCTG
The DNA here is from genome assembly GCA_025667525.1 of Glebionis coronaria. Classification (NCBI taxonomy): domain Eukaryota; kingdom Viridiplantae; phylum Streptophyta; class Magnoliopsida; order Asterales; family Asteraceae; genus Glebionis; species Glebionis coronaria. The sequence continues at coordinate 143,267 of JANFOE010001833.1, forward strand.
CCAGTGACGTAGACGATAGTCACACTTCTGTTGACGCCGCATCTATTGAGGCTCTCATCTCTACTCCACCTATTTCACCTATTTCCCCCGCTGGGGAAGGGGTCCAGCCACCTGCTGCCATACCACCTGTACCACTAGTGACTTCGCTACGGGACTATGCACCCGAGTCTCTGCCACCTCGTAAGAGGAGGTACGAGGCACCTCTCGATTCCACTTTTGAGATCGGTGAGGGTTCCCGGGCTAGACATGCTGACCCCGTTCAGGCCCAGATTACTACACTGGCCGCTCGCCAGGCTAAGGATGTAGCGGATATTCATGCTCTGCTATCGGCTGGACAGGCCGGGCGCGCTGTTCTACAGCAGCGTCAGGACCTCTTATCTTGGACTGTTGGAGCTGAGGCGCACGCTACATGAGGAGTGTGGTCTACTACTTACCATTCTCTCCAGTGGTTGCTGGAGGAGAATGAGTTCCTCCATAAGCAGATCTACTTACTACAGAGCCAGCAGATGGATACTCACACCGCTCTCTTGACCATGGAGGAGACTCTTGCCATCTTCTTTGACCTCCAGGACGTCCGCCACCAGGGGTTGACATCAGAGACCGCTCACCTTCGAGGAGTCCAGCATACTTTCAGAGACCGGTTCATAGAGGTACTTCGACTCCTTAAGGAGACCCGAGCCGCCCTGACCGCGATGCATGATGCTAGACATGCACCGGTTGCCCCACCATCACCAGTGGCACCAGCTGTTTCTAAGGAGTCTGTTAGACATGGATAGATTAGTTGTACTAGATTTCTGTACATGATGTCAAGCTATTAGGGTTGCATCCCGGCTAGCATGATTTAGATTACATGTACCACCATCCCAGACAGGTGGGCTGTGCTCTGTCTTGGATCAGGTTGTGCATTTTGTACTGTATTCCTATTCGAAAAATGGCATGTACTCGTCATCTTTTGTTATATTAGGTGCTGTATTATATTATGAACTCTTAACAGGTTGTTATACTTGTTGTGAATTCTATGCATGTACTCTTTTCATGCACCTAAATATAAACTGTACTAATACATAAAACTAATGATATCATTTTGTGTATGACTATAGACAAATGGCAATCACTAGACTCACTACCGACCCCAACAACGCGGCGTCTAACCAAAACATTACTGCTGCCCAACTAAGGGAAATGATTGACCAGGGCATCGCAACTGCGATGGCTGCCAGTAGAAACGGGGATGATAGTCTAAACTCCAATGCCCGCAGGAACAACCAAGCCACTAGAGGTTGTTCTTACCCCGATTTTCTGAAATGTAAGCCTTCCTACTACAAGGGCAAAGAAGGAGTGGTGGAACTGATGCAGTGGTTTGAAAGGTTGGAGACCGTATTCCGCATTAGCGACTGTGCAGAAGAGAACAAAGTAAAGTTTTCCACCTACACATTACTTGCGAGTGCCCTTACTTGGTGGAACTCTGTAGTTGCTACTCTTGGACACGATGCTGCCTATGCTCTCAACTGGACTGAGCTGAAGGAGAGAATGACAGAGAAATACTGTCCAAGGGGAGAAATGAAGAAACTTGAGATCGAATTGTAAGATCTCAGATGTAGGAACAATGACATCACTGCATACAACCAAAGGTTCCAAGAGTTGACCCTAATGTGTACCAGAATGTTTGTGGAGGAGGAAGATAAGATCGAGAAGTATGTGGGTGGACTCCCAGACGCCATTCACGATAGTGTGCACGCATCTCGACCTACTACCGTCGAGAATACCATTAAGTTCGCTACCAAATTGATCAACAAAAGAGTCCGTACCATATCCGAGAGGCAAACTGACAACAAGCGAAAGGCAGACGAGTATTTCCGCAGTCAACACCAACAACATCCTAAGAAGCAGAATGCTGGGCAAGTTTACACTGCTACCTCTGCAGGAGCTAACTCATACGTGGGCGCCAAACCTTTGTGCTCAAAGTGCAACTATCATCATACTGTTGATAGCCCATGCCAGACCTTCTAGAGATGTGGACAAGTGGGTCATTTTGCTAAAACCTGTCGAGTTAATGCTATCACTCAGGCCCGACCCACTCAAAACACTGGGAACTACCATAGCAGGGGCGGATACAATGCCCGTGGGAACGGGAATGGACAACAGGGTAACCACAATGCTGCTGGAGGAAACAGAAATGAACCCAAGAAGGGAGTTGTGTGCTATGAGTGTGGAGCACCAGGACACGTGAGACCAGGTTGCCCTAAGTGGGCCAACCAGAACAAGAACAGTGGAGGAGCTTCGTCCAAAGTGTACGTGGTCGGCAATGCAAAAGCCAACCCCGATTCAAATGTCGTTACTAGTACATTTCTACTGAACAATCGTTATGCATCTATTTTGTTTGATACTGGAGCATACCGAAGTTTTATATCCACTGAATTTAGCCAAGTACTAGAAGTTATTCGTACAAGCTTAGATCACCGTTACTCCGTAGAATTAGCTGACGGTAAAACTGTAGATGCTGACACTATCATTAGAGGTTGTACCTTAAATCTTTCAAAACATACGTTCAACATTGGCCTTATTCCCGTAAACCTTGGTAGTTTGATGTTATTATTGGTATGGACTGGTTAGCGAGATACCGCGCAGTCATTGTTTGTGATGAAATACTAGTCCGTATTCCATGGGGAAACGAAACTTTAATCATTCGAGGAGACGGTAACACCGACCTCACTGACACTAGACTTAGTGTTATCTCTTGTACAAAAGCTTAGAAATATTTGTTGAGAGGATGTCCTATCTTCTTGGCCCATATTTCTCAAACAGATAAAGAAGACAAGCCCGAGAAGAAGCAAATCAAGGACGTACCCATCGTCCAAGATTTTCCAGAAGTCTTTCCTGACGAGTTGCCAGGCTTACCACCGACCCGACAAGTGGAATTTCAAATTGATTTGATTCCCGGAGCTGCTCCTGTAGCCAAAGATCCATACCGGTTGGCACCATCAGAGATGAAAGAACTAGCTGAACAACTCCAGGAACTATCTGACAAAGGATTCATTCGACCCAGTTCCTCACCATGGGGATCTCCTGTGTTGTTTTCAAAAAGAAAGACGGTTCTTTTCGAATGTTCATCGATTACAGAGAGCTGAATAAGTTAACTGTGAAGAATCGTTATCCGGATCCTTGCATTGACGACCTATTTGACCAACTGCAAGGGTCAAGTGTGTATTCCAAGATTGACTTGAGATCTGGATATCATCAACTCCGCGTCAGGGAGGAAGATATTCCAAAAACAGCTTTTAGAACCCGTTACGGTCATTACGAATTCCAGGTTATGCCATTTGGGTTGACCAATGCACCAGCTATTTTCATGGACCTTATGAACCGTGTGTGCAGACTCTACCTGGATAAATTCGTGATAGTCTTCACTGACGATATACTCATTTATTCCAAGAACGAACAAGAACACGGGGAACATCTTGCACAAGTACTAAGGGTACTCAAGGAGGAGCAGCTCTATGCTAAATTCTCCAAATGTGAATTCTGGATTCCTAGAGTGCAATTCCTCGGTCATGTCATCGATTGTGACGGTATTGGCGTAGATCCAGCAAAGGTCGAATCTGTCAAAGATTGGGCATCTCCTAAATCACCGACGGAGATCCGCCAATTTCTAGGCCTTGGCCGGTACTACCGCAGATTCATTGAAGATTTTTCCAAGATAGCCAAGCCGATGACCAAACTCACACAGAAAGGAATAAAGTTCGATTGGGGAGAGAAGGAAGAATCAACTTTCCAACTGATCAAGCAGAAGTTGTGCAGTGTACCTATATTGGCCTTGCCTGAAGGCAACGATGATTTCGTTGTATACTGTGATGCCTCACACAAGGGCTTAGGTGCAGTATTGATGTAGGGGACGAAAGTGATCGCCTATGCTTCAAGACAACTGAAGAAGCATGAGAAGAATTACACCACTCACGATCTAGAACTTGGATTCGTAGTTTTTGCTCTAAAAATCTGGAGACATTACCTATACGGAACAAAGTGCACAGTGCATACCGACAATAAAAGTTTGAAACACATATTTGATCAGAAGGAGCTGAACATGAGACAACGCCGTTGGATTGAGTTGCTGAGTGACTACGACTGCGAGATCAAATACCACCCCGGTAAAGCAAACGTGGTTGCTGATGCTTTAAGTCGTAAGGAAACAGACCCTCCTATGAGAGTTCGGGCATTAGTTATGACAATCAGTTTGGATCTACCCAAACAGATTTTGGAAGCTCAGACTCAAGCCCAATTACCTAAAAACCTCGTGAAGGAAGATGTCGGGGGAATGCTCAGAACCGATCTTAGTAAGGAGAAGCTAGAACCTAGAGCAGACGGAACCCTATTCCTTCACGGACGAAGTTGGTTACCTTGCTATGGAGATTTGAGGAACGTGATCATGCACGAATCTCATAAGTCTAAATATTCTATACCTGCCAGATCTGAAAAGATGTATCAGGATATGAAGAAATTATATTGGTGGCCGAATATGAAAGCCAACATCGCCACCTACGTGTAGAAGTGTTTGACATGTTCACGTGTCAAGACTGAACACCAGAGACCATCAGGTTTACTTGTACAACCCGAGATACCGAAATGGAAGTGGGACAAAATCACCATGGACTTTGTTACCAAACTCCCAAAGTCATCTCACGGTTACGATACTATCTGGGTAATCGTCGATCGACTCACCAAGTCTGCTCATTTCCTGCCAATTAGGGAGAACGATTCCCTTGCAAGACTAGCAAAAACGTACCTGAAGGAGATTGTGACCAAACATGGGATACCAGTGTCGATAATTTGTGATCGAGACGGTAGGTTCACATCAAACTTTTGGAAGGCTTTCTAACGAGCCTTAGGTACCAATTTAGACACGAGCACTGCTTATCTTCCGCAGACTGATGGTCAAAGTGAACGAACCATCCAGACTCTAGAGGACATGCTACGAGCATGTGTGATTGATTTTGGAAATGGATGGGTTGACCATATTCCTTTAGTGGAATTCTCCTACAACAACAGTTATCACGCCAGCATTAAGGCTGCCCCTTTTGAAGCACTGTACGGTCGCAAATGTCGTTCACCTGTGTGCTGGGCAGAAGTAGGGGAATTTCAGCTCACTGGACCAGAATTAATCCAGGATACTACAGACAAGATCGTCCTCATTAAGCAGATAATTTAAGTTGCTCGCGAACGACAAAAGAGCTACGCGGATCTGAAACGCAAACCTATGCAGTTTGAAGTAGGTGACCGTGTCATGCTTAAGGTATCACCTTGGAAGGGTGTTGTACGCTTTGGCAAACGTGGAAAACTGAATCCACGTTATGTTGTCCCTTTCAAAGTAATAGCCAGGATCGGGGAAGTAGCTTATCGTTTAGAGTTGCCCCAGCAACTGAGTCGGGTACACTCTACCTTTCATGTGTCTAACCTGAAGAAGTGTTATGCTGAAGAACCATTGGCTATGCCATTGGAGGGAGTTCAATTTGACAACAAACTCCAGTTCATAGAAGAACCAGTGGAAGTCATGGAGAGGACAGTTAAGAAATTGAAACGCAGTCGCATCCCGCTAGTAAAAGTACGTTGGAACTCTAAGAGAGGCCCTGAGTTCACTTGGGAACGAGAAGACTCGTTCAAAACCAAGTACCCACACTTGTTCACCTGACCAATGACTTCCTCCTAAGCTTTGAGGACAAAGCTAAAATAACGGGATGGTGCTGTAAAACCTCTGATTTTACCTTATTGACTTTGTCAACTGTTGTACTATTTATTTTTGGAATCTATATAATTCTACCTTTATATGACTTATTTTTAATCATATGCCTTTTGTCATACTACCTTTCATATTTATTTTTTATTTATATGGACCTGTAGTCATTGTTGACTACTCTGGCACCAGGACTCATCACCTCAGTACATATTTTTGAGATAAACTGTAACCTTACTTAATTTAATTATTAAGTACCTGGACTTATTTTATATGTACATATTTACATATATTACATAATAGGAATAAACACCAAACACCTTAAAACAATGTACATTATTTTACATTGTCATTTATTTACTTTATTCAAGTAAAATAATTATAGTGATGTATTCATTATACATTTTCACTAAATTACCTAAAAGCTTCAACAAAGATACCTATAACTCAACAAATGCTTACAATATTAAACAAGGATTATTATTCTCATACAACACTTGATAAAAATGTTCAAAAACCCTCCCACATGCATGCTATGCCATGTATATATACACATACCTACCCATTTATAATCATTTTCCTAACTTACAAGTATAATCATGTATATCCCACTAATACACTATACTAACCATGCTTTTCTTACACACTTACTTACACACACCATGCCTAATACTATACCAAGTCTTGTCTTGTCCCCTTTTGACCTCTAAACACACGGCAACCTTTTGCCAATTGGGGAGGAAAGTCAATTTTTTAATTTAAGCATGTGTGAAAATATCTAGTATGATATCTAAACCATATCTTGCATATCTATTTCAAGATGCTAAGTACAAGTACTAGGATACACCAAGATACCCTTGTTCCTTCCTATAATCGGATCTCCAACACACACAACACAATACACTTGAACTTCATCACCTTCACTCTCTCTCAACCTACGGCTAAAAACCACATCCACCATTAACAAACCTTCAAGCTCATTTACTACTCCTAGATCATGTCTCATCCTACTTGAATGCTTATCATTAGTTCACTCTACAAATATCTTGATCATTGAAGCAAGTAAAGAAGCCCTAGAAGCTCCTATTGAAGCCACAGCTTGTTTTAGCTACAAGGATCCCCATTGTTGAAAGCTTATCACTTGTTCTTACTATCCACTCCTAAACCTATCTAAACAAGTAAGTTAAACTTAAACCTATCTTTCTATACATTTACTTTCATATACATTAACATACACATGGTCATTCTTAGTAAAAGTTAATGTTGAAACAAATATATGAAACCCTAAACCTATTTTAGGTCACAACTTGATTTTTGTTGTGACTTAAAATGATGTGAAACCTTAACAACCGTGAAGAACATATCACTATGAACTAGTTAAACTTGAGGATCTATGAAAAACATGTCCATGCATATTTTTGGACGTGGGTTTTAATCCCATGATTCAATATGGGTTAAACTTGTGATGTTTAAAAGTGACTAGAAATACTAGATTTACGATTATAGTTGCCTTAAAATGACAAGTTCACTATTATGCCTTATAAGATTTAGTTTTAAGCTCACTATAATAAGTTGCCTAATTAAATCTTCATTGTCACTAAATAAAATGTTTATTAAAACTTTTGGTGTCAAAAATATAATAATGTAAAGTTTCGGGTTTAAAAACATAGATCCATAAATGTTTTGGATTAAAATGCAAGATCTATGAAACTTTGGATTAAAATAGTAAATCTATAATGTTTCGGGTTAAAAAGGGAAATATAATACTTTCGGGTTGAATTTGTAATTTTACTAAGTGTAGGGATCTAAATGAACAAGTATAGAAACATATTTTCCAAAAATATAAACTTTAGGGTCACTTTTGTAATTAGCCGAGAGTTAAGGGGGTGTTTTGGACATTATCTGAAACTTCAAGTTAATGAAAAGGACCTAAATGAAATTACTAAGGCGTTAGGGTAAATTGCGTACCTTAAGAAAAACCTAGGGATCTCATTTGCCATTTACCGAAACTTAATATAAGCCCTAGGGACCTATTTTGCCAAGTTAACAAACTTTACTAACCCTAAGTAAACCCTAGGGGCTATTTGTGCCTTAAGCCGAAACCTATACAAGCCCTAGGGGGCACTTATGAAACTTATAACAAACCCTAATATAAGCCGAATGATATAGGGACTAAATTTGCCATTTAATGAAACTTAAGCCAACCCTAGTTACACGTGTAACTAGGGAGGGACCAATATTGTAATTACTTAAAATATTTAGAAACCCTAGGGGTATAAAATTAATTTAACCGCGGGTAATTATTTAAATAGAAGGACTAAAATGTAATTTACACAAAGTATAACGAACCCAAAAATTTCTATATATTTATATCCGATATTTAAAACGTAAAACTTAAATAAACATAACATTTGTTATTTTTCCAAACTTATAATTTAATAATTATAAACATGTTAGAACCATTGTAATAGTTATATGTAATAGGTAGACTAGGAGGTATGTAGTTCCTCCTGGTCCTAGTCGTAGTAGGAGCAAGTCCTGCTCCTGGTCCTAGTCGAAGTCAAACTTTATTATTTACTTAATATTCTGTTAGGATATGCATGAGATATGTTAGGAAAGGATATGCATATCAGTTTTACACGTTTTCTTTAATGATGTATTAGGGTTTCCTTGTAGTATAAAAGGAACCTTAGGCAGAAGGGTTAGACACACCTTCACAAAACGTAGTTCTAGTCATTATCAATATTAGAAATCCTTAGAAAGGATCAAGTCTTTATAGTTATTCTGTTCTTCTTGATTATATTTATATTCTACATTCATATTGTGTATAGAGTCTCTTTGTGATTTGACTTGTGATTACAGAAGTCATTCACCGGTCCTGACAGGCTGCAAGATCTACATCTAGTAGACCCAACAAGTGGTATCAGAGCCTGGAAGGGTCTCTATACAAGAAGAATCAAGTTCTCTTATTACTCCCAATCTGTTTATCATGTCTGCCTCAACTTCTACTCAAACAGGAGAAGAAAGCACTCCAAAAATTGTGCAACCTCAGCAGATCCTGGCTACGGTCTCCAACACGAATGGAAAATTCCCTCTTCTGAAGAAGGGTGAATATGATAACTGGGCAATGAAGATGGAATGGTGGATCACCAACACTGATCAAGATCTTTGGAAGATCATTCTGAATGGAAACAGCAGGAAGCTTACTGGACGAGACAAGAACGGTAATATTACTCTTCTTGACCCTAAATCTCATGAGGAAATCATCGCTATTCAGAAGGAGGTAAAAGCAAAAACAATTTTGCTTCAATCTCTTCCTGAAGATCACATGGGTGACTTCTACCATTTGGATGATGCCAGAGAGATCTGGAATGGCATAAAAGCAAGGTTCGGCGGGAATGAGGAGTCAAAGAAAATGCGAAGGTCCATGCTGAGAGATGAATTTACCGAATTCAAAATCTCAGAAACTGAAGGTCTAAATCAAGGGTATGATAGGTTCCAGAAGATCTTGAGCCAATTGAATCAACTTCGGTCAAAACCTGATGATGGTGACATTAATGCAAGGTTTCTTAAAGCCTTACCCTACTCATGGAACCAGGTGGTGATCTCTCTCAAAGCCAAAGGTGGGCTTGACTATCTCACCTTTGATGATCTGTTTCATAGGCTCAGAACATTCAAACCTCATGTGAGAGGATATCCTAGTGACTCTTTTCCCACCCCTGCTAATTCAGCCTTTGTAAGCTCTATGGCATCTAGTCCCATGTCATATGCAAGTAGCCCAAGCAATACTATCTCCTCCCAGCATACTATTTAGCATACTTCTGCTCCTGATCCTGCTGCCAAGTCTGGTAGTATGGTAGAAGCTGTTCTTCATTCTTTTGTGGCTGATGTTAATGCTGAACAACAACTTGCTTTTGATGACTTCAAACAGGTCGATAAACTTGATCTGGATGAGATGGATCTTAAATGGCAGATGGCCATGCTTACTCTTAGGGTTCACAAGTTTGAGAAGAAAGCAGGAAGGAAATTTAATTACAACCCTCGGGAGCCAGCGAGATTCGATAGAAGCAAGTTACGATGCTATAACTGCCAGCAACAGGGTCACTTTGCAAGGGAGTGCCCTAGCAAGAATGATTAGGAGAAGAGCAGGTACTCCGCTTTCAAGGTTCAGGAGGTTAAAGATGACAGGAAGGCATTGGTATCTGTTGACTCTATGGTCAACTGGAATGATCATCAGGCTTCTACTCTGGAATCAGCTGAATCCTCGACTGACGTGTTAGCAATGATTGCTGGGAATCTCTCTGATGCAGAAGAAGCAGACGAGTTTGCTCTTATGGGCATCTCACCTCAGGTACAACATTGTCCTCTTGGTTGTCATGATAAATACACAGAATTGTTGTCCCAATTTAATGAAGTAAATGATCAAAATGATAAGTATTTTTTAGAGGTACAAGCCTATAAGGCTTCATTAAACACATTGGAACAACAAAAGAGGTGGTTACAAGATACACAACGTGCGTATGAGGATAAAATCAGGATACTAAGCATTGATTTAGAAAACACTACAAATATGCTTAAATATACAAAAGCTGAAAGAGATGCTAGTATCAAAGAAAAAGAGGAGATGCAAGCTAAATTAGATGCTACAATGTTAAGATTTGACAAATGGCAAAAGGCACCTAAAAATCTTTCAAAATTAATTGATAGTAGCATGTCTGGCAGAACTAAAAGAGGCTTAGGATTTGAAAAATATATTGATTCAGAAGATGTATTTGATTTATCTTTCTCAAGTGTCTTTGATGCCGACAAAGAGGATGAGGGCAAACCTAGTTACAATAGGTTTAAACCAGCAGCAGAAATGCATGCTGTCCCTCCTCCTCTTACTAGAACTTTTATGCCCACCTCATGGCATAATGACTCGGATGGATCACAGATGCTTGAGTCCCCAACAAGTTCTACTAATACTAATGACTTTGTCTCATGTACTTTCAGTGACAAAGCCGGTGACTCTGCATCTAATGGTTCAAGTGACGAGTCAAGACCTACAAGTTCCAAGTCGAATGAACATGCTGCTACTGGTGCTAGGAAGTATGAAGAAAAAGTTGCTGTCAAGTCAAGTGTGTCTGGTCCTTGTTTATTGAGTCCTAGGAAGAATGTTTTTCCTAGAAATGAGTGTAATAAAGTAGGCAGTATGAAACAATCTCATTCTAATAAAAGGTCTTTCAAAACATGTTTTGTTTGTGGCAGTTCCTTTCATTTAATTAAAGATTGTGATTATTATGACACACATGCATCTGTTAATCATGCTTTTCCTGCTCCTGGTTCACCAGGAGCTGCTTCATATGCTTCTAGAAGACTTAATCCTAGTGCTCCAATGTTTAATACTTCTAGAGTATCCTCTCCTTTCGCATCTGATTATTGGAGAGATAGTGGATTCCAAGCAACCAGTAATTATTTTCAAAATTTTAATCCAATATATCCGCATCATTTAGACCACACGTATTTTGGTTTGGGAAATTTGGGAACTGCTGTTAAGTCCTCAGCAGGTTGTTCTTGGTCAAATAATAATTCCCATATGATGCATAGGCAACCAAGGAACAATGGTGGATCTCATCAATCTTCTTGGCATTCTTCTAATGATCCACAAGGCAGGCTCAAACCTGACAAGGTTTGGGTCCCCTTAAGACACTAACTTTTGCATTTTTATTATCTTGTTGTTGTAGGTTACTCCATACCAGGATCCTAGTCTAGGCATTGTTGATAGTGGTTGCTCCAGGAGCATGACTGGCAATAAAAGTCTTCTCTCTAACTTTGTACCATTTCATGGAGGCAAGGTCTATTTTGGTGGAGGTGAAGGCAGAATCACTGGCAAAGGAACGATAAAGACTCCTAATCTAAATTTAGAGCAGGTCTACTATGTGGAAGCACTTCAACACTTCAACTTGATATCGGTCTCTCAGATTTGTGACAAGAAGCAGTTTGTACTCTTCACCGATACTGATGCACTTGTGCTTTCCAAAGATTTTCAGCTTCCGGATGACTCACAAGTTTTACTCAGAATCCCTAGAAGACACAATCTATATAGCATCAAGTTGAATGAAGTCAACCCTACTGGTCAACTAGCATGTCTGGTTGCAAAATCCTCAGAAGATGAAGCCACTAAATGGCACCGAAGGATGGGACATGTGAACTTCAAGACCATTCACAAACTTGCCAATCTGAATCTGGTCTCTGGTTTACCTCCCAAGACGTTTAGAAATGATATAAATTGTATTGCCTGCAGCAAAGGCAAACAACACAAAGCATCCTTCAAGGCCATTACTGCTTTAAGTCTTATTACTGAACCATTGCAGCTTCTACACATGGACTTATTTGGTCCTACTTCCATCAGAAGCATTAACCACAAGCAATTCTGTTTGGTGGTGACTGATGGTTATAGCAGGTTTACGTGGGTGTTCTTCATGGCTGCCAAGAGTGAGACCTACTCAATTCTTCGAGATTTTCTTACCTTGATAGAGAATCAGTTGTCCAAGAAAGTTAAAGGTATTCGTTGCGACAATGGAACCGAGTTTAAAAATAGAGACCTCATCGCACTTTGCAATGCTAAGGGCATCAAAAGAGATTATAGTGCTGCTCGGACTCCTCAACAGAATGGTGTGGCAGAAAGAAAGAACCGGACACTAATAGAAGCAGCAAGAACTATGCTTGCCGATTCCAAACTTCCGACCATGTTCTGGACAGAAGCTGTTAATACTGCAAGTTATGTTTTGAATAGGGTTTCTATTACCAATCCTCACAAGAAAACTCCTTATGAGCTGCTCACGGGCAAAGTTCCAAATATTGCTCATTTGAAGCCTTTTGGGTGTCCAGTCACCATTCTGAATACTAGTGACTATTTGGGGAAGTTTGATGGCAAGGCAGATGAAGGATACATTGTGGGATATTCAGCTCATTCTCGGGCGTATCGTGTCTACAATCTTCAAGCCAAACGGATTATTGAAACTATTAATCTCAGGTATTTTGAGGAGAAGTCAAACATCCAAGGCAAAGGTCCAGAATGGTATTTTGATCTTGATTATCTTAGTGATTCGTTAGGATATTTTCGTTTCAAAACTAACCATGATGCAGGACCACAAGTGTTTACAACTTCTAGTACTGGTGTTCCTTCTAGTCTTTCTGATTCAGATGATGAGGATGACATTTTTGTGGTTCCATCCTATTCCACCACGGTTTCTCCTACTCCTCCTAGTGATGCAACTCCATTGGATGTACAGGATTCCCAAGCAGCTCTTGACACTCTTCTCAAGCAACAACAAGAAGCTACTAAAGCAGCTGCTCAAGGTAGTTTTGAGTTTCCCTTGGTTGAGCCTACTGACAAAGTTGCTCCTGGTACTCCAGCTTCTGCTCCTAGTGCTAGCTTATCAACTACTGGTACTCCGGCTAGTGAGTCTGCTTCCAATACACGTTTCTCCAGTCCTTCTGATTTGGCGAACCATGAGCAGAAGTCTTCTACCAAGCTGGATGATATTCATAAACAACCGGTAGATGGGATTTTCCAAAATGCTTCATATGATGCTGACTTTGTTGTTGATCTCAATAACTTGGCACCAGAAGTGGAGGTTTCTTCCAATTCATTCTTGCAATCACATAAAGATCATCCTACCACTCAAATTATTGGAGATCCTGGTTCTACCGTCAAGACACGCAGAATGCAGCAGAAGGCCTCGTCTGATCATCATGCTCTTGTGGGCTATATTGAGGATCAAAAGCGTAATAATCATACGAACTTTCAACACTGTTTGTTTGCTTGTTTTCTTTCACAGGTGGAACCTAGGTCTGTTTCTCATGCACTTGAGGATCAAAGTTGGGTGGAGGCTATGCAGGAGGAAATGCAGCAATTCTTGTTTCAAAATGTTTGGGTTCTGGTTGACTTACCAGATGGGAAGACAGCTATCAATACCAAATGGATTCTCAAAAACAAGAAGGATGCACGGGGAATTGTTGTCAGGAATAAAGCTAGGCTTGTCGCACAAGGATACACTCAAATTGAGGGCATTGACTATACTGAAGTCTTTGCGCCTGTTGCCAGGATCGAGTCCATTCGTCTGTTTTTGGCCTTTGCTTCGTATGTTGGCTTTACGGTGTTCCAGATGGATGTCAAGAGTGCATTTCTCTATGGAAAAATTGACGAGGAAGTGTATGTTACTCGACCTAAGGGGTTTGTAGATCCACTTCATCCCAAGAAAGTCTACAAGGTGGTCAAGGCTCTTTATGGGTTACATCAGGCTCCTAGAGCTTGGTATGAGCTTCTTTCCACTTTCTTGTTAAAGAATGGCTATAGAAGAGGTACTATTGACAAAACACTATTTCTTCGGCGGAATTCCAAGGATATTATCCTTGTTCAGGTTTATGTGGACGACATTATCTTTGGTTCTACAAGGAAGGAGTGGTGTGATGAGTTTGAACACTTGATGAAAGGCGAATTTCAGATGAGTGCCATGGGAGAACTGTCATTTTTCCTTGGTCTTCAGGTCAAGCAACAATCGGATGGGATTTTCATCAGTCAAGATAAATATGTTCATGAGATTCTTTAGAAGTTTGACATGGATCCTCTTAGACCAGCAACAACTCCTTATGAAGTTGCTAAAATCAAACTTAAGAATGAGCCAGATCCCCCGGTAAATGTTCACATGTACAGGTCTATGATTGGCTCTCTCATGTATTTGACTGCATCACGTCCGGACATTATGTTTGCAGTAAGTGCTTGTTCTAGACACCAGGTGACTCCAACGGTTTCGAAATTAAATGCAGTGAAGAAGATTTTCAAGTATATCAAGGCTCAACCTAAATTGGGTCTATGGTATCCTAGAGAATCTCCCTTTGTTCTGGAAGCCTATAGTGATAGTGACTATGCTGGTGCTAATAATGATAGGAAGTCTACTACTGGTGGTTGTCAATTTTTGGGTCGTCGGCTTATTTCATGGCAATGTAAGAAACAGACAATCGTAGCTACTTCTTCAACAGAAGTTGAATATGTAGCTGCTGCTAGTTGTTGTGGACAAGTTTTATGGATCCAAAATCAGATGTTGGACTATGGTTTCAATTTTATGAATACCAAAATTTTTATTGACAATCAAAGCACTATTTGCATTGTGAAGAATCCTGTATTTCATCAGCGGATGAAGCATATTGAGATTCGGCATCATTTTATACGCGATGCCAATGAGAAGAAGCTGATACAGGTTCTTAAAGTTCATACGGATGACAATGTTGCTGATTTGCTGACTAAAGCTTTTGATGGTCCTCGGTTTAACCACTTGGTGGTTCATATTGGGATGGTCAATCCTTGAGGTCTAGGATTGAGGGGAGGCAAAGCCTAAGTGGAGGCTTTGTGTACATATTAGGTCAGACTAACGTATTCATAGTATTTAACAACATTGTTTTTGGTTTTGTTGGTGTGTGGTGCTTCTGATGTGGAATTTTGCTCTCTTCTGGTGGATTTGGCATAACATGACTGGCTTCTGGTCCTCTTTGGTCAGCTTCTAGTTATGCTTGGTTGCCTTCTGGTGGTTTAAAATCCTTCCATGTCACGTGGTGTTTGGCTCCTGGTACTGGTCTGGCATACTGTTCATTCCTTTTGTCCTTTGTTAATCACGTTTTGCTCCTGGTTTGACCGTTGTGTGCTTTGACTTTTGGTCAACGCTCCCACTGCTGGTATTTACAAGTTTGAATTAAGCAAGTTAATTGGGAGTTGGTTATTATGTTAAAAAGGGCAAGTGGTTATTATGCACTTATGGTTTAATTTGAAAGGGCAACCCCCCATTAATAGGGGTCAATGAACAGTTACTAGTTTCTTTATATATGGTCAACATACACCCTTGACTCACTCATTGCAATTAACACACACACAAAACCGCTTCTACTCTCTACATCCCAATCTCATTCCTTCTTCCATCAATTCATCAAGATCCATGGCTGCTCTTGCTTACCAACCTGCTCACAACCGTGTTGCTTATCTGGGTGATGGTCCAAATCGTGAACATTTTGCTGACATCTTGGATTTCATTGAAGCTTCTAACTTAAGGTTTGCATTTACTGTCTGTCCTACCATATATGATAGTGTGATACGTCAATTTTGGGCGTCTGCTCAGCTTGTGAATGTGGCTGGACGTCCACGTGCACTCCATGCTACCATAGATGGACGTGCATATGTGGTGACTGAAGCGTCTATTCGCTCTTCTCTTCATCTTCAGGATGAGGGGGGTGTTGAATCAATCCCCAATTCGGAAGTCTTGTAAGGAATGGCTGCCATAGGTTATGAACATGGGGGGAAGTTTAACTTCCAGAAAAATAGGTTTTCCCCTCAATGGAAGCTTCTGGTTCACTTTTTAATCCATTGTATGAGTCCCAAGTCTGGGAGTTGGGATGCTTTCCCTACTCCTTTGGCTATTGGTCTTATTTGTTTAGCCCAGGGTAGAGTGTTTAATTTTTCTCATTATCTATTTGAGGGGATGGCTAGTAATTTGTCTACTGCTGGTTCGAGGAAGAAATTTCTTATGTACCCTAGGTTTCTTCAACAAATCCTTGTTTGCATTCCACGTGATAGGACTGAGCATGTGCCATCTAAACTTACAGCTAAAGTGTATTACAATATGATGAATAGGTTTACTGGGGATTAGAGGCCCCTGACTGAAGCCATGTTAGGGTTGGCTCAGGGTCCTATGGGTCAGGAGGAGGAGGCTCCTGAGTTTGTTGTGATAGATGATGACCCCATGGAGGAGGAGGCTCCTACTGTTGGTGCCACTCCTGTGGTAGAGGAGGAGCTAGTTGAGGAAGTGGTGGTTGAATAACCATCTCCTACCAAGGCTGGTCCTTCCTCAGTTCCACAAAGGTCTCCTTTTGTGGAGACTCCACCTCCTAGTCCTGCCCCACATTCGACTGATATCCTGTTTGATGCTAGTTCTCCACAGGTTGACCCACATGTTGCTTCGGGCTCCCGTGATGCTTTCCCTGATCCAAGTTCTCTTGGTGGGCAGGCGGAGGAGCCTACTACACTGACATCTTTGCTCGATCTTATGCACAGGTACCATGAGAGGATGATTTGTTTGGAAGCTGACTTAAACCAACATCGGAAGCTTACAAGGGAGTTTGTTCTTCCTCTGGCTGATCACATAAAGGTGTTGGAGAATCAACAACGTCGTCGCAAGAAGCATGTGGTTCATTCAGATTTTGAGGATGAGGGTGCGGAGAATGTTGAGGATGGCTTGACGTTGTTGGCAAAGGATGCCTTTGCTGATAAAGTTTATGATGATTTGCCGGTTCCTCCAATGTCCTCCAATGTTCCTTCTCCTGGTGCTATTCCCCCTTCTATGGGTGATGATTCTGATCCTACTGATGGTTCTCATGCTGGTCCCTCTCATGATCCGAAGGGAAAAGCCCCAATGACTGATGCTCCATCTCCTTCTCGCAAGCGTACTCATCGACAGATTGAGGAGGACAGGCTTGGTGAAGAGGCTGCTCGTCGGGTTCAAGCTGAGATTGATGAGGCGGATAGGGCTGCTGAGGAAGAGCTTCGAGAGCGAAGGCGTGCACAAATTCAACATGATGCCATGCATTGGACTGATGGTGAATGGATGCAAGTGTTGATTGTTCTCACTAGGGATTATGCTCAGTTTAAAGATCTGTTGGGTGATGATGTTGATGAACACAATTGCATTCCGCGTGCTATGGTGATGATGCGTAAGCACCAGTTGGCTCTTGCTGAAGAACTAAAGAAACAGAGAAGGAACAGACCTCTATCTCGGGCTGAGGAGCGCCAGCAGATGCAACGTTATGTGAAATATCAATCTTCTGCTCATTTCAATGCTCCGTGGTCTTGGGCTCGGGTGAGGGCTTTGACTTTTGATGAGCTTAAGGCCCTTTATGAAAAGATGGTGAAGCGTCAGAGTCAACCTATTCCAGAAAGATTTATTTACCATCCTCGTGGTGTGACTGCTTCTATGCCTGCTGATTCTACTGGTCCTTCGTCTGCACCCACTCCTATTTCTGATGGTAGTCCTTCTGGTTCTGTTGCTACTTCTGTTGGTCCTTCTACTACACCCTTGGTTGCTCCTATGGGTTCTACTGCTGGTCCTGCTACTACTATCTTTGTTACTACCACCACCACTCATGCTTCCACCACCACACCTGTTACCACTTCCACCATACCAGTTCCTGCAACACAACCTAATCCTACTTCTGATGCAGCTCCTAGTGGTCCATTGGGTGGACATGTTCATGAGTCTACTTCTACTGCTTCCCCTGCTGTTGCTGGAGTTAAGGTAAAGGTTGAATCAACACCTTCGGCTCCCACACCTCGATGTTCCATTCGCCAGAAACTTGCTCGTCGTGTTCGCCGTGGTAAGACAGTTCCTTTTGAGAAGCGTGATCCTGAGAATCTAATTGATGCAGCTTCTGATAGCGATTCTGACTTACCCTTGGGCCATGGGAGCATTACGGGTTATACGGTTGAGAGTTCTACAACACTTCCTGGTGGCGTCTCCCATCGGATTACTTTGAGTGATGGGTCTGTGCGATTGGCAACGGGTTTGCAGGGTGTGTTATCTTGGGCTGACCGTATGGATCTTATGGCGTTGTTTGGGCTTGTTGATTCTAGTATGCCGTTTGACCCTATGGCGGTGTCTTCCTGGCCTGGTCTCCGTATCTGGGCTGATCTCAAGCTGATGTTGGATCCTCCTCCAAATGCTCCTGTTTCGGGCATATGGAAGGATCAATTCCAATGGGAGATTCTGCGATGGAAGCTATATGCTAGATGTGGAGTTCATATGTTGGAATTAGAATCTGGTCATATGGTGTTTATGCTGACGGATGTGGAGTATCCTTTGACTATTTCTTCCATGGAGGCGATGTTGGCAAGTCACTTGCAAATTTCTACTGCTCCTTCTGGGAATGAGTCGAGTATGGCTACGGCTTTGGTAGAGGGTATTCAGGCATGGTTGCTAGCGGATAAGAAGGCAGCTTCTGGTATGTAAGGTGATTGGGTTGTAAGTGTTTATACTTTGTTTATTTGTTCTTATTTTTATTCTTTTCACCAATATGTACAGTGATTGGTGAATTTCATTCTTTATAGTTAAAAAAAAAAAACAGTTATAAAAAAAAAAAATACTTTTTATATAATATCTGCTTATACTTTAAACACAGTTTAGCTTTTATACTTGTACATAATATCCCTTGGCTGTTTCACAATGTGGTTCCTGGTTTGAGCTTGTCCTGGTACTTGGTTTCACTTGGTGTTGGACGTGGTCCACACAACAAATGGTTCTCAACTTACCATGTCTAATCGACAAGAAAAAGTTGATTCACCTTGAGGGTACGGCTCCTGGTGCGATTCTCAAATCCGTTGATGGTTGCCAGGTTACCCAAAACTGGATGGTTTTCACTTGCCATAGTCTTGGACTGAAAAGTGGCTAATCCAAGGGGGTACGGCTCTTGGTAAAGATCTTATCAAATCCGTTGATAGCTGTAATAGCTTGCTTAAAGCTATAGGGTGTTCAACTCACCGATGCTTCATTGCTAAGAGTTGACGAGTCCAGAGGGGTACGGCTTCTGGTAAAGACTCATCAAATCCGTTGACGGTTGTGATGGTTTGCCTAAAATCATCAGGGTACTCCCACTCACCATTGATTCACGTTCTAAGAGTTGGGCTGGGTTCTAGTCTCCCAGGGTGATGCTTATTCCACCAGAATGACTAGCTAGCCCAAGAGCGAGCAGCTACTTGGTAAAGGCTCATCAAATCTGCTCATGTTGCTGAAAAGATTTAACACGATGCTGATTTGTTACAAGCTTTGGAGAAGCTTCTAGTGTTTCATGTTGCGGCTGTTACTCTGATTCTTATCTTGTTGATGCTGCTATTTGTTTTGATGATACAATCCTCGGGCTTTCTTTGCACGTTTTCCAGGAAAATTGAACTCAACAGGTCAAATTCAAGTTTAGGGGAGGATTGTTAGGACCATTGTAATAGTTATATGTAATAGGTAGACTAGGAGGTATGTAGTTCCTCCTGGTCCTAGTCATAGTAGGAGCAAGTCCTGCTCCTGGTCCTAGTCGAAGTCAAACTTTATTATTTACTTAATATTCTGTTAGGATATGCATGAGATATGTTAGGAAAGGATATGCATATCAGTTTTACACATTTTCTTTAATGATGTATTAGGGTTTCCTTGTAGTATAAAAGGAACCTTAGGCAGAAGGGTTAGACACACCTTCACAAAACGTAGTTCTAGTCATTATCAATATTAGAAATCCTTAGAAAGGATCAAGTCTTTATAGTTATTCTGTTCTTCTTGATTATATTTATATTCTACATTCATATTGTGTATAGAGTCTCTTTGTGATTTGACTTGTGATTACAGAAGTCATTCACCGGTCCTGACAGGCTGCAAGATCTACATCTAGTAGACCTAACAAAACACTACGTAAACGTGGAATTTATTTAAAATGTCATACGTTTTATAAACCTTATTTATATATTAAATATAAATTAAAAATGATTAACTTATAAAATAAATATATTAATTATATTTATTTTCTATTACTTCAAATATATATAAAACTACTTTTTATAAATATTTAAAGTGTTTTATAAACAACATAAGTACAAAAATATTAATTAAATAGATTAATTAAATTAACCTTGTTATTTATTTTATAATTAAAATAAATACTACTAGAACTTGTACAACGATGAACTAAAGTACAAGTATCGTAATAAAATGCTTAAAACCAGTATAAGCATGCACAGATTTATTCTGAAACTTTTATGCATTATGTTATGCATTTACTGAGACCTTATAATTATTTAGGTCGTTGATTGTATCGTGAGCATCCTTATCAGATTTGTCTACTGACTTATTGTTGTACTACTGAGGTGAGTTCATGGCCCCACTTTATATATTGACAAACTTTTAAACCTTTTAATGGGGAAGAAAACATGCAACATATTTTATTTTATGGACATGGATTGAACTGTGAAACCTTTGATTACATTGCCAATTGTAGATGAACCCGCATGACCCGTGCATCTGAAACTGTTAGAATTATTGAATTACCTGAATGTTATAAATAGATCTATTTGGGATTGACCGTCCCCATCTGGGTGAGTCATGCTCACTGTTCCTAGGCCAGGACAACAAATGTTTCACATGTCAGCACTTATTATTTTTATGGGTGCCTTTTTATAAGGCGAAGGGTCCTTATTTGTTAAGGACTTAACTGTCAAGTCTCAGTTTCAGGCAATATGGGAATGTAATTACTTTTAAGTATTGATGCTTTGTGCATTACTACTTCAGTGAATGTTTATTGTCTAAACTTATTTTATTAAACCCGTGAATTCACCAACTTTATGTTGACTCTCTAAGCATGTTTTCTCAGGAAACTGAAGCAGGTATTGGTGTGCATGGAGTCAAGCATCATGATAGGCTGCATTTATAGAGCTCATCTGGGGTTTTATAAACTGGGGAATAATTCAAACTGTTGAACATGTTAAAGACTATTTTAATACTATTTGCACTTTTAATCATGTAATAAATGCAAGGATAATCTTTTATTTGTTGCTCTGTACACTGTCTGCTGTTGATCCACCTACGTGACACCCAAATATTATTTCCGCTGCATTTGACTCAATTTGGGGGTGTCACAGAATGGTATTAGAGCGATAGTTATAGAGAATCAGAACAAAAATAAAATGAATATAAAAATAAGTTTTTATATAATCTGGACTATAACTGCTTTAAAAATCTTTTGGGATTTTCGGGACTAGAATAGTTAAGCATATAGAGTGTAGAGCATACATCTATTGTGTGATTGACTGTGCATTGATTATTAACATCCAGTTGATTAATCTTATAAGTATTAACGTAACCTTTAACATCGCCATGTTAAACGACACTATTATATAATTTAAATTATTATTTCCCAAAACTTTTAACTTGAGTAAGTTTATACTTATGTCAATTAAAACTATATTACTTTTAGACTCACCATGATATCACCTACTGATACTCCGGCTGCCATATCCCCGACGACCGTCTTGTGTGGATGGCTATCTGCCAGTGACGCAGATGATAGTCACACTTCTGTTGACGCTGCATCTATTGAGGCTCTCATCTCTACTCCACCTATTTCACCTATTTCCCCCGCTGGGGAAGGGGTCCAGCCACCTACTGCCATACCACCTGTACCACTAGTGACTTCGCTACGGGACTATGCACCCGAGTCTCTGCCACCTCGTAAGTGGAGGTACGAGGCACCTCTTGATTCCACTTTTGAGATCGGTGAGGGTTCCCGGGCTAGACATGCTGACCCCGTTCAGGCTCAGATTACTGCACTTGCCGCTACCCAGGCTCAGGATTTAGCGGATATTCATGCTCTGCTATCGGCTGGATAGGCCGGGCGCGCTGTTCTACAACAGCGTCAGGACCTCTTATCTTGGACTGTTGGAGCTGAGGCGCACGCTGCACGAGGAGCGTGGTCTACTACTTACCATTCTCTCCCGTGGTTGCTGGAGGAGAATGAGTTCCTCCGTGAGCATATCTACTTACTATAGAGACAGCAGACGGATACTCACACCGCTCTCTTGACCATGGAGGAGACTCTTGCCATCTTCTTTGACCTCCAGGACGTCCGCCCCCAGGGGTTGACATCAAAGACCGCTCACCTTCGAGGAGTCCAGCAGACTTTCAGAGACCGGTTCATAGAGGTACTTCGACTCCTTAAGGAGACCCGAGTCGCCCTGACCGCGATGCAGGATGCTAGACAGGCACCGGTTGCCCCACCATCACTAGTGGCACCAGCTGTTTCTGAGGAGTCTGTTAGACGTGGGTAGATTAGTTGTACTAGATTTCTGTACATCATGTCAAGCTATTAGGGTTGCATCCCGGCTAGCATGATTTAGGATCTTTTGTATTTGTATTTTCTTTTCATCAGTTGTTTTCTTGTACTGTACTTTTAGATTGTAGACGATGTACTTTAGATTACATGTACCACCATCCTAGACAGGCGGGCTGTGCTCTGTCTTGGATCAGGTTGTGCATTTTATACTGTATTCCTATTCGAGAAATGGCATGTACTCGTCAGCTTTTGTTATATTAGGTGTTGTATTATATTATGAGCTCTTAACAGGTTGTTATATTTGTTGTGAATTCTATGCATGTACTCTTTTCATGCACCTAAATATAAACTGTACTAATACATGAAACTAATGATATCATTTTGTGTATGACTATAGACAAATGGCAATCACTAGACTCACTACCGACCCCAACAACGCGGCGGCTACCCAAAACATCACTGCTGCCCAACTAAGGGAAATGATTGACCAGGGCATCGCAACTGCGATGGCTGCCAGTAGAAACGGGGATGATAGTCTAAACTCCAATGCCCGCATGAACAACCAAGCCACTAGAGGTTGTTCTTACCCCGATTTTATGAAATGTAAGCCTTCCTACTACAAGGGCAAAGAAGGAGTGGTGGAGCTGATGCAGTGGTTTGAAAGGTTGGAGACCGTATTCCGCATTAGTGACTATGCAGAAGAGAACAAAGTAAAGTTTTCCACCTGCACATTACTTGAGAGTGCCCTTACTTGGTGGAACTCTGTAGTTTCTACTCTTGGACATGATGCTGCCTATGCTCTCAACTGGACTGAGCTGAAGGAGAGAATGACAGAGAAATACTGTCCAAGGGAGAAATGAAGAAACTTGAGATCGAATTGTGGGATCTCAGATGCAGGAACAATGACATCACTGCATACAACCAAAGGTTCCAAGAGTTGACCCTAATGTGTACCAGAATGTTTATGGAGGAGGAAGATAAGATCGAGAAGTATGTGGGTGGACTCCCAGACGCCATTCACGACAGTGTGCTCGCATCTCGACCTACTACCGTCGAGAATACCATTAAGTTCGCTACTGAATTGATCAACAAAAGAGTCCGTACCATATCCGAGAGGCAAACTGACAACAAGCGAAAGGCAGACGAGTATTTCCGTAGTCAACACCAGCAGCATCCTAAGAAGCAGAATGCTGGGCAAGTTTACAGTGCTACCTCTACAGGAGCTAACTCATACGTGGGCGCCAAACCTTTGTGCTCAAACTGCAACTATCATCATACTGCTGATAGCCCATGCCAGACATGCTACAGATGTGGACAAGTGGGTCATTTTGCTAAAACCTGTCGAGTTAATGCTGTCACTCAGGCCCGACCCACTCAAAACACTGGGAACAACCATAGCAGGGGCGAATACAATGCCCGTGGGAACGGGAATGGACAACAGAGGAACCACAATGCTGCTGGAGGAAACAGCAATGGACCCAAGAAGGGAGTTGTGTGCTATGAGTGTGGAGCACCAGGACACGTGAGACCAGGTTGCCCTAAGCGGTCCAACCAGAACAAGAACAGTGGAGGAGCTTCGTCTAGAGTGACGTGGTTAGCAATGCAAAAGCCAACCCCGGTTCAAATGTCGTTACTGGTACGTTTCTACTAAACAATTGTTATGCATCTGTTTTGTTTGATACTGGAGCAGACCGAAGTTTTATATCCACTGAATTTAGCCATGTACTAGAAGTTATTCCTACAAGCTTAGATCACCGTTACTCCGTAGAATTAGCTGACGGTAAAACTGTAGATGCTGACATTATCATTAGAGGTTGTACCTTAAATCTTTCCAAACATCCGTTCAACATTGACCTTATTCCCGTAAACCTTGGTAGTTTTGATGTTATTATTGGTATGGACTGGTTAGCGAGATACCGCGTAGTCATTGTTTGTAATGAAAAACTAGTCTGTATTCCATGGGGAAACGAAACTTTAATCATTCGAGGAGACGGTAACACCGACCTCACTAACACTAGACTTAGTGTTATCTCTTGTACAAAAGCTCAGAAGTATTTGTTGAGAGGATGTCCTATCTTCTTGGCGCATATTTCTCAAACAGATGAAGAAGACAAGCCCGAGAAGAAGCAAATCAAGGACGTACCCATCGTCCGATATTTTCTAGAAGTCTTTCCTGATGAGTTTCCAGGCTTACCACCGACCCGGCAAGTGGAATTTCAAATTGATTTGATTCCCGGAGCTGCTCCTGTATCCAAAGCTCCATACTGGTTGGCACCATCAGAGATGAAAGAACTAGCTGAACAACTCCAGGAACTATCTGACAAAGGATTCATTCGACCCAGTTCCTCACCATGGGGAGCTCCTGTGTTATTTGTCAAAAAGAAAGATGGTTCTTTTCGAATGTGCATCGATTACAGAGAGATGAATAAGTTAACTGTGAAGAATCGTTATCCGCTTCCTCGCATTGACGACCTATTTGACCAACTGCAAGGGTCAAGTGTGTATTCCAAGATTGATTAGAGATCTGGATATCATCAACTACGCGTCAGGGAGGAAGATATTCCAAAAACAACTTTTAGAACCCGTTACGGTCATTACGAATTCCAGGTTATGCCATTTGGGTTGACCAATGCACTAGCTATTTTCATAGACCTTATGAACCGTGTGTGCAGACCCTACATGGATAAATTCGTGATAGTCTTCATTGACGATATACTCATTTATTCCAAGAACGAACAAGAACACGAGGAACATCTTGCACAAGTACTAAGGGTACTCAAGGAGGACCAGCTCTATGCTAAATTCTCCAAATGTGAATTCTGGATTCCTAGAGTGCAATTCCTCGGTCATGTCATCGATTGTGACAGTATTCACGTAGATCCAGCAAAGGTCGAATCTGTCAAAGATTGGGCATCTCCTAAATCACCGACGGAGATCCGCCAATTTCTAGGCCTTGCCGGGTACTACCGCAGATTCATTGAAGATTTTTCCAAGATAGCCAAGCCGATGACCAAACTCACACAGAAAGGAATAAAGTTCGATTAAAGGAAGAATCAGCTTTCCAACTGATCAAGCAGAAGATGTGCAGTGCACCTATATTGGCCTTGCCTAAAGGCAACGATGATTTCGTTGTATATTGTGATGCCTCACACAAGGGCTTAGGTGTAGTATTGATGCAGAGGATGAAAGTGATCGCCTATGCTTCAAGACAACTGAGAAGCATGAGAAGAATTATACCACTCATGATCTAGAACTTGGATCCATAGTTTTTGCTCTCAAAATCTGGAGACATTACCTAAACGGAACAAAGTGCACCGTGCATACCGACCATAAAAGTTTGAAACACATATTGGATCAGAAGGAGATGAACATGAGACAACGCCGTTGGATTGAGTTGCTGAGTGACTACGACTGCGAGATCAAATACCACCCCGGTAAAGCAAACGTGGTTGCTGATCCTTTAAGTCGTAAGGAAACGGACCCTCCTATGAGAGTTCGGGCATTGGTTATGACAATCAGTTTGGATCTACCCAAACAGATTTTGGAAGCTCAGACTCAAGCCTAATTACCTGAAAACCTCGTGAAGGAAGATGTCAGGGGAATGCTCAGAACCGATCTTAGTAAGGTGAAGCTAGAACCTAGAGCAGACAGAACCCTATGCCTTCACGGACGAAGTTGGTTACCTTGCGATGGAGATTTGAGGAACGTGATCATGCACGAATCTCATAAGTCTAAATATTCTATACATCCCGGATCTGAAAATATGTATCAGGATATGAAGAAATTATACTGGTGGCCGAATATGAAAGCCAACATCGCCACCTATGTGCATAAGTGTTTGACATGTTCACGTGTCAAGACTGAACACCAGAGACCATCGGTTTACTTGTACAACCCGAGATACCGAAATGGAAGTGGGATAACATCACCATGGACTTTGTCACCAAACTCCCAAAGTAATCTCACGGTTACGATACTATCTGGGTAATCGTCGATCGACTCACCAAGTCCGCTCATTTCCTGCCAATTAGGGAGAACGATTCCCTTTCAAGACTAGCAAAAACGTACCTGAAGGAGATTGTGACCAAACATGGGATACCAGTGTCGATAATTTGTGATCGGGACGGTAGGTTCACATCAAACTTTTGGAAGGCTTTCCAACGAGCCTTAGGTACTAATTTAGAAATGAGCACTGCTTATCATCCGCAGACTGATGGTCAAAGTGAACGAACCATCCAGACTCTAGAGGACATGCTACGAGCATGTGTGATTGATTTTGGAAATGGATGGGTTGACCACATTCCTTTAGTGGAATTCTCCTACAACAACAGTTATCACACCAGCATTAAGGTTGCCCCTTTTGAAGCACTGTACGGTCGTAAATGCCGTTCACCTGTGTGCTGGGCAGAAGTAGGAGAATTTCAGCTCACTGGACCAGAATTAATCCAGGAGACTACAGACAAGATCGTCCTCATTAAGCAGAGAATTCAAGCTGCTCGTGACCGACAAAAGAGCTACGCGGACCTGAAACGCAAACCTATGCAGTTTGAAGTAGGTGACCATGTCATGCTCAAGGTATTACCTTGGAAGGGTGTTGTACGCTTTGGCAAACGTCGAAAACTGAATCCACGTTATGTTGGCCCTTTCAAAGTAATAGCCAAGATCGGGGAAGTAGCTTATCGTTTAGAGTTACCCAAGCAACTGAGTCGGGTACACTCTACCTTTCATGTGTCTAACCTGAAGAAGTGTTATGCTGAAGAACCATTGGCTATGCCATTGGAGGGAGTTCAATTTGACGACAAACTCCAGTTCATAAAAGAACTAGTGGAAATCATGGAGAGGACAGTTAAGAAATTGAAACGCAGTCGCATCCCGTTGGTCAAAGTACGTTGGAACTCTAAGAGAGGCCCTGAGTTCACTTGGGAACGAGAAGACTCGTTCAAAACCAAGTACCCACACTTGTTCACCTGACCAATGACTTCCTCCTAAGCTTTGAGGACAAAGCTAAAATAACGAGATGGTGCTATAAAACCTCTGATTTTACCTTATTGACTTTGTCAACTGTTGTACTATTTATTTTTGGAATCTATATAATTCTACCTTTATATGACTTACTTTTAATCATATACCTTTTGTCATACTACCTTTCATATTTATTTTATATTTATATAGACCTCTAGTCATTGTTGACTACTCTGGTAACTGACTGGCCACCTGAATGAACCAGGACTCATCACCTCAGTACATATTTTTGAGATAAACTGTAACCATACTTAATTTAATTATTAAGTACCTGGACTTATTTTATATGTACATATTTACATATATTACATAATAGGAATAAACACCTAACACCTTAAAACAATGTACATTATTTTTACATTGTCATTTATTTACTCTATTTAAGTAAAATAATTATAGTGATGTATTCATTATACATTTTCACTAAATTACCTAAAAGCTTCAACAAAGATACCTATAACTCAACAAATGCTTACAATATTAAACAAGGACTATTATTCTCATACAACACTTGATAAAAATGGTCAAAAACCCTCCCACATGCATGCTATGCCGTGTATATATATACACATACCTACCCATTCATAATCATTTTCCTAACTTACAAGTATAATCATGTATATCCCACTAATACACTATACTAACCATGCTTTTCTTACACACTTACTTACACACACCATGCCTAATACTATACAAAGTCTTGTCTTGTCCCCTTTTGACCTCTAAACACACGACAACCTTTTGCCAATTGGGGAGGAAAGTCAATTTTCTAGTATAAGCATGTGTGGAAATATCTAGTATGATATCTAAACCATATCTTGCATATCTATTTCAAGATGCTAAGTACAAGTTCTAGGATACACCAAGATACCCTTGTTCCTTCCTATAATCGGATCTCCAACACACACAACGCAATACACTTGAACTTCATCACCTTCACTCTCTCTCAACCTACGGCTAAAAACCATTTCCATCATTAACAACCCTTCAAGCACATTTACTACTCCTAGATCATGTCTCATCCTACTTGAATGCTTATCATTAGTTCACTCTACAAGTATCTTGATCATTGAATCAAGTAAAGAAGCCCTAGAAGCTCCCATTGAAGCCACGGCTTGTTTTGGCTACAAGGATCCCCATTGTTGAAAGCTTATCAGTTGTTCTTACTATCCACTCCTAAACCTATCTAAACAAGTAAGTTAAACATAAACCTATCTTTCTATACATTTACTTTCATATACATTAACATACACATGCTTATTCTTAGTAAAACTTAATGCTGAAACAAATATATGAAACCTTAAAACCTATTTTAGGTCACGGCTTGATTTTTGTTGTGACTTAAAATGATGTAAAACCTTAACAACCATGAAGAACATTTCACTATGAACTAGTTAAACTTGAAGATCTATGAAAAACATGTCCATGCATATTTTTGGACGTGGGTTTTAATCCCATGATTCAATATGGGTTAAACTTGTGATGTTTAAATGTGACTAGAAATACTAGATTTATGATTATAGTTGCCTTAAAATGATAAGTTCACTATTATGCCTTATAAGATTTAGTTTTAAGCTCACTATAATAAGTTGCCTAATTAAATCTTCATTTTCACTAAATAAAATGTTTATTAAAACTTTTGGTGTCAAAAATATAACAATGTAAAGTTTCGGGTTTAAAAACATATATCCATAAATGTTTTGGATTAAAATGCAAGATCTATGAAACTTTGGATTAAAATAGTAAATCTGTAATGTTTCGGGTTAAAAAGGGAAATATAATACTTTCGGGTTAAATTTGTAATTTTACTAAGTGTAGGGATCTAAATGAACAAGTATAGAAACTTATTTTCCAAAAATATAAACTTTAGGGTCACTTTTGTAATTAGCCGAGAGTTAAGGGGGTGTTTTGGACATTATCCGAAACTTCAAGTTAATGAAAAGGACCTAAATGAAATTACTAAGGCGTTAGGGTAAATTCTGTAACTTAAGAAAAACCTAGGGATCTCATTTGCCATTTACCGAAACTTAATATAAGCCCTAGGGACCTATTTTGCCAAGTTAACAAACTTTACTAACCCTATGTAAACCCTAGGGGCTATTTGTGCCTTAAGCCGAAACCTATACAAGCCCTAGGGGGCACTTATGAAACTTATAACAAACTCTAATATAAGCCGAATGATATAGGGACTAAATTTGTTATTTAATTAAACTTAAGCCAACCCTAGTTACACGTGTAACTAGGGAGGGACCAATATTGTAATTACTTGAAATATTTAGAAACCCTAGGGGTATAAAAGTAATTTAACCGCAGGTATTTATTTAAATAGAAGGACTAAAATGTAATTTACACAAAGTATAACGAATCCTAAAATTTCTATATATTTATATCCGATATTTAAAACGTAAAACTTAAATAAACATAACATTTGTTATTTTTCCAAACTTATAATTTAATAATTATAAACACTATGTAAACGTGGAATTTAATTAAAATGTTATACGTTTTATAAACCTTATTTATATATTAAATATAAATTAAAAATGATTAACTTATAAAATAAATATATTAATTATATTTATTTTCTATTACTTCAGATATATATAAAATTACCTTTTATAAATATTTAAAGTGTTTTATAAACAACATAAGTACAAAAATATTAATTAAATAGATTAATTAAATTAACCTTATTATTTATTTTATACTTAAAATAAATACTACTAGAACTTGTACAACACTGAACTAAAGTACAAGTATCGTAATAAAATGCTTAAAGCCAGTATAAGCATGCACAGATTTATTCTGAAACTTTTATGCATTATGTTATGCATTTACTGAGACCTTATAATTATTTAGGTCGTTGATTGTATCGTGAGCATCCTTATCAGATTTATCTACTGACTTATTGCTGTACTACTGAGGTGAGTTCATGGCCCCACTTTATATATTGACACACTTTTAAACATTTTAATGGGGAAGAAAATATGCAACATATTTTATTTTATGGACATGGATTGAACTGTGAAACCTTTGATTACATTGCCTATTGTAGATGAACCCGCATGACCTGTGCATCTGAAACTGTTAGAATTATTGAATTACCTGAATGTTATAAATAGATCTATTTGGGATTGACCGTCCCCATCTGGGTGAGTCATGCTCACTGTGCCTAGGCCAGAACAACAGATGTTTCAAATGTCAGCACTTATTATTTTTATGGGTGCCTTTTTATAAGGCGGAGGGCCCTTATTTGTTAAGGACTTAATTGTCAAGTCTCAGTTTCAGGAAATATGGGAATGTAATTACTTTTAAGTATTGATGCTTTGTGCATTACTACTTCAGTGAATGTTTATTGTCTAAACTTATTTTATTAAACCTGTGAATTCACCAACTTTATGTTGACTCTCTAAGCATGTTTTCTCAGGAAACTGAAGTAGGTATTGGTGTGCATGGAGTCAAGCATCATGATAGGCTGCATTTATAGAGCTCATATGGGGTTTTATAAACTGGGGAATAATTCAAACTGTTGAACAATGTTAAAGACTATTTTAATACTATTTGCACTCTTAATCATGTAATAAATGTAAGGATAATCTTTTATCTGTTGCTCTATACACTGTCTGTTGTTGATCCACCTACATGACAACCAAATATTATTTCCGTTGCATTTGACTCAATTTGGGGGTGTCACATTCTAGCCCAACACAAGCCCACCTTTCTTGTGGTTAGCCTTACACGACACACACATGCACTATGTGGAAGAATAAGAGTTGCCTAGGAAATGAAAAGTGTTACACTTGGCACAATGACTCTTACCAAGGCAATCATACCTTTTTGCCTTGCCCTTCTCTCTCTTCTTTAAGCCGAAAACACACACACACACACTTGTCATTATCTCATGCAAATCTAATCTCATTGCTCTCATCTCTTTTCTCTCTCAAATCATACGGCTTTAAGCCATATACATCCAAGAACATACATTAACCTCACTAGATCTTTGTCTTCATCTTAACTACAAATCATATAATAGTATCTCCACCTTTGGAACCATTATAGTATGCCCTAGCCTAATCCTTAAGGGTCATAGCTTGGTTTATAGTTAGGGTTTTCATCTTCATCAAGATTAGATCCCTAATCTCCATTGTTCTCTCGATCTTCCTTGGTAACTTTAGCAAGAAAGGTATTACTCATTATGCTTTCTTCATTTTACTTGCATGCATTAACATCCACCTATAAACACATGTAAAAAACTTGTTAAGAATCAAGATTTGATAAAACCATGGCCATCTAAGGTCACGACATATTTTGGAATACCATTAGTCATGGTTAAAAACTTTTGATAAAGAAACCTATGACTAGTATTCTATGTTTAAACTTGATTAAAAATCATATAACTCATTTTATGTATTTAAATGTAGCCGTGGGTTACAAACCTTACTTTTGGGATTTTAGTTAACTAATAGTAAAAAATCTCATAAGTAAACTTGTGTAACTCAAACCATGAAAAACCATGACCTTAAAGGTCACGACATAATTAAATGGACATCTATGATTTATGTACTAAGTTTTAAACAATGGAATATGTAATTATACATGTATAATGGACTACTCAAAAATCACTAAAACACTTTATCTGTACAAATATAACCGTGTGCTATATATATATCCTTGGATGGATTTTAAATGTACATGCATGTCTATGAAAAACCTAGATCTAGTGTTAAAAATTTAACTTAACCTAATAAACATAAAACAAGCATAAAGATCTTATGGGAACATTTGGGGAAAAACAATATAGCCGTGGGCTATATGTTGTTTTTCTTGGATTCATGGTAACCTTGGAAACATGCAATAAACCTAGATAATTATGTTGGACTTTATAAATAATTATAAAACACAAAACTAGCTAAAAATCTCATCTTGGAAACCCCAAGATTAAATTATAGCCGTGGGCTATACATGTATATACATGGACTTGTGATTGATTTTTAGGTTTAAACATAGTTTAGATCTTATTTTGGGACACTTATGATTACATGCAACCTTAAAACAAGTCTTGACTTATCTAAATAAGCTATAACTTAATTTAGCCGTGAGTTATAAGCTCATATTAGAGCTTATGACTTGCATGCAACCTTGTAACAAATCTTGATCTCATTTGAGACACCAAATAAAACAAACCTTGAGTTTTATTCTTTTATTAGTGTTTATAACTAAATTTGGATAAGCTAATAATAAGCTTATGAGAAAACCTAGACTATTACTTACATAAAATGAAAAAAGTAGTATTGATGGACTAATCAAGCCCATGCAACATTAGCCCAAGACTAAATGAGCCCAATAAGCCCATTTAACTAATCTTAACACCTTAATGGACTTAAGAATATATTTAGGCCCATTAAATAGCCCAATAGTCTTTTGGACCATTTAATGAGCCCATTTAATGTTTTGAATTATTTAAATAAAAGTTTTTATAATAAAATATAACTTATAAAAACTTTTAGACTAAAATGACAATTTATGAAACTTAAGGACTAAAACCATGACTTTTGAAACTTGTTTTGATAAACTATTAAACACAAGGACTAAAAATGTAATTATCCGAAAGTCTAAGGTTTAATAAATACCATCTGTGGCATATTAAACCCTAAGGCACCATTTTTGAAAGTTCCTACAAGTTACTTTGTCATTTCCTAA
Organism: Glebionis coronaria; assembly: GCA_025667525.1. Lineage (NCBI taxonomy): Eukaryota > Viridiplantae > Streptophyta > Magnoliopsida > Asterales > Asteraceae > Glebionis > Glebionis coronaria. The sequence continues at coordinate 176,601 of JANFOE010001833.1, forward strand.
CCCTAGGGACCACTTTTGTAATTAGCCGAAACATAAAGAAGCCCTAGGGACTGTGTTTGTCATTTTATGAAAGTTATAAAACCTAGTTATAACTAGGAGGACTAAAACTGCCTTAACACGAAAGTATAACAAGCCCTAAGTGCTAAATGTGTAAAATCCGAGAGTTACTTTACTTAAAAATATAGAGGGACTAGTTTTGCCATATTCTGAAACTTTAATAAACCCTAACTCTTATTCTACTTTTAATTTAGTAAAACTTAAATAAAACCTAAACTATAAGGACTTAAGTTATAAATTCTTAAACATGCAAATTATAAATTATTTAGTAAATGCTAAATAATTATTGGGAACTCTAGAGATAAATGAAATATTTATATTTTACTTTGCAAAAATAATATATATATATATATATATATATATATATATATATATATATATATATATATATATATATATATATATATATATATATATATATATATTCTCACATATACAATAAAATGTATAAACCATATGGATGTGTATAATTAATACATGTACTCATATACTTTTAGGAAATAAAATTATATGAACGTAAAATAAATTGAATGCAAATACATATATTAATATTAAAAGTAAAACATTTTATGTTTACTTAAATATGAAACATAATTGCAAGTTTAAATGATTATTATTAATACATGTACTATGGACGTAAACTAATATTATAAGTAAAACATTTTTTTGTTTACTCAAATATGAAACTTAAACACAAGTTTAAATGGATAGTATTAATACTTGTACTACAGTCATTAGATAAACGATGTAGCATTAATAAACTGAATTAAAAATCTGTATAAGCATACACATATGTTCCTTGTATTATCTATTAAGACTGTACTATTTAATTTGGCATAGCTTGTGGCGTGAGCATTATTTGGATATTCGTATTATACAGCTATTGCGAATTCCCAGGTGAGTTTACAGCCCCATATAAACTATTGATAAACTTTTCCTCTACGGGGGAGAAAACACGCAACTATTTTATTGGACATAACGAAATTGTATAAACTTGACTACGATTGACTATTATAGAAACTGTTAAATTATTGTAATTTCCGAATTTTATAAATAGATCTATTTGGAATTGACCATCCCCATTTGGGTGAGTCATACTCACTGTGCCTTGGCCGGGACAACAAATATGTTGGAACTGGGTTTGGGTGTCTTTTTTTAGGACACCAAGTTCTCATCTGTTGAGGACTATGGAAGGTTAAGCTTAAGTTTTGAGTAATAGAAAATGTAATCTACCTTTTAGTAAAAATGCTTTGTGCATTGTTACTTCTATGATTGATGTATGCCCAAACTTAATTATCTAAACCTGTAAATTCACCAACTTTATGTTGACCCTCTAAGCATGTTTTTCTCAGGAAAATGAAGTTAATACGTGGTGTGTGCATGGACTCAAGCTTCATTTTAATCTGCATTGTAGGACTCGTCAGGGGTTCTATTTGGGAAAATAAACATTTTACTTATGACATGTTGAAGACAATTTTTATAATTTGTATAACGATCATGTAATATGTATTGAATAATTTCTTATCTTATGCTCTATGATCTATGTGCTACCGATCCACCCTTGTGACATCTCAATTGATAATTCCGCAATATTTTGACCCGACACGGGGTGTCACAGATAATGGTATCAGAGAATTAGTTATAGAGAACCAGATAAATTTTTAAATAAAATAAAAATAAAATAATTTTTCTTTTATTTAAAACTGGACTATAACTTTACAAAAATCTTTTAGAATTTTTTTGGGACCGTAATAGTTAAGCATGTAGATTGTAGGGCATGTATGTATGTTACGTGAACTAAGTGTGCATTGATATTTCTTTTAGTTTGGTAAATGATTATATATATATATATATATATAAGTATTAATATATATAACCTTAAAACATTGCGATGATTGTTTAAAAGGGGTATACTTCAAAAAACTTGTAACCAAAGATAATAATTTTTCTTTTGTTTGTAAGCTTATACTTACTTCAAATTTAAAATAATATTATTTTCAGAGTATCATGACTCCGCCTACTGCACCTCCGACTCTCCTACCAGTGGTAGCCCATGTTCCAGCTATCCCTTCATCACCACGATCAGTACAGTGTGGATGGTTATCGGCTTCGGATTTAGAGGATGACCAAACTATCGAAACTGTACTTCCCGATGACCCTTTTTCTGCTCCAGTATCAGCTATACTGGTCCCCACCACTATGGAGGAGGACCGGGTATCTCCTGACCTACCATTTTATGTACCTTCATCATTACCACCAGGTTATTTTCCCGAGTCTCCACTCTCTCGACAGAGGAGGTATGAGGCTAGACCCGACTCCACTTTCAAGATCAGGGAGGGTTCCGGGACAGGACATGTCGATTCTGTCCAAGCCCTGATCGCCGCACTGGCCGCACGCCAAGAGCGAGAGATATCAGACCTTCACAGCCTATTGACAGCAGGTCAATTGGGCTACACTGCCATCCATGAGCGTATCGACTCTCTCACTCACACTATGAGGGGAGAAGCCCAGACAGCCAAAGGTGTTCAGACTAGGACTGACGAGGAATTACAGTGGCTATTGGAGGAGAACTATCGTCTCCATCAGCATATCCATGTCCTGGAGGGTCTTCAGCATCAGACCCATGCTGCTCTATCTGCTCAAGAGCAGTCCCTGTCCATTTTCTTTGACGTTGCCACCGTCCGACACGATGGGGTTACTGCAGAGATGGCTTATCTTCGAGGAGCTGTCGACAGACTTAGGACCCAACTGCTGACAGCATTTCGTATGCTTAAGGAGGCCCGAGCGACAGTTTGGACATTATGGAGTACTAGGAGAGCATCTACAGCCTCATCAGCCCCACCAGCACCAACCTCATCCAGCAGACCACGTAGGCAGGAGTAGAGTAGATGTACTAGATTTCTTGTACATCATGATCAACTTATGGGTTGTACCCTAGCTATTATTGTATAGGACTTTTGTACTTTTATTTCTTTTCAGCTTTTGTGATGTATCCCTGTACTATACCTTTCCTTTTCGAACATGTGTTTTTGGATATGATGTACTTAAGACAATGTGTACCACTACCCAGGACAAGGCCAGCTAAGCCTTTGTCTCGGATTTGCTAAGCTCGATGAATGTTTAATTCCTTATGCAAATTTGCATATAATCATTTTCTTATGTTATATCTGTTATGCAATGTATTATATTATGAAATCTTGACAGGTTATCCAATTTTTTATGAAATCAATGCATGAATTTTCCCGGTGCAAATAATATAAACACTGTACTAACACTTGAACTAATAATCTCATTTTGTGTATGATTATAGACAACTGGCGATTACTCGATCAAATCCCAATAATGCAACAACTACGCCGCTAATACTGAACTTCCTGAAGCTACTCAAAATGTCACTGCTGCTCAACTCAGGGAAATGATAAATGAGGGCATTACAGTAGCTATGACATCCAAAGAAGCTGATCCAAATGTGAACAATGATCCAAACCTCAATATGCGCAGAAACCACGCTAATAGGGGTTGTTCTTACCCCGACTTCTTGAAGTGCAAACCCTCATACTACCGAGGAAAGTAAGGAGTTGTTGAATTGATGCAATGGTTTGAAAGACTAGAGACAGTTTTCCGCATCAGCGGTTGTGCTGACGAGAACAAAGTCAAGTTCGCCACCTGCACACTACTCAAGAGTGCCCTTACCTGGTGGAACTCTGTTGTCTCTACCCATGGACATGACACTGCTTATACTCTCACTTGGACCAACCTCAAGGAGAGGATGACTGAGAAGTACTGTCCTAGAGGAGAAATGAAGAAGTTGGAAATCGAACTGTGGGATCTAAAGTGCAAAAACAATGACATCCTTTGGTACAACCAAAGATTTAAAGAGTTAAGCTTGATGTGTACCAAAATGTTTCCTTAAAGAAGCAACAAGATTGAGAAGTATGTCAGTGGACTCCCTAACAACATTCATGACAGTGTGCTAGCATCACGACCCACTATCGTCGAAAGTGCTTTGGAATTCACATCTGAGCTGATCAACAAACGAGCCCGTAATTTGTCTGAAAGGAAAACAAAGAACAAGAGAAAGTCGGATGAAAGCTCTCGTAACCAACACCAGCAGCCTCCCAAAAGACAAGACGTTGGGCAAACCTATGATACTACTCCTACAACCCGCACCAAGAACTACTCAGGATCAAAGCCTACTGTGTCCAAATTGCAACTATCACCATGTTGTTGGAGGTCAATGACAGGGATGCTACAAGTGCGGCCAACAAGGCCATTTTTCTCGTGAATGTCAAGCAAATGCTGTTACCTCGGTTCGACCCAATAACAACCCCGTAAACAGCAACAAGGGCAAGTCCAATGCTCGTGGAAGCAAAAGTGGGCAATAGGGAAACCGAAACCCCACGGGTGGAAGCAACAGTGGACCAAAGAGAACCGTGGTGTGTTACGAATGTGGAACCCCTGGACATGTGAGACCCGATTGCCCCAAGTTGGCCAATCAGAAGAAGGACAACAAGGGAACTTCATCACAAGTGTATATGGTTGGCACTTCCCAAGCCAATCCAGATTCCAACATCGTCACTGGTACATTTTTACTAAACCAACGATATGCATATGTCTTGTTTGACACCGGGGCAGACCGAAGCTTTATATCTACTGAATTTAGTAAAATATTGGAAGTTACTCCATCAGTTTTAGACCCTTACTATACTGTAGAACTAGCCGACGGAAAAGTTGTGACGGTTGACACCATCATTTGAGGTTGTACCTTAAACCTTTCTAATCACTCGTTTAACATCGACCTGATTCCGGTAAGTCTTGGTAGCTCTGATGTCATTATTGGCATGGATTGGCTAGCAAGGTATCATGAAGTTATCATATACGATCAAAAATTGGTTCGTATACCTTGGGAAGATGAAACCTTGATTATACGATGGGACGGTAACCCCGACATAATCATAACTAGACTTAGTGTCATCTCCGACACCAAAGCCCATAAATATTTAGCAAAAGGATGCCCCGTCTTCCTAACATGTTTCTCCCTAAGTGACGAGGTAGGCAACCCTAAACCTAGAAGACGTGTCCAACACATAATGGGTGTATTTTGTAGGGTTATGTTTTCCATCTTAGGCAACCCTAAACCTAAAGGACATGTCCAAGTCGCAATGGGTATATTTTGTAGGGCTGCGTCCGACATCCCTTGTAAGGGGATGTTGAATTCCCAATGCTTTTGGACAAACCTTTTTCCCTCTCTAGGTCTAATTAGTTCGACAATACCATCATCCACCAAACCTTGAAAGGTATGACTTCCTTTCCTTAGAAGTCAAAATTTGTGCACATTTTGAACCATTAATAGTGGATGCACAACCCTTTTTGCAACATTCAGCAAGATGCGCACTTCTTTATTCTTGGTACCTTATTTTATTTCCACCATTTGAGGTACTTCTTTTATGTGCCTCTTTCGCCCAGCCCGCTGCGAACGAAGCAGATTCTTTGCAACTTCCTACCCAATCACCATCAACAATAGTCTTAACCTTTCTGCTGGGTAGAAGTTTTAATACTATCAACTAATGTTTGTACCTACAGGCTTGAGGTATATCAGCAAGTCTTTCGCGTATAGTTGTTAACACGGGAGGGGTTCTAGTTAAATTTTTTTTACCTTACACCCCCAATTTTCACCATCGGGTGTGGAGATATATCATATCTTTCACTAGTGAAAAGGATGCAGGAGTAGTGCATCCCCAGCTTTCCCAACATATAAAGCATGCTGGCGTGTCCTCCTCATACCAGAAACCAATTGCAGTGGATTTGCCCTCCCAACCAAATCCACAACACCATTGGTTCTCTTTCAACTCTTGGAAGGATGTAACTGCGACCCTGTTGAAAAAGTCCTCGTTTGTCCATCCGTTGTAGTATCAACAACATCCATTACTGCTCAATTGGATGTATAGTGCGATCCCGATAAAGATCTCTTTGCATCGCTTTATGTCCATCCATAGTAGCAGCAACATCCATTACTGCTCAATCGGATGTATAGTGCGATCCTGATAAAGATCTCTTTGCATCGTTTTCTGTCCATCCATAGTAGCAGTAGCATCCATTACTGCTCAATTGGATGTATAGTGCGATCCTGATAAAGATCTCTTTGCATCGTTTTCTGTCCATCTAAAGTAGTAGCAACATCCATTACTACTCAATCGGATGTATAGTGCGATCCTGATAAAGATATCTTTGCATCGTTTTCTGTCCATCCATAGTAGTAGCAACATCCATTACTGCTCAATCGGATGTATTGTGCGACCCGGATAAAGATCTCTTTGCATCATTTTTTGTCCATCCATAGTAGTAGCAGCATCCATTACTGCTCAATGAGATGTATAGTGCGACCCGGATAAAGATCTCTTTGCATTGCTTTCTATCCATCCATAGTAGCAGCAACATCTATTACTACTCAACTGACGTATAAGTGTAACCCGGATGTGGATCACCTCACATCAATGTCACCCTTCGTTTCTGAGCATGTCCAAAATAAACTTGTAGAACTATGACACCTATGCACTTAAAAGGTAACTACTTTTTTAGTAGCTTTGAGGACAAAGCTAAAATAACAGGATGGTGCTGTAAAATCTATGATTTTACCATGATTTAATGTAATAAAATTTCTCCCAATAATCCTAGAGCACTCTCTCATATGTTTTATTTCTTTAAGATGTGTGTGAACTTGTCCATGAGTACTTATACTTTTACAATCCTTTTCTATTGTAATAAGTAACATAACTTAAATCATGTACTTAAAAACTAGGAGAACAATTAATGAAATTTGTAACTAACTATGTATACAAAACACTTAACAAAATTTGGGAAATATGTTGCATTAAGTATCTATGCCGTGTATACATGTGTATACATCATAGGCATACATACACATTCTTGGACTAGCCCAAGATCCTTTATATTTGTGTTCTAGCCCAACACAAGCCCACAACAAGCCAACCTTTCTTTTGGTTAGCCTTACACGACACATACATGCACTATGTGGAAGAAGAAGAGTTGCCTAGGAAATGAGAAGTCTTACACTGGGCACAATGACTCTTACCAAGGAAATCATACATTTTTGCCTTGCCCTTCTCTATCTTCTTTAAGCGGAAAACACACACACACACACTTTTCATTCTCTCATGCAAATCTAATCTCATTGCTCTCATCTCTTTTCTCTCTCAAATCATACGACTTTAAGCCATATACATCCAAGAACATACATTAACCTCACTAGATCTTTGTCTTCATCTTAACTACTAATCATTTAGTAGTATCTCCACCTTTGGAATCATTATAGCAAACCCTAGCCGAATCCTTAAGGGTCACGACTTGGTTTATAGTTAGGGTTTTCATCTTCATCAAGATTAGATCTCTAATCTCCTTTGTTCTCTAAATCTTCCTTGATAACTTTAGCAAGAAAGGTATTACTCATTATGCTTTCTTCATTTTACTTGCATGCATTAACATCCACCTATAAACACATGTAACAAACTTGTTAAGAATCAAGATTTGATAAAACTATGGCCATCTAAGGTCACGACATATTTTGGAATACCATTAGTCATGGTTAAAAACTTTTGATAAAGAAACCTATGACTAGTATTCTGTGTTTAAACTTGATTAAAAATCATATAACTCATTTTATGTATTTAAATGTAGCTGTGGGTTACAAACCTCACTTTTGGGATTTTGGTTAACTAATATCACAAATCTCATAAGTAAACTTGTGTAACTCAAAACCATGAAAAACCATGACCTTAAAGGTCACGACATAATTAAATGGACATCTATGATTTATGTACTAAGTTTTAAACAATGGAATATGTAATTATACATGTATAATGGACTACTAAAAAATCACTAAAACACTTTATGTGTACAAATATAATCGTGGGCTATATATATATCCTTGGATGGATTTTAAGTGTACATGCATGTCTATGAAAGACCTAGATCTAGTGTTAAGAACTTAACTTAACCTAATAAACATAAAACAACCATAAAGATCTTATGGGAACATTTGGGGAAAACAATATAGCCATGGGCTATATGTTGTTTTTCTTGGATTCATGGTAACCTTGGAAACATGCAATAAACCTAGATAATTATGTTGGACTTTATAAATAATTATAAAACACAAAACTAGCTAAAAATCTCATCTTGGAAACACCAAGATTAAATTATAGCCGTGGGCTATACATGTATATACATGGACTTGTGATTGATTTTTAGGTTTAAACATAGTTTAGATCTTATTTTGGGACTCTTATGATTACATGCAACCTTAAAACAAGTCTTGACTTATCTTAATAAGCTATACCTTAATTTAGCCGTGAGTTATACGCTCATATTAGAGCTTATGACTTGCATGCAACCTTGTAACAAATCTAGATCTCATTTGATACACTAAATAAAACAAACCTTGAGTTTTATTCTTTTATTAGAGTTTATAACTAAATTTAGATAAGCTAATAATAAGCTTATGAGAAAACTAGACTATTACTTACATAAAATGAAAAAGTAGTATTGATGGACTAATCAAGCCCATGCAACATTAGCCCAAGACTAAATGAGCCCAATAAGCCATTTAACTAATCTTAATACCTTAATGGACTTAAGAATATATTTAGGCCCATTAAATAGCCCAATAGTCTTTTGGACCATTTAATGAGCCCATTTAATGTTTTGGATTATTTAAATAAAAGTTTTTATAATAAAATATAACTTATAAAAACTTTTGGACTAAAATGACAATTTATGAAACTTAAGGACTAAAACCGTGACATTTGAAACTTGTTTTGATAAACTATTAAACACAAGAACTAAAAATGTAATTATCTGAAAGTCTAGGGTTTAATAAATACCATCCGTGGCATATTAAACCCTAGGGACCATTTTTGAAAGTTTCTACAAGTTACTTTGTCATTTCCTAACCCTAGGGACCACTTTTATAATAAGCCGAAACATAAAGAAGCCCTAGGGACTGTTTTTGTCATTTTATGAAAGTTATAAAACCTAGTTATAATTAGGAGGACTAAAACTACCATAACCTGAATGTATAACAAGCCCTAGGTGCTAAATGTGTAAAATCTGAGACTTTAACAAACCCTAACTCTTATTCTACTTTTAATTTAGTAAAACTTAAATAAAACCTAAATTGTAAGGACTTAAGTTATAAATTCTTAAACATGCAAATTATAATTTATTTAGTAAATGCTAAATAATTATTGGGAACTCTAGAGATAAATGAAATATTTGTATTTTACTTTGCAAAAATAAAAAATATATATATATATTCTCACTTATATAATAAAATGTATAAACCATATGGATGTGTATAATTAATACATGTACTCATATACTTTTAGGAAATAAAACTATATGAAGGTAAAATAAATTGAGTGCAAATATGTATATTAATATTATAAGTAAAACATTTTATGTTTACTTAAATATGAAACTTAATTGCAAGTTTAAATGGTTATTATTAATACATGTACTACGGACGTAAACTAATATTATAAGTAAAACATTTTATGTTTACTTAAATATGAAATTTAAACACAAGTTTAAATGGATAGTATTAATACTTACTACAGTCATTAGATAAACGCTCTAGCATTAATAAACTGAATTAAAAATCTGTATAAGCATACACATACGTTCCTTGTATTATCTATTAAGACTATACGATTTGATTAGGCATAGCTTGTGGCGTGAGCATTATTTGGATATTTGTATTATACAGCTATTGCCAACTCCCAGGTGAGTTTACAGCCCCATATAAACTATTGATAAACTTTTCCTTTACGGGGGGAGAAATCATGCAACTATTTTATTGGACATAACGGAATTGTATAAACTTGACTACGATTGACTATTATAGAAACTTTTAAATTATTGTAATTGCCCGAATGTTATAAATAGATCTATTTGGGATTGACCATCCCCATCTGGGTGAGTCATGCTAACTGTGCCTTGGCCGGGACAACAGATGTATACCATGTTGGAACTGGGTTTGGGTGTCTTTTTGTAGGACACCAAGTTCTCATCTGTTGAGGACTATGGAAGGTTAAGCTTCAGTTTCGAGTAATAGAAAATGTAATCTACCTTTTAATAAAATGCTTTGTGCATTGTTACTTCTATGATTGATGTATGTCCAAACTTAATTATCTAAACCTGTAAATTCACCAACTTTATGTTGACCCTCTAAGCATGTTTTTCTCAGGAAAATTAAGTTAATACGTGGTGTGTGCATGGAATCAAGCTACATTGTAATCTGTAGTGTAGGACTCGTCAGGGGTTCTATTTGGGATAAATAAACATTTTACTTATGACATGTTGAAGACAATTTTTATAATTTGTATAACGATCAATATGTTTTGAATAATTTCTTATCTTATGCTCTATAAACTATGTGCTATCGATCCACCCTAGTGACATCTCAATTGATATTCCACAATATTTTGACCCGACCCGGGGTGTCACATGTTCCTTGATTTTCTTATAACTCTAACTGATTTTTAGGAATCATGTCGTGAAGGAGATTATTTCTTTTATGAAAAATTTGATTTGGTTTTAATCTTGTGCTTTGTGAAATTCGGGCTTAGGTAGGCTAATTTATAATTATCTTGCTGAAACGATTTCGTCACTTGTTTAAACAATGAAATTTCAAATTACCGAACCATTTATTTCTAAATCTTGATTACATGGACCTGACGAACCCATTTATTTAATGATTTGTAAATTATTGGGCTTAAACATGTGGCATTTGCACAAACTGTTTCCTTCCGACTCATCGTTCGATTGAACGGTTCATCCATTGTTTATAGCCTTTCCAATTTGTATCCTTATTATCGAGTATGATCGCTACTATTGTGAACGAATGACTATTTTAACTTCTTTTGGTTTATGATTTACCTTCACGCCTTAATCCGGCCATGGCATCCACCGTGATCTTAATAAACCAATATTCTCGTCTCTTAACAATCAAGCCATCTACGAGTTACCGAACTAAAGTATGGGATAAATTTTCTTTAAGGGTTGGAGAATGTAGCAATTCGTAATATTCAGATCAATATTTATAACCCGACTTTTTTTATCATGTTTGTTTTTATGAAAAATATTGAATTCTCGGTTAACCGACAAGGTTATAGCTTTTACGTATCGAATATGTGACTTTTATTATTTACCGGCAATGTTTATGTTAGACATCGATCATAATTATTCTCCTAGTGACATAAAAATAGTTTTTATTGTTGTCTTTTTTAATTATTCGGTTTACGAGTATTTTTTTCTTTCAAAATTACGTTAAACCTTTAAGCGTCATTCGCTTATACGAAGCGTTGATGTTTATTAAATTATAAGCCCTTGTTTATTTATTAAAATATCAACGTGATCCGAATATCGATGTTTTTATTTTATATTAAGCGTTTATTTTTCGTGTTTAACGTGTATCTTTCAAATCACGTAACTTTTAAAGTATCGACACTCGATAATATCCATTTTTACAACTTACAAGACAAATTTTAATAAACAAAGACACCCATTTCTTTTGTGCTCATCACGTCATACACCTAACCATTCGTGTCATAGTGAAATTTTCAAATAAAAACACATGTCCCTTAAATTTTTAACACGTATGCAATATACAAAACTAGTAACTTTTGCACTCATTGTTAATGTCAATTCACTATGTAAAATAAAACATTCACACCTTTGGAGCTGTAATTCTTGCGTATCCACCATCAACACAAAACGCCAATCTCATACAAAATTATTAACATGTTATTTAGCATATAATGGATTCTTGAAATACTATATTACTTGATTCTTGGTTTCCCTTCACAACAAAAGATATATCAATATTATTTTAATTATATTTTTGGGGTAGAATTATATGGCGAGTCGATACTCGGGTTGAACGTTGATATGAGTAAAATCTCATATCAATTAATCAACAAATCACCCTAAAACACATAGAAAATACATAACTTTTATGCTATAAAGCAGTATTATGTGGTATGTTTTGTGTTTTGTGCTTAAATAGGTAACAAGGATAAATTTTCAAGCAAACAAGAGGAAATCAAGCTCATTTATGATGAAAAGACAAGAGAAGGATCAAAGATGACAAGCCATTTGAAGATGAAGGACCTATCTTGACAATATTAAAAAGTTGAGGGACTTAAATGCAAACTTTGGAAAAGTCAAGATTAAAGTCAAACTTGGTCAAACTTCAAGTCAAACAAGTAAAGGGAGTCAATTAAGCAAGAAAACAAGTCAAAGGACCAAATTTGCCATTGGAATGAAGAAAATAGCTCATTTGAATAACCTGCTAAAGATAAGGGCTGAAAGTGTCAAAAATACACAAACTTTGGCTTGATCCGTGGCTTTACCTTGTGGACCAATCAAAACACAAGAAACAAAGGGTTCGGATTCCTATTATGCCAACTCACCCTTTCATTTATTAACCGAATCTTGAACAGTGCAACGCACTATCATTTTATCAACCAATCAGAGGGCTACATGCAATAATCCTTTTATCCATATTTGGATAATAATCCGTGTGAGAGGCCGGTATCCAATGAAAACATGACACGTGGCATCTTCAACAAGCAAATAACCCGGGATCGATTTAGAGCTACAAGACATTTCATGAAATACTTTCTACATGAAAAAGACTCGGAATGAGATGACGAATCCAACTACATAGCTTAATTAGACTGAAGATAAAAGGATAAGAAAACCCTTTGGTGTTCTTGATGAAGAATCTACAATTCACTCATCCTTGACACCTAGCACCTCCTTATTGGTTGAGACATGTCATTCTTCCCAACATTTCATCATTGACTCTCTATAAATAGCAGCTAGTACTTCATTTTTCAGGGTGTAGTTAAGTGTGAAAAACACACACTTTAGTTTTTCCTCTCAATTCTATTTCTACATTCAGTTAGATAACAACTCTTAAGTGTTGGACACACACTTAAGAGTTTGTTAGTAATAAGTGTGTAAACACTTATCCTTTTACCACTAAAATCAAGGAAAAACAAGACCTAATCATGTGTTTAATATCGTAAAAGTCAGAATTAAGCGTGGTTTTGTGTTTTTGTGTGAAATAGGTACAAAAGATCAAAAGGAAAGAAAACACGGGATTTCACAGTCAATTGTTGAAGAAAAGTCCAAGAAAAAGACAAAGTCAAAGTCAAGGAACCAAAAGTGAACCAAAGATCACGAAAACCGGCAAAATCGACGCGGGTTTAAAGGAAAGAACAAGGAAGACGAAATCGAGCTCGTTTTTAGTGGATTTAATCTTATTGGAGTTAATTATGCCTTGTGGGTCCCACATTTGCTTATTGGGCCTGAAAGCCCAATAGAGGATGAAGTCTACTATCTTTTGGATTCAAAGCCCAATTTATGGCCCATTTGATAAAATAATGAGACGGATTGGAGTATGGGATAAAAGCCCATTTCACTTATTAATCTACAAAACAATAATGAAACGAAGGTGTGGTATGTTGGGCCTTGTATACCCATTTGGTCAAACGAAGGGAAGTAAGTAAACGTTTTGTTTATTTATCTTATTCAGTCAAGCTTCACCCCACACACGTTTAATAAACCATTTACCCACCCACCATCACATTTACCCACACACACACAAACCCTCCGATACAAACAAGAAAACTTACCTTTCTTTCTCTCTCAAAAATTAACCAGACACCAAACACTATTACCCAAACCCTAGCAAAGTAAAAAATTGGGGCTTTATATGATTAAGGGCGCGAGAGTTCACACGTCCCTTAATAAAATCCCCCTCTTTTTCGGATCTTGAAAATGGTAGTCCTCAAGTGACATGGCTCCTATCCCTCTCCTGATTGGTTTAAACAAATCACCACAACCCATCCTCCAATCCTTATTTGCCACATCTGTTTACAACAAGCACAAGAAACACATATTCAATCCAGCCTGGCGATCCGTGTGCACAAGAACGAGTTTCAGCCGTTGATCAAGCTAATTGAAGAAAGAGAAAGAGGAAAGACGGATTGAAGGGTCAAGATTTCTCTTTGCTCACCAAGTGTCACCAAAAGCCATGAGGATTAGCTATAAAAACCCCCATCATTCTGTAATTTGGTGTGCCATTTTTTTAATTTTATTATGCAAAATAGATTTTAGGTTAATTGTAATTTTCTTTTTCTAGTAAATGCAATCTCCTTTTATTATTAATAAAATTTATTTAAGTTTATTTTGTGCCTCATTTTTCTGTTTTAAATTTAATCTTGCAAGTGGTTCTTTAAATCTGTTTAGTATTAATAATTGTTAAATTTATTTAAGCAAGTTAAAAAAATAGTTTAATTTAGATAATATTAAATAAAAAGTGGACGAGGAATTTCCCCCACTTGGAAGTTTAGGTTAAATCTGGTTCAAGTTGATGATTGTGGTTCGAATGGTGTTGATGTTTAATGGTGGTCTCGTCTCGGCTAAATAAGAATGCTCAGCGTACTTCTTCTACTCAAAGGTTTCTACAAAAGGTTTTAAATCCTTTTTAAGTTATTATCATATTCATATTTCTTCTTAATTGGTGATTTGATTTAGTTATCTGTTTGTTTATTTTTAGTCTACTAAGGTTGAGTTTATTTTAAGTTAATATTGCTGAGTTAGTAGTATTCTGTTATTTGGTGTTTTTCTGATTTATATTTGCTTTGCTGATTTGGTTTATATATTAGAACTGTTTTTTTTAATTTGTGCTTTAGATCTTGAAATAGCTGATAGTCTAGCTTTGCTTATAGGCTTGTTTTGTTAATTTTCTGTTTGTTTTTTTGCTTATTTGATATAGTTAGATTTGCCTATTTTAAGTATAGGTCTATTTGCTTATTTGATTTGATTTTTAGTTTATTATCAACTTTTCTAAAACTCACTTTTGCTGAGATTTGTTTACTTTGCTGAATACTATAACTATCAGACTCCACTATTCTGATAGTATTCTGTCCATTTAGTTATAAAAAGTAATTACTATTACTTAATTTTCGTTTCAAAAAATAAAAAAAAATTAAAAAATAATAATATCATAAATCCTCCACCCAGGACTCGAACTCTAGACCTCTAGGTTAACAGCCTTTCGTCTTTACCAGTTGTTCTACTTGTTATTTGTGTATAAACTCAGCTTTCCTTATTAATATATTTTTTTATTAGTAGCTGTCAGTTTAATTAAGTAGTTTAAATACAAGTTTTAGTTAGTTTTAATTAAAAGTTTTTAATTATTTTCTTTTATAAAGTTTAAAAATAAAAAAATATAAAAACAAACAAAATAAATATTTTATTATTTTTAGGAATTTAAATTGTTTTTAAAATTTAGTTTTATATAGAATTAGTTTTTAAAAAATAAATAGATTTTGTTTACATAAATAGTTTTAGTTAAATATTAACTAGATTAAAATTTAGTTTTATGTTTTATTTAAATTTAAATTAGTCTTCAAATAGTTTTATTTTGAATAGTTTAAATATTAAATAGTTTTGTTAAAATTTGTTTAAATAGAATTTTTAATAGTGAAAAAGTAGTTTTAATTAAACATTTCCTCGTTAATCAGATTAAATAGTTTTTAATTAAATAGTTTTTAGTTTTTAAATACCAAACAATGTATTTTTACCAAGAACAATTAATCCACGTTTAAATTGGATATCAATTCGAGTGAGTCGAGGAGGAAACGATAAACTAAAAAGTCATACATTAAATTGGCGCCAAATGTGATGGTGGGTGGGTAAATGGTTTATTAAACGTGTGTGGGGTGAAGTTTGACTGAATAAGATAAATAAACAAAACGTTTATTTACTTCCCTTCGTTTGACCAAATGGGTATACAAGGCCCAACATACCTCACCTTCGTTTCATTATTGTTTTGTAGATTAATAAGTGAAATGGGCTTTTAGCCCATACACCAATTCTTCTCATAATTTTATCAAATGGGTCATAAATTGGGCTTTGAATCCAAAAGATAGTAGACTCCATCCTCTATGGGGCTTTTAGGCCCAATAAGCAAATATGGGACCCACAAGGCCCAATTAACTCCAATAAGATTAAATCCACTAAAAACGAGCTCGATTTCGGCTTCCTTGTTTTTTCATTTAAACCCGTGTCGATTTTGCCGGTTTTCATGATCTTTGGGTCACTTTTGGTTCCTTGACTTTGACTTTGTCTTTTTCTTGCTAAAAAAAATCAAAAACATAAAAAATACAAAAAAAAAGAAAAAATCACAAAAGCAAACTTTTTCCTAAGATTTGTACCAAAAAAAATTAAAAAGTCCAAAAGTAATACTTTTCCTAAAGTATTACACCAAAAATATTACGTATTATTGTAATTTTTCTTATTTCGATTTGTTTCGTTTTTTATTGTGAATATATATTTTTCTTAAAAAATACAAAAAGATTTTTCTTTTACTATATTATATTACGTAGCACAATTAATTTACCTACTTTCAAATAAGACCTTAGTTGGGATTTCATCACCTAGCTATTGTATTCGAATCAAAACGAGAAAAAGGGCAAAATAGATAAATACTAGTAAGAAGTTTGAACTTGATTTATAGAAACTATAAGGTGGGTATAAGGCGACGCGCTATAAAAGGCCGTCTAAGGAAAAAGGTTTTTAAGTGCTTTGTGCCACCTCGTTTCCCGCTTGCTTGTGCGTATATTGAGAGGGATGACCGATTATTGGTTTGCCAACTCAAGTATTATTACGTATATATTTTTTGTAACTTTTTAATAATTGAACCTCGAGAAGGATAATCCCTTTCCTCTTAAAGTCGACCAAGTTCTCCTACCTCATTCCTTGAGGTTAGTTGTATGCGCACTCACGCACGTGCACACATGCCGAGTGGTGTACCAAATACTTCTAATTCTTCCAAACAGGAGAAGAAGAACAAAAAGACCGTCACTCAAGCCGATCCCGAGAATCGCGCTTTCGACAATACGATGGCTACGGATAACGGACCTATGATCGAGATTTTGCAATCACATGTTCAGGGAAACGATGACGCTATCGTTGTCCCCGCAATTGGAGCAAATAATTTTGAAATCAAAACGGGTTTTATTCAAATGGTTTCCGTTACACCATTTTTTGGCCGTTCCCAAGACAACCCCCATGATCATATTAAGAGATTTATTCATTTGACTAATACGGTGAAATACAATGGGGTGACTCAAGAAGCAATACGTTTGTTGCTCTTTCCTTTTTCCATCGAAGGACAAGCCCGAATTTGGCTTGATAAGGAACCACCCCAAAGCATTCTTACATGGGCGGATTTAGAGACCAAGTTCATTAACTACTTTTTCCCACCATCACGGACCACCTCTTTAAGGAATGACATCATTAACTTTGAACCAAATATACGGGGAAACGTGTAGTGAGTCTAGGGACCGTTTTAAGGAGCTTTTACGAAAATGTCCACAACATGGTTTTTTAAAAGTGCATCAAATCAATACGTTTTACAATGGTTTAACTCTTAATGAACAAGACTCACTTAATAGTGCCGCTGGGGGCAATATTCTTGTGAAATCCATGAACGAGGCTTGGGAAATAATTGAAAACAAGGCAAACATACAAACCAAGAGTGTTAGGGCTACTATGGCAAGTGCTAGTACTAGTGAGAGCGACAAGAGAATTGATAAGCTTACTTCGCTTGTTGAAACAATTGCTCTACAAACCGCTAACAATACTAAAGCCATCAATGGTCAAGTAAATGCCTTAAATGAGACTTGTGAAACGTGTGAGACTTGTGGTGGACCACATTCGTATTATAATTGTGACAAGGTTTACAATCAACAACAACAACTTTATGCTTATAACAACAATGCAAATGAGAGGGTTCACTTTAAACCAAATGTTGATGTTAACCATTTGTCTTATAAGAGTACTAACTATTTGGCTCCCCCGGGTTTTGTAGCTCCACAAAGACCACCCCCACCGGCCCAAAATATCCAATACCAAAATAGAAACCAAGGTCCTCAAATGGGTAATTTTCAAGCGAATTCAAATGCAAGGGATTTTAACCAAAATCAAGGGAATTTTAATAGTCAAAATCAAGGGTTTCAAAATAATAACTTCAACCAAGGTTTTCATAATAACAACGGTTTTCAACCTCAATATCAAAACCAAGGTTTTCCAAATCAAGGGTATAATCAAATGAACATGCATAATCCTCAAATGGACTTGGTTCTACAAAAGTTGACCGAACATGAGAGAACTATGAAACAAATGCAAGAGTCCACCGATAGGATGTTCGTGCAAATGTTGCAAGCCCTTAGACCCCAAGGAGCCTTACCTTCTAATATCGAGATTAACCCTCGTGCTAATGTGAGTGCTATCACTACTCGAAGTGGAGCCACTTTAGTGGGACCTTCCATCTCTTCGCCCATAAAGGAGATACAAGGCCCGAAGATCATAATGAGTAATCCTACTCCCCCTTCGGTGATTCCTCCCACTACCACTCCTAGTACTAGTTCTCCATTGCCTAATGAGCCTGACCCTATGGTTGTTCAAGAAGCGAGTCCTTCTCCTTCTCAACCTTCAACATCTAAGCCTAATATCCCTTATCCCTCTAGATTGGACAAGGCTAAAGTGCTCACCAAAGATGACGTTCATGTTTCCAACTTTTTGAAAATGATTTCCCAAGTGAATGTTAACATTAGCCTTATTGAAGCACTTGCTCAAATGCCTAAATTTGTGAAAATGTTCAAAGATTTGCTCAATAAGAAGGAAAAAATGGTTGAGCTCGTTAACACTCGTTTAAATGAGAATTGTTCCGCGATTCTTCTCAAAGAGCTTCCCGAAAAGCTAGGAGATCCCGGACGATTCGTGTTACCTTGCTCGTTTCCTCAAATTGATGATTGTATGGCTTTAGCGGATCTCGGCGCTAGCATCAATCTTATGCCACTCTCGGTATGGAAATGATTATCATTACCCGACCTTGTACCGACTCGCATGACTCTCGAGTTAGCTAATAGAACTCTCGCATACCCCGTTGGTATTGCCGAAGACGTTTTTGTTCGAGTTGGACATTCACTTTTCCCGTGGACTTTGTTGTAGTCGACTATGAGATAGATCCTCGTATTCCGTTAACACTTGGTAGACCGTTCTTAAGAACCGGAAAAGCATTAGCTGATGTAGCCGAAGGGTAATTAATTCTTAGGGTAGGGAATGATCAACAAGTGTTTAAAATGGGGAAAATGGTAAATAAATCAAACGGAAAAGAATCGGTCAATATTATTGATGTGCTTAATTTTGATAATGAAGAAAGTTTTATCCATCCTTTTGAAACTAAAAAGTTTAACCTTAATGATTTTGTGGTACATTCAAATCCACTTTTTGAAACTTCAAATGATAATCCACTTTTTGAAGAAAATGAGGAAGGTAATTTTAGTAATGTCTCTTCTTTAAGTGATCTCATTTCTTTGGGTTTTGACGAGACACCTAGTGAGCCTAATGATCCTATTATCTCTATGAGTGATCCTCCCATTCTTGAGTCTCCCTTTGACTCTTATATTCCTATATTGGGGGTTACGACTTTTGAAAAGGATCCTCCACCTTTAGAGATTGCCCCTATTTTCGAGGATATTCCATTTGAGGAGGATTTAGATATCTTTCGAAATTCCTATTTTCCTCACGAGGATGAGTTTTCCTATGACTCTGATGATACTTATGTTTTCACATCGAGTTTGGAAGAGGATGACTCCCCCACTTTGGATTATGATGACATTTTGAGCTTTAATGTCAATACCTCTTGCTATTTCCCCGTTAAGGAACCGATGTTTGATCCCGGAATAGACACTTTAGTGCTTTCATTGCAATATCACCATAACACCTTTCCTCGTAAGAAATTTTTGACTAGGGGTACCCCTCTTTTCTGTGCCTTGTGTGATTTTACCACCTCGGGGTTTATTTCCTTTCATGATGGAAATTATGTGTTTGACCCGGGTGGATTTTCTTTGGGTATTCCTTATATAACTTTGTTTCACCCTTTATCATGGAGAGATTTTCCTCACTTGGAAATCTCGTTTTTTCCATGATTTTTCCCATTTGAATAATGATATTCGGGAAATCGAGTCGAGCTAGAGACTCGTGATAAATAAATCAAGCATTGTATAACTAGGTTATATTTTTACCTTTTCCACCCTTTTTCACCTTCACCCATTTCCACCAATAAGTGTAGGGGGAGCCAAGTAGGTTGTTTGATGTTGTGCAGGCATGTGCTTTAATGATCCACTTTTGGTTTTTTTGACGCGACCCGTGTACCCGATTTCTTCGATAAGTTTTTGCTATTGTGATTCAATTTTGTATATAAATAAGATGAATAAATGTAATCACTTTAGTTATCTCTTCCTTAGCTCGATTTAAACAACGTACTCAATGTCCTAAGTGTAGGAGAGTTTATTCTCCCACATGCTTAAACATTGAGGGTAATGTTTATATTAAGTGTAGGGGGGACTTCTATCGAATTTTAGTGGGCTTTTCCATTAATTTGACCTCATTTAACCGGAAAATTAAATTTTTCAACGTTTTTCAAATTTTTTATCTATTTTGGCCTAGTAGCATTTCCATTTATTTTCTTTTATTTTTTTTCCTTTTGTCATCGCATCGTATGAATAAATTCCATTTCAAGAATAAAGTAAAAAAATAAAATAAATAAATGAATAAAATGGTTTTAACAAGTTTAGATATCTTTGATATATTAGGCCCGTCGTGAATATTTTGACTCAACCCAAGTTTACTCATCCAAGTTTACTCTAGCTAGTATCCTTAACCATATGGACCTTAATTAGTTTATTAGGCTAAGCATCCACGAGTTTCATTCCTCGAGATTTTAAATTGTGGAGAACGAGAGATGATAGAGTTGATAATAAGTTTAAGGGTTAATTCTTTCTTATATGACTTTTTGTGGCTCTTTCTTCCCGCTTGTATATTTAATTGCTTAATAAATGAGGATTTTTGCGGTGTAGATTCGATATCTTAGCTCTTAGCCAAATCTTTTATCTCCTTGTAATTAAAGCATGAACACATTGAGTGTGTCAGTGTTGTGGACTTTCGACTAAGGTGGCTCATAACCACTAAGTAGGAGGTATTCAGACCATGGGACCACAGAATTTGGCCTACTATATATCATAAATAAGAAATAATAAGATTAAAACATGACCTCAAGGAGCCTTAGGGTGTAGGGCATGTAGCACGAACCTTGTCATTAGATCCTTAGGGTGTATGGCATGGTAAGTGTTGAATAAAAATTTATCAAAAAGATCAATTCTCTTGTTTATCGTTCAAGGAGCCTTAGGGTGTGGACAATAGATGAGGAGCATTTTTACATCTTAAAGAGCCTAAGGGTAGGTGAATTTGCTAAACTCCACATAAAGTCAACATGACTTTAGAGGAATAAATAATAAGTAGTACTATTGGCCAAATTTTGGATCCGGGAATTTATTCCCCAGATCGTGTTTGTTGGAAATACGTTTTTACGTATTTATGAAGGATCGGTCGCTCCAACGATATATTATTGTATTAGGCTCGTGATCCAGTTTGTAGTAAATATAGTTCATATAGCCCACATGTAGGGTGGGCTATATATACCCCTCCTAGCATGTTAGGAGGGGTGGTTCTTCCCATTTTCACTTTTCATTAATCAAATAACATTTTCTCTCTACTTTTCTTTTCTCTCCTTTCTCTCTCTATACCTCATCTTCATCTTCCCCATTTCCACCATTAAATCATTAGATCAATCCATCAATTACTAAATCCTTAGATATCGTAGACCTTCAATTGGTATCAAGAGCCATGGTTAAATCTTAGGATTTGCATATTTTTTATCTTTTGATTTGGTGGTAAAAATCCTTTCTTTTCTAATTTTTTTATCAATCTTTTCATCATTCGATAAACTTTTTATCAATTTTTATAAATCTTATCAATTTTTTTATAAAGTTTTTCTATCTATTTTTATTAAACTTGTTTTTAAATAATCGAATCTCTCCATCAGGTTTCTTTTTTTCATAAAATTTTTTTTTTTTATATTTTTAATGATTTTTTAGTATCATTTTTATCAGTTTGGTCCAACTGTCAAATTTCTTGATCTGGGTCTCTGTCAAATTTGGTCCAACTGTCAAAAATCCTCAATCGGTCCAATCAGTTGTTACTATTGTCAAATTTCTTTTCTGTTATCCAATCAATTTTTTATAATCAGTTTTTATAATCTATTTTTTTATAATCAAGCTATCAAACTATTTTTTTTTATCAGTTTTATCTATTTTAATCTTTTTCGTCAAAATTGTCTACTGTCCAAACCAGTCCAAAACTATCAGTTTTCTCGTTTATTCCGAATAAGCTTTCCGCATGGACTTTCCGAATAGACGGTTTTCCGAATAGACAAATTTTTTCCGAATAGACAACTTTTTCCGAATAGACAAAAATTTTCCGAATAGACAAATTTTTCCGAATAGACAAATTTTTCCGAGTAGACAAATTTTTCCGAATAGACCATTTTTCCGAATAGAAATCTTTCCGAATAGCCAACATTCCGAATAGACTTTCAGAATAGACTTTCCGAATAGACCTTTTCGAATCGACTATTCCGTATAGACCGACTCCTCACTCGACAATTCAAACAAAACGGGAAACTAGCTTTTGACTCGACACACTCTCACACTCGATCTCACACACAGATTCTAGACCAAACAGACTCGAAAAACCAAAATCACTCACAAAAACCCTCGACTCCCTCACCTCTCGAACTCAAACATCACTCGACCCAAGACTAGACTCGGACGACACCAACACCTTCGAACCAACACCTAGACTCTCGACCATCACCTTATTCCCTCACAATACCCTCGACCTCACACAATACACACAACCACCCTCGACTCACAGCCCCGACTCAAACAACACACCCTCACACCACTCGATCTCTCGACCCTCACAACATTCGCTTCGACCAACAAAACCCTCACCTCACAAAACTGACAAACTATCACGATTGACTCACTCACAAACACAACAATCTCAACACAACCCACAAATCTCTCGACCGACTCACCACTGACCCACACTTTCAATCTGACTCGACTCTATCTAAACCCTCCCACACTGACACCAAACACACCAGAAAGACTCGAACAGATGAGAGAGGGACTCAATTAACCAACATGCAATACGAAAAACCTACCCGAGACCCTTTATTGGATCTTGAAGCCAGAAAAACCCTCTGAATATGAGACGATTGTAATTTTGGTAGAATTTATATGAGATGATTTTTGGTAGGATTTATATGAGACGATTTTTGTGATGAAAGTTATTGAGATTTGGTTTTTCTGGTAAAGAAAGAGAAAAGGACAATCTTTAAAATCTAGAGATACAACTTAGGAATTGGAGAAAGAGTATTACACAATTATCTTATATAAGTGGTTTTAACTTAAGAACTTATGGTAAACAATGATCTCGTTTTTAAGCTTGGTATGAGGAACATGAAACTTGAGGGTGATTAATATTCATGACACCAAAGCCCTAATTTAAGTCTTAGATTTCTTTACAAGTTTCTTCCATCAAATAATTTCCAAATTAATAAATTGTTATAACTTTTGTTTCCTTTAAAGTTTTTATCTTTTCATCGTAGTAGTAATAGTATATCTTAATAAAGGCCAAAATGGATTAATTATGAGGAAAATGTAACTTTATGCTTTAAGATTATGCATTGCATGGGGTCATTGAAATGGTCAAGTGTAGGGGATTTAATAAGTGTGTAAACACTTATCCTTTTACCACTAAAATCAAGGAAAAACAAGACCTAATCATGTGTTTAATATCGTAAAAGTCAGAATTACGCGTGGTTTTATGTTTTTGTGTGAAATAGGTACAAAAGATCAAAAGGAAAGAAAACACGGGATTTCACAGTCAATTGTTGAAGAAAAGTCCAAGAAAAAGACAAAGTCAAAGTCAAGGAACCAAAAGTGAACCAAAGATCACGAAAACCGGCAAAATCGACACGGGTTTAAAGGAAAGAACAAGGAAGCCGAAATCGAGCTCGTTTTTAGTGGATTTAATCTTATTGGAGTTAATTGGGCCTTGTGGGTCCCACATTTGCTTATTGGGCCTGAAAGCCCAATAGAGGATGGAGTCTACTATCTTTTGGATTCAAAGCCCAATTTATGGCCCATTTGATAAAATTATGAGACGGATTGGAGTATGGGCTAAAAGCCCATTTCACTTATTAATCTACAAAACAATAATGAAACGAATGTGTGGTATGTTGGGCCTTGTATACCCATTTGGTCAAACGAAGGGAAGTAAATAAACGTTTCGTTTATTTATCTTATTCAGTCAAACTTCACCCCACACGCGTTTAATAAACCATTTACCCACCCATCATCACATTTACCCACACACACCCTCCGATACAAACAAGAAAACTCACCTTTCTTTCTCTCTCAAAAATTAACCAGACACCAAACACTATTACCCAAACCCTAGCAAAGTAAAAAATTGGGGCTTTATATGATTAAGGACGCGTGAGTTCACACGTCCCTTAATTAAATTCCCCTCTTTTTCGGATCTTGAAAATGGTGGTCCTCAAGTGACATGGCTCCTATCCCTCTCCTGATTAGTTTAAACAAATCACCACAACCCATCCTCCAATCCTTATTTGCCACATCAGTTTACAACAAGCACAAGAAACACATATTCAATCCAGCCTGGCGATCCGTGTGCACAAGTACGAGTTTCAGCCGTTGATCAAGCTAATTGAAGAAAGAGAAAGAGGAAAGACAGATTGAATGGTCAAGATTTCTCTCCTTGCTCACCAAGTTTCACCAAAAGCCATGGGGGTTGGCTATAAAAACTCCCATCATTCTGTAATTTGGTGTGCCATTTTTTTATTTTTATTATGTAAAATAGATTTTAGGTTAATTGTAATTTTCTTTTTCCAGTAAATGTAATCTTTTTTATTATTAATAAAATTTATTTAAGTTTAATTTGTGCCTCATTTTCTGTTTTAAATTTAATCTTGCAAGTGGTTCTTTAAATCTATTTAGTATTAATAATTTTTTAATTTATTTAAGCAAGTTAAAAAAATGGTTTAATTTAGATAATATTAAATAAAAAGTGGACGATGAATTTCCCCCACTTGGAAGTTTATGTTAAATCTGGTTCGAGTTGATGATTGTGGTTCGAATGGTGTTGATGTTTAATGGTGGTCTCGTCTCGGCTAAATAAGAATGCTCAGCGCACTTCTTCTACTCAAAGGTTTCTACAAAAGGTTTTAAATCCTTTTTAAGTTATTATCATTTTCATATTTCTGCTTAATTGGTGATTTGATTTAGTTATCTGTTTGTTTATTTTTAGTCTACTAAGGTTGAGTTTATTTTAAGTTAATATTGCTGAGTTAGTAGTATCCTGTTATTTGGTGTTTTTCTGATTTATATTTGCATTGCTGATTTGGTTTATATATTAGAACTGTTTTTTAAATTTGTGCTTTAGATCTTGAAATAGCTGATAGTCTAGTTTTGCTTATAGGCTTGTTTTGTTTATTTTCTGTTTAGTTTTTTTTCTTATCCGATATAGTTAGATTTGCTTATTTTAAGTATAGGTCTATTTGCTTATTTGATTTGATTTTTAGTTTATTATCAACTTTTATCAGCTTATTATCAGCTTTTCTAAAACTCACTTTTGCTGAGATTTGTTTACTTTGCTGAATACTATAGCTATCAGACTCCATTAGTTTGATAGTATTCTGTCCATTTAGTTATAAAAAGTCATTACTATTACTTAATTTTCGTTTCAAAAAAAATAAAATAAATAATAATAATATCATAAATCGTCCACCCGGGGACTCGAACTCTAGACCTCTAGGTTAACAGCCTTTCGTCTTTACCAGTTGTTCTAGCTTGTTATTTGTGTATAAACTCAGCTTTCCTTATTAATATATTTTTTTATTAGTAGCTGTCAGTTTAATTAAGTAGTTTAAATACAAGTTTTAGTTAGTTTTAATTAAAAGTTTTTAATTATTTACTTTTATAAAGTTTAAAAATAATAAAAAAATATAAAAACAAACAAAATAAATATTTTATTATTTTTAGGAATTTAAATTGTTTTTAAAATTTAGTTTTATATAAAATTAGTTTTTAAAAAATAAATAGATTTTGTTTAGATAAATAGTTTTAGTTAAATATTAATTAGATTAAAATTTAGTTTTAAGTTTTATTTAAATTTAAATTAGTCTTCAAATAGTTTTATTTTGAATAATTTAAATATTAAATAGTTTTGTTAAAATTTGTTTAAATAGAATTTTTAATAGTGAAAAAGTAGTTTTAATTAAACATTTCCTTTTTAATCATCTTAAATAGTTTTTAATTAAATAGTTTTTAGTTTTGAAATACCAAACAAAGTATTTTTACCAAGAACTATTAATCCACGTTTAAATTGGATATCAATTCGAGTGAGTCGAGGAGAAAACGATAAACTAAAAAGTCATACATTAGTTAGATAGTTAGTTAAGCTGTTGTAGCCTCTTTTCCCTCCTAAATCAATAAAAGCACAAAAAATATTCATTTCCTATTCTCATCTTCAATTACTCTACTCAATCCTACATTACCGTTGTTATATTGTGATTTCATTGATCGTAACAGATCAATGGAGTGTGTTTGAGACGTTTTGGAAGCTTTCCATGTTCATTTCAGCCTAGCAGTTCATTCTAGTTCCCATTGTAGCAGTTTAGTAGCAGTACTTGTTGATTTGAACAAAAATAGATTTTGGAGGTGATTAATTGGGTTAATGGTGGTGAATTGGTAGTGTTCTAGCAGATTTTAGTTGGCTCAACGCCATACTACTCCATCAATGGAGGCTTCACAGCTAAAAGGCACTTTTTGTCTTGTTTAATTTCCTCTAAAATGAACTTTGCATGCTTAATTCCTAGAGTAATCATTACATGGTGCTATGATCATGTGTATAGTTTGATGTTGGTGTAATTGAGTTAGTTTGATAGCATTTGAGTACTTTTGTAGCTTAAATTTGAGTTTGCTTGATTTTAGCTTTTATATTCATCAATAATCAGCTTTTAAGTTCATTTTATGATTTAGTGTGTGAACAAGTCTGAATTCAGTTGGATTTACTCTCATTTTAGATTATAAACAAGTCTAGATATCAATCATAGCTTTATCTACTCTTTTACTCAAAATTGCTTTGTAAAAAGTTCTTAACAGTCATATAAAGTGGTGTTTGGATTTGTGAGTACTTGCGATTAAAATTTGTCAAAACCAGTTATACTTGCTCAGTTACATATAGTAAACTAGTGGTAACATTTGTGTTCAGTTTTGAGGTCAAAATATAAGTCAAAAAGGCAATTGGTTGGAAAAAAGTATGGGTCATGTTCTGTCAACATTTTCATCAGAAAACTAGCTTAATTCAATCACATGCCATGTATTCATTACTCAACCATTTTGCTTGAAACCAATTCTCAGTTGTAGTCTAATATCCAAAGTTTAAGTTTGTGCAAGGAAATTCTATATTTTTTAGTTTTCAGCTAGAAATAGCCTTTTTAATAAGACTGAGATCAAACTCAAGTTTCTGTAATGAGAGCCTAACTGTTTTCTTAGATCTTCAATTCTACTTCACAAATTTGCCAATTTTTCTTCACAAACCTTGTTACAAACATGTCCTGAGTAGTTTTGGTGATTTTCATCTTTTTGAGATTTTTGGTCAACGTTGGTCAAATAAGCACTTTTCAGCTTAAATTCATTTTTCAGCTTATCTAGTGAATCATTTTCAAATTGGAAAGACAATCCATACTCCTTATTAGATGTTTAACAAGATTTTTCATAAAGAGCAAGTTGTGGATGTCTAGTTTGCTAGTTTGCTTATTCTTGGCTTATTAGAATAAGCTAACTTGAGTTTTAATGATTTTTAAGCTGTTTCCTTACACATGTCTAGTTAAAATTGGATTTTAAGCTTTTTAAAACAAGTTAGAGCTTATTTTGTCCATTAATAAGCTTAAACGAGCTTATTCTTTTACTTAGCCCATTTTTGTTCAAAGTTCTTAGTTAATTGCATTTTAGTCCTTCTAGTTCATAATTGTGTTAATATGTGGCTAATCTTTCATGTTTTTAGGTTTTGCAAGTTTACAGCCCCTTTAAGTTTCGGTTTTTGTCAAAATTGGTTAGGAAGTTTGTTAAGTTTGTTAAATTTGTTACAAGTTGTTAGAATTTTGCACTTTTAGTCCTTTTACTTTCTGAAATTTAGATTCCAGTCCTTTACTTTCATTCAGCTTACATTTTAGCACATTTACTTACATGCTTTTATATTTTGAATTTTTGTGAATATTATTTGGTAATTGCAAACTGTTTTATGGATACGTAGGTTTAATATTTTTCATTTTTTTTACTTGTTGATTAAAATAGACATAGAATATCCAAATACCCTAACAACCAAGAACAATCAAAGACTTGAGATTTTTAGGACTTTCAATTTGTCAAGATTCGAGAGAAAACAAACTTCAATATACTCAATTTCAAATGGCGCCGCTGCCGATTCATGACATTACGAGAGACTATTGATTGACGGTTTTCATTGGCTTTTGGGATCCGTTCACCCCTTGAACGTTATTTTTACGTATCATAAATCAAAAACATAAAAAAAATCAAAAATATAAAAATATAAAAACTAAAAAATAACAAAAACAATTCATTTCCTAAAGAATTGACAAAAAAAATAAAAAATTCAAAAAGCAATCTTTTTCCTAAGAGATTGCAACCAAAAATATATATTATTGGATTTCCTCGGTTTTTACGTACATATAGTATTTTCTTTAAAAAACCCAATAAATACAAAAATATTTTCTCTATATTATTATATGTAGATACATATACGTATAAGAACAATCAATACATATATCTCCATAAGTATTGCTTTTGCAATACACCGTGTTAGGGAGTGTTCCGGTCCTTGACACGTGTATCGATCAAATTTAATTAAGCAAGAATAGATAAATACTTCCAATAGGCAAGAAATCGAAGAATACAAACTACAAAGTGAATAGAAAGGCGATGTGCTATAAAATGCCATCTAAGGGTTAATAGGTACTTAAGTGCTTCGCGCCACCTAACCCCCCGTTCACTAGTGCGTATTCTAAGAAGGAAGGCTTGATTGGGGGTCTTGCACCCAAGTAGTACTTACGTATATTATACTTTCTTGTGGATTTCATATTGAATCTCGAAGAGGATAATCCCTTCTTCTTCAAAGTCGAACGAGAGCTTCTCTCTCACTCCTTGATTTGAGTTGCATGCTCACCCACGGGCGTGCACAAATACCATTTGGTGTACAACCCCTTCCTCCAAAAAGGAAGAAAAAAAGAAAGAGTAAAAACACCACCGTCCATCAAGTCGATCACGAGAATCGTGATTTGATCCACACACAACAAGAAGCCATGGCCGGCGTTGACACTCTACCTTTGATGGAGCACTTGCAATCCAATGTGCAAGGATATGCCGATGCTATTAAGATACCCGAGATTCCTGCAAACACCTTTGAGCTTAAGACATCTATGATTAACTTGGTTTCGAACACACCATTTTTTGGGAAATCAAATGATAATCCACATGATCACCATAAGAAGTTTCTTTCTCTTTGCAACACCATTAAGTACAATATAGTTCCCCATGATGCCATTAAGTTGATATTGATACAATTTTCACTAGAGGGCAATGCCAAGTATTGGCTAGATACACAACCACCCGAGATCATTATTACTTGGGATGATTTCACTAAGAAGTTTTTGAACAAGTTCTTTCCCTCATCTAAGACCACGGCTTTGAGGAATTTAATTATAGGCTTTCAACAAAAACCTATTCAAACCTTTAGTGATGCTTAGGAGGAGTTCAAGGAGTTATTGAGAAAATGCCCAAATCATGGATTCAACGAAGTTCACCAAATCAATACTTTCTATAATGGATTAATACCTCATCACCAAGATTCACTCAACGCTTCCGCGGGTGGAAATATTCTTGCTAAATCCATTCAAGAAGCTTGGGACATTATTGAGACCAAATCAATGGTGCAAACTAACACACAATTTTATGAAAGGGTTCATGTTGTGCAAGATAGTTCTCAAACACCTTGTGATAACCATTTCCAAAAGAGTCACCAAGAGATACTCAACAAAATGGATAAGAATCAAGAGATGCATCTTAAGTAAAATCAAGAATTAATCCAAACTCTTAAGAGCCTTTCTTTAAACAATTCCACCAATGATGTGCATGCTATTGCTCTTTCATGTGAGACTTGTGGAGGTCCCCATTCCTATAAAAAATGTGAAAAAGTTCAAGGTTATCAAGTTGAGTGTTATACTTACCAAGAAGAACATAGAGAACATTTCAAACCCAACATCAATCAAAACAACCTTTCTTACAAGTTTCAAAATTACCATGCTCCACCCGCATTCCCACCCCATCCACCCACCCTTACTCAACCCAATCCCCCTCAATTGTTATAAAGGAACTAAGTGCCAAGGCCACAATACCAAGGGAACAACTATAAAGCACCCAACAACTTTCACAATCAAGGAATTAATTTTCATCCACCAAATCAAGGATTTAATCCACCACCCCCACCCTTCCCAAATCAAGGATACCCTCAAGTTCAAAATCAAGGATATGGGCCACATGATAATCATGAGTATGTTGAAAGGAGAATTCGTGAAAGTGAAAAAAGAATGCAAGAGCAAATGAGACTTACAATGGAGGAGCAAACCAAGAGGATTTTGATGGCATTTAATCAAAGACCATAAGGGGCTTTACCTTCTAACACACAAACAAACCCTATGACCAATGTTAATGCTATCACAACAAGAAGTGGAAAAATGACTAATGATCCTTCACCTCCTACACCTTCTACTGTTAAGCCTACTTTGGTTCCAACTTGTGATAAGCCTTCTACATCTTCTTCACCAGCTCCAAGCTATACCACTTCACCACCAACACCTTCTCAACCTATACCCACTTCTCCTTTACCTTCCACAACTATCAATGAAGAAGCTAACAAAGACAAATCTTCCACCACAACACCTACTCAACCCACACCTAAACCAAACCTTCCTTACCCTTCAAGATTGAGAAAGAAGAAATTGAAAAACAAGGATGATATACAAGTCTCAAACTTGTTGAGGATTTTCAAGCAATTTAACATAAACATCTCCTTTGTGGAAGCTCTTGCTTATATGCCAAAATTTGCTAAGATGTTCAAAGATCCCCTCTCCAACAAGGAAAAATTGGTGGATTTGCCTAACACATCCCTTAATGAGAATTGCTCCGCCGTGTTGCTCAAAACCTTACCTACAAAACTTGGATATCCGGGGCGCTTTTTGATCCCCCGTAGTTTTCCCGGGGTGGAAAAATGCATGGAATTGGCGGATGTAGGGGCAAGCATAAATCTCATGCCTTTATCGGTTTAGCAAAAACTCTCTCTTCCCGAGCTCACTCCAACTAGGATGACCCTTGAGTTAGCCGATTATACCATATCTCACCCGGTAGGTATTGCGAAGGATGTGTTTGTAGGTGTGGATAAGTTTACCTTTCCGGCCGACTTTGTAGTGGTTGATTATGACATGGACCCGAGAGTTCCTCTAATTGTTGGTAGACCATTTTTGAGGACGGGTCGTACTCTTATAGACGTGGTAGAGGGAGAACTAATTATAAGAGTTGAGGATGAGAAAGTGGTGTTTAAGCTAGGAAAAGTGACTAAGAAGTCTCAATCTTGTGAAACAATTAACATAGTGGATGTACTTGATGAGGTGTATGATGAGCATTTCCATGACGCTTGTAAGAGTAATACTGAAGACATGCCTCATGTAGAGACAGTTGCCTCAATTGATCCCTCCTTAACACCTTTTGGAGAGAGTGATTTCCTCTTGGAGGAATTTGAGTCCAACTTCCTTGGTAATGATGATTCTCCCATTAATTGGGAATAAGACATTCTCACTATCCAAAAGTTGCTAAATGAGGATCCCATTCCTTCACCCATCCCACAAGAAGTTACCAATGATGATCCATCCATAGTGAAACCTTCCATAGAGAGTCCACCTACCCTTGAACTTAAAGACCTTCCATCCCACCTAGAGTATGCTTTCTTAGAGGGGAAAGACCAATTACCCGTGATCATTGCTAAAGATTTGAAAGAGGATGAGAAATAAAACTCATAGAAGTCCTTAAGAAACATAAGCAAGCCATAGCATGGAAAATATCCGACATAAGGGGAATTGATCCAAATTTTTGTACACACAAAATCCTTATGGAGGATGATTACAAACCCGATATTCAAAGCCAAAGAAGGGTTAACCCTAAAATCCATGAGGTCATTAAGAAGGAAGTTATCAAACTCCTTGATGCGGGCATGATTTACCCCATTTCCGAATCTCCATGGGTTAGCCCGGTACATTGTGTTCCTAAGAAGGGTGGAATCACCGTAGTGCCCAATGAGAACAATGAGCTTATTCCTACTAGACTTGTTACGGGTTGGAGAGTTTGTATTGATTATAGGAAGCTCAATGATGCTACTAGGAAAGATCATTTCCCATTGCCTTTTATGGACCAAATGCTTGAACGCTTAGCGGGAAATGAGTACTATTACTTTCTAGATGGATTCTCGGGTTATTTTCAAATACCCCATTGACCCTAAGTGTGACAATCCGTCAATTTATGGTCGATATTTTATTCTCAAGTATTATTCAAAAACATTATTTTAATGTTATATTATGAACTCACTCATTTTTGGGAAGAAATTTGGGTTTACGTCTTGAAGTAGCATCGACTACGTCTAAACCGGAGTACTCTACGTTACGTGCTTACGTTTACATACACCATTTTTGTGACAGTCCGACATTTCAGGAAATAAATTTATCCGTGAATATTATTTTGGGATCTTAAATTTGTGTTGGTTCATAAACTCACAAATTTACGAGAAGAGATTAGAACTTACGTTCATAATTTAACGTCCTTTACGACTAAACCGGAAATCCCAGGATTACGTATTTACGTTTTTGAACTCCGTTTTTGATGAGACAATTTTTATTAGATTTGTTTTGTACCGTTGATTCATAATTTATAAAAACGTTTTTCGTAAAACGAACCGAGGGCACGTAAATCGAGGAAACTAGAATCGAGGAGTACCCGTAAATTAATGCGGATGAGACAAGTTTACACTTGCCCACCCCCATAACAAGTGGCGGCAAGCTTCAACAACAAACCTCATGTGTGTCAAGCTTAAACAAGGCTAAAGGACACTTGTCCTTCAAGCTTGTTAAACCAACTACACATCACAAAACCACTAACAAGCAAACTAGCTACTCTCATTCAACACATGTAAAGTTTCCATTTTCTCTCTTTCTCTCTCTATGTTGCCGTCCCTCATCAAAAACAAAACACCCATTTGATCTTGATTTAACCATAAATCATATGTTATTTACACATATGATGGAAACCTTTTGAAGCTCTATTGATTGGTGGTGATTTTAACATCAAAAGAGAAGATTTGTTGGTGTCCTAGAGCTGATTTTCCACAAGGGGTTCTTGAAGATTTGTGATCTTGAGGTTGATATTGGTGTACCACAAGTTTTGCCAACAAAAGTGAAGATTGATCTTAACTTTCATAATCTTGGTGGTAACAAGATCATCCTTCCCATTTCCTTGTTATTTTTGTAAATGTAAATTGTATTTTCTTTCTTGATGTATATGTATATAATGATATATGATGATAAAAATATTATGTGGGGATCATGTGTTGATAAACTTGGTTAAAAAGATTGAAAACTACATGTAAAAAGGTTAAAATCATGCTTAAATTAGTAGGCTGTATAAAACAGCAAATAAACTTATGTTAAATTGTCAAAATGTCATAGATGAATTAATATACAGTAAGTTATAAGACTTGTACACATGTGAGAGTTGGCCATACAATAGAATCTTTATAATGAGTGAGATATGATCAAAACAATATTGAAGTACAAATCTGAGTAGTCTGTTTTGGACGGAATGTTAGGGACATTTAGAGATAGATTGAGCAGTAGCTAAAACTAAGTTAATTGTAGCATACAATATGTAGTTTATGTCACCTAAAAATGAGCTTCTATCTACTTGTAAAACTCAAGATATGGTAAAAAAGGTGAAAGTGAAAATAATAATCAGATTTGTAAAATAAAAGTATATAGTATAATATTAGCACTCAAGTAAATATTATATAAAATGTATACTTAAAACCCACCAACTTATATATTACATATAAATAAGTATGTACATTAATAAATAAATGAGACATTTTATAAAAATGGAAATTTGATAAGTTTTATAAGTTATAAAACTATAAACATGAGTTTTACGTTTTTTCGGCTAAAACCGTAAAATTAACGTTTTCGTCAATTAAAACTCAGATGGTCGGACCCGTCTAATGTAAAATTTCTATAACTCATATACTGATGTATAAGTACATATTACAAGTAAAAACCAATAAAACCCGAGCTTTATAACATATGGACATTAACGGACCAAATTAGCCTTATTGGACTATTAATCCAACTAATTTGGCTAAAGACTAATGGACTTACTATTTGGGCTTATCCCAATTGGGCCCAACATGTAAGTATAGGGCTGATGTTAAAAGAATAATTGGACTAATATAATGTAATGGGCTTATAATAGGCTTATTGGGCCTTAACAAGTAAAGAAGTTAAACTAGTGAAACTAGTATAGAAATTTACCAACACATAACACTATAATGAGTGAATAAAGATGTACAATCCCACTTGATCATCATCATATTTATAAAATCATCATATGTATACATAGCTATTATTTTTATAAAGTCATTGGACAAAAGTCTAAGACCGAGTATTATTTGTCTAGGTTTCCGTGATTGAAGCACGTACCGTACATCCAAATCGCCGATAACCCGCCTTTCCCAATCAACGTGAGTTCATAGCCTCCCACTCTTTTAAATGTTTTTATGAAATGTTTTATAAACCCGCGAGGGAGATAACATGCTAGTTTTAATAAAATAGGACACCAGTGGTCCGATTGTTAGCTTATTGATTTGGACCCGGATAATTGTATGACCCGATGAATGATTATATGACCCGATAAATGAAAAAAATGGATTATTATTAGTTAGGTTATGTCACTAAAAGTTCCATTAGCATGAATTGTGAACTACCGGGATTTGGTAGACTCTTATGCATATAATAGTACTATTTGGGGAAGATCACCCCAGTTCGCGCCTTGACGGTTGATCCCCGTCGTGCCACATTGATTGGTAAGCAAATTTATGTATGATAAGATTTATATAAGCGTGTTATTGTGACGACACGGTGTTTTAGATGGGCAAATGAATTTTGGGTTAGCTACCCGTTGTTTGTTATAGTAAGGTAGCAATGTCATGCGGCTTATAATAATCAAATAATGAAAATACTGATGTACGAATTGAATTATAATATATTGCCTGACTAGCAATACCGGGTCTTATTACTGATATTATGTTCGTGGTTTGGTTTGACGTAACCATTTTCATATAACGGTTTTTATTAAATTCTATACAACGTTATAAAACATATTGTATGATGTTTTTACAACATTGGTTCGTATAATGGTTTTGAAGGCAAAAGCCTATATTATAATTTACAAAAAAGATTCCTATAAAATGTTTTTGGCCTATTTTATGGCCTACGACAAAGAATTGTTCAAAATGATTTTCGGTAATAATTTTATACCGATGATGTATTAATGGATTTCATTAAACTCTATGAATTCACTCGGGGTTTTCGCTGACCTTTTCTTTTAACATTTTTTTATCTCAGGTTCTTGAAGGTAACTCTCGGGAAGACGACAAGAATTTATGGCCCGCAATTAAATAAAAATTTCCATTCAAATGTTTTGTAAATTTGTATGACATATTATGACCTGAGGACCTATGTAATTTGATATTCATGAATGGAAAATGCTTTATTATTAAACAACGCGATTTTTAAGCGTTGTCTATGATTTGAGTAATGTGCTATCCCGTAACACCAACGACTCTTCTGCTGAACTAATGTATGAATATTTGGGGGTGTTACAGTTTGGTACCAGAGCTCTCGTTATAGAGAACGAAAGATTTTTAAAAACCAAGGTTTTGAATAAAACAATTCAGAATCTTTTAACTATAAACATTTTTCTCAAAATGTATAAAAATCTTTGACTATAACGGTGCCGAAGAATTCCCGAGTTACCGACAAGGCCAGACTGAGAAGTGTTATTTTAATATATATATATATATATATATATATATATATATATATATATATATATATATATATATATATATATATATATATATATATATATATATATATATATATATATATATATATATATATATATATATATATATATATATATATATATATATATATATATATATATATATATATATATATATATAGATATATATATATATATATATATATATATATATATATATATATATATATATATATATATATATATATATATATCTATATATATATATATATCTATATATATATATATATATATATATATATATATATATATATATATATATATATATATATATATATATATATATATATATATATATATATATATATATATATATATATATATATATATATATATATATATATATATATATATATATATATATATATATATATATATATATATATATATATATATATATATATATATATATATATATATATATATATATATATATATATGTATATATATATATATATATATATATATATATATATGTATATATATATATATATATATATATATATATATATATATATATATATATATATATATATATATATATATATATATATATATAACTTGGATTATATATATGATGTAATTCGATTACATGATTGTTTGATGATTATTTTAATATTTATATGAGGTATTTATACGACGTAGATTGTCACAAGAAACCCTAACTCCCCTAGCAAATCGATCGAAGCTATTCCCATAGAAATTCCAGCTATTCATGATCTAAACCAAGTTGTGGATATTTATGATCCCAACAAAATGGTTGAGATTCGTAGAAATTTTGATAGTAGTTGATTATGATCTTGAAGAAGAATTGGCGAGATTAAATCGGATATCGATGTCATGAAGATCTTTCCTTTTAGAGTGGAGTCTGACAAAACCTTACTACCTAGAAAGATTTCATCTGATTCGGTGCCACCCAATTCTTAAATTTGAAATCGAAAGGGTGAATGTTGCACATGAGGCTGTCATTAGAACCATTACCCAAAAGCTCATGCCACTAGTACCTTTCCGAGAAGTCTAATTGAATGTGTGAGTCATTTCATACTAGTGACTCATTTGATAACTACTGTTGTAAGAGCTATAGGATTGGAAATTAAGTGTTGTTCATATCGAGCTTTTATTTCCCTTTCAAGGTCTAAGAATAAGGTTGAAAGTATTGGAGAATGAGGTAGGATATCGCATTGAGTATGATTTGGTTGAAACATGAATAAAGTCAGATTTAACTCGTATGGAATATGAGATTGTTAATAGGAAGTCGTTAAGTCCTGTGATTGAAATATAAGGTTTTAAATGATTGTTGGTTCGTGTTAAGGGTTGTTCCTAGGCCATTGTCCAATGACGAGGATGCCCAATGTCCAAGAAATAAATTAAAGAAATCTTCTTCTGAATTGGGACCGATGGATCTTCTGGGACATGTGGAACACCTAATGACTCTTGTAGATTAGTATTCATTGTGGTATCTTTTAGAAATCCCTAACTTAACTGAGACATCAGTTGGTAGGATGAGTTTTTGGAATTGTATGACATGGCAACACGTAATGTGTTACGGTACAATTTTGACTTGTTTGTGATTAATGAAAAGACTACCTTTGATTGCTAAATTTTACGTGTATCGATGCTATCTATCTTTTATTGCTTCATCCTAATGTTCGCATTAGTGATGCAACCATTGAGCAAGTACTCATCTTGATTTGAGTTACGTTGTAGATTATTCTCTTTGTATTTCTGAGTGCCATCGAGGTCATGAACCTCATGATTATTTGGATAACCTCATCTCCTATCATATTGTAGTTAGTTCTTGATGAACAACTTTTCATCACTCTTTTGCAGATCACTCATTGTTTTTATAAGTTAAAACAATATTCCTTGAGAAAAATTGAACTTTCATCACCATATGGATTATTCAAAGTGAGATTTATAAGTAATCGTTATCAAAATAAAGTTGTTTGTCAAACACCTTGGAAAACTTAATTGTTTCCATAGCAAAGAACGTCTCTGTAAATTCATTTTGATTCTTATTCAAGAATTAAGCATAAAAAAAATTATTATAAACATGATGATAAAATTTTGACGAACTTAGTATTGCATCGTGAATCTTAAAATTGTATATAGTTGCGCGCCTACATACAATTTGGAAGGGACCATGCAAGGCTGATTAGTAGTCACCATGAAATTGTTAATAAACATTACATTTTCTTTGTAATTGTGAAAAATTAGATTTTATGAGATCTGCAAGAAGTGCAAAAATAGGGACATAGTTAGGGACACCTACATATGTGCCCGTACTATTTATTCTTCTAAAACGAATTTAATCATCTGTGGAAATTGTCTTATTTGACAATTACCTCCCCTTCTTATCCGATTCTCTCATGGTGAGATTCTTTGGAAAAGTATTTTATTGTTGAGTATTGATACCCGAATGGATGTATCGACGTTCCTATCATTAATTTCGATTAGATTTCATTTGAATGACATGGGTAACGATCCAAGGAGCTTTCGAATGCATACTCAATTCATGAAAACATGGAATATATTAATATTCGTTAGTGTTTTCATCTTTATCTGATTTGAAATTCTCTCGCGTAAATTATGCGTTGACCTTACTCTTTTAATGTTAGCTATGTCTCCATATATCCTTGAATTTGTGGAGGATTATGAGTTATTATTAGTCTTTTGAGAAGTTCACATCTTATCAACGGTAATAAAACTTGAAAGTTGGTAGTGCCAGTAGAATGGATTGATTAATTATGACACGACGACATTGTCTTAATTGATGGGAACCCGTGTAAAATTCCACTCAAAAGATAAGATGTTGATTATCAAAAGTGATCTAAATAATTCTTGATGGATGACCATATCCTGCATTTAGACTTGAAATTATACCATAAATGATTATGAACTAGTCATAGATCTTGTAATCTAGAAAGAACTTAAAGTAAATTGAATGAAAGATGTTCCTGTTATTTAAAACTTTCTGAGGTAATTACTGATGAATTACCTAGACTTTCGCCATAATGTCAAGTTGAATTTGGAATTGATTATATTCCCGGTGTTGTACCTGTAGCATGTGCACTATACTTCAGCACCATCCGATTTAAAAGAAATACCGTACAACTCAGCTATTTGTCGGAGAAAGCTTTTATTCTACCAAGCTCGTCATCATGAAGAGCTATGGAGTTATCATTCCTTATGTTTGTTGAATTACCGTGAACTAGGTAAATTGATGATCCAAATCTATATCCACTACCCAAGATGATAGATTTGTTCGATCATTTACAAGGTTCTAGCGTATATTCAAGATTTGATCCACGGCATGGTTATCATCAATTTCTCGTCCGCGAAAAAGATTATCTATTCCAATCACTACATCCAGAACTTGTAATAAATATTATGAGTTTCATATTATGTTGTTTGGATCGACCAATGCACATGTAGCATCCATAAATTGGCGAATCACGTGTGTAGGCTGTAATTTGATAAATTCATGCTTGTGATCATTAAGGACCATCTGTTTGTTTATAAAAATAGTAAAGAGTTAATAATCATTTATAGATTGCCGTGAATTGGCCGAGCAATGAAAATCTGTACCTTGAATATTTAACATATGATTTAAGGCTTAATCCTTTTCATTAAATGACCGTGTAATTAATGGTAATGAAATCTATATTGACTCTTCAAAGATTAGAGCCATTAAGGCTTTGGGATATACCAACAAGAAAGTGA
The DNA here is from genome assembly GCA_025667525.1 of Glebionis coronaria. Lineage (NCBI taxonomy): Eukaryota > Viridiplantae > Streptophyta > Magnoliopsida > Asterales > Asteraceae > Glebionis > Glebionis coronaria. The sequence goes on from JANFOE010001833.1 coordinate 216,770, forward strand.
AAAAATGTTTTGACAAATATTTATCAAAGGATTTATAAGGAATCATTCCTTTATACCCAGAACATTTAACTAAACTCCTTTAGGGGTAAATGTTTGTGCATACCTCAAGACAACCTAAGAGGGATTGAGGAAACCATTTAAAACCATGACTTAAAATTTGAAACGACAATTTTTGCTTGTCAACTAAGAAAATTTTGACCAAAGTATAAACAAAAGATTTTTCAAACATTTACAAAACTTATTAACTATTTTTGATAAATAACCAAAAAATCGTGTTAATTAAATTCAAGATTTATTTTGAACATTTTTCTATAATTAGACAAACTGAGAAACTTGAAAAATTTTTACGATTACGTTTTATAAAAATTAAATAATTATGATTTAATTACTTGTAATAACTATCGACGCTTTAGACGTCGGATTGAGCAAAACTGATAAAAATGATAGTTGAGACGAAACTAAAACTTAGAAAATATGAAGAAATAAATTTTGAATGCATACGGTCATGATATTTATTTCATCAGGAAAGGTGAATGTAGACACTGACACATTATGTAGAAAGGATAAAGAACAATTAGGATGTGTTCCTTAGTAATGACTGTGCAAAATAAATTGCCGAACAATTTAAAAATAGCCGATGCTTGTAAAAAGGATAATATAGATAATAAAAGGGTTTCGCGGCTAATGTGAACCATTAGAATTGAGAAACCGACGGTGTTAAATGTTTTAAAGGCCACTTGTGGTTGCCTAAATATGGAGATTTTGAGATTTAGTCATGTTGGAATCTCATAAGATTAAGTATTCTTTTCATGCCATTTCTGATTTAACATATCTTTATTTTAGGAAGTTGTACTGATGGCAAATTATGAAGGCATACATCGCCTCATACATTAGTAAACGTCTAACTATTGCAAAGGTCATCATTTGAATTTGATTCGATTTGGGTCATCGTCGACAGACTGACCAAATCTGCTAATATCATTCCTGTTAATGATAGATTCTCGATGAAGGAATTGACTCTTTTGTATTTAAAGGAGTTGTGTAAACATAGTGTGCCTGTATCGATCATCTCTATCAAGATCCTCGCTATGCATCGAATTTCTAGAGATTTGCTCAGAATTAATTGGGAACGAACCTTGATGAGAGTACTGTTTACCACCCCAAATCAAAGGGATGAGGTAAAGTAACGATACAAAACACTAGAAGTGTTGTTTTATGCTTGAATAATTAACCTTTGGTAATAAATCGTATAATCGTTTTCCTTTGGAGAGATTATCATTGATAATTTTCGTATTAGGATCGAGATTGAATCTTGTGAGGGTCTATATGAGAGCATCTGTAAGCAGGAGTTGGGATGAAGACACCCGACATACATCCATTGTGAGTTGGACATGTTTTTTAGGTTTAAGGTTGCCTATGATGACAAACCTAACATTACAAAATACCCGATCCATGAAACCTGAAATGATTGTTGAAATTAGGATTTGATTATTGACTACCAGTAGTGGGCAGGAGATTATGTGAATATGAAATGTAGATCTTGAAGTGCCGAGTGGGTAGCGAAGTTATGCCAAAAATTTTCACCATGGAAAAGTGAATTGATGATCTGAAAGATCATGGGAAATAAGTCCCCGTTGTATGGGACCATTGAGATAATGTAAAAGTTGGTTTGACAGGCATATAAGCTAGATCTAACCTAGGACTTCAAGGGCTGCGTGAATTATGTTTCGTATATCGAACTTGATAAAATGTCTATCAAGTGAAAATCTGATTGTTTCTTAGTGAAGTTTAGATTGGCGAAAAGTTGCATTCATCAAAAACCCGTGAACATCATGGATAGAGAAAGTAAGTCAACATTAAGCCTGATCGTATTCCCGTAGTTATGTTTGATGAAACTCGCGTATTGTAATGAATTACACATGTGAGAAAAGACCCAAGGTGGAGGAAATACCCACGTGGCTTTAACTCTATAAGAAGCGAGTAGTAAGATAAATCGATATTTGAGGACAAAGATCCTGTTTAGGGGTAAATGCTGTGACAATCCATCAATTTATGGTCGATATTTTATTCTCAATTATTATTTAAAAACATTATTTTAATGTTATATTATGAACTCACTCATTTTTGGGAAGAAATTTGGGTTTACGTCTTGAAGTAGCATCGACTATGTATAAACCGGAGGACTCTACGTTACGTGCTTACGTTTACATACACTGTTTTTGGTGACAGTCTGACAATTCAGGAAATAAATTTATCCGTGAATATTATTTTGGGATTTTAAATTTGTGTTGGTTCATAAACTCACAAATTTACGAGAAGAGATTAGGAATTACATTCATAATTTAACGTCCTTTACGACTAAACCGGACACCCTAGGATTACGTATTTACGTTTTTGAACTCTTTTTTGATGAGACAATTTTTATTAGATTCGTTTTGTGCTGTTGATTCATAATTTATAAAAACGTTTTTCGTAAAAACGACCCGAGGGCACGTAAATCGAGGAAACTAGAATCGAGGAGTACCCATAAATTAATGGGGATGAGACAAGTTTACACTTGCCCACCCTCATAACAAGTGGCGGCAAGCTTCAACAACACACCTCATGTGTGTCAAGCTTAAACAAGCCTATAGGACACTTGTCCTTCAAGCTTGTTAAACCAACTACACATCACAAAACCACTAACAAGCAAACTAGCTACTCTCATTCAACACATGCAAAGTTTCCATTTTATCTCTTCCTCTCTCTATGTTGCCGTCCCTCATCACAAACAAAACACCCATTTGATCTTGATTTAACCATAAATCATATGTTATTTACACATATGATGGAAACCTTTTGAAGCTCTATTGATTGGTGGTGATTTTAACATCCAAAGTGAAGATTTGTTGGTGTCCTAGGGCTGATTTTCCACAAGGGGTTCTTGAAGATTGGTGATCTTGAAGTTGATATTGGTGTACCACAAGTTTTGCCAACAAAAGTCAAGATTGATCTTAACTTTCATAATCTTGGTGGCAACAACATCATTCTTCCCATTTCCTTGTTATTTTTGTAAATGTAAATTGTATTTTCTTTCTTGATGTATATGTATATGATGATATATGATGATAAAAATATTATGTGGGGATCATGTGTTGATAAACTTGGTTAAAAAGATTGAAAACTACATGTAAAAAGGTTAAAATCATGCTTAAATTAGTAGGCTGTATAAAATAGTAAAGAAACTTATGTTAAATTGTTAAAATGGCATAGATGAATTAATATACAGTAAGTTATAAGACTTGTACACATGTGAGAGTTGGCCATACAATGGAATCTTTATAATGAGTGAGATATGATCAAAACAATATTGAAGTACAAATCTGAGTAGTCTGTTTTGGACGGACTGTTAGGGACATTTAGAAATAGATTGAGCAGTAGTTAAAGCTGAGTTAATTGTAGCACATAATATGTAGTTTATGTCACCCAAAAATGAGCTTCTATCTCCTTGTAGAACTCAAGATATGATAAAAATAATGAAAGTGAAAATAATAATCAGATTTATAAAATAAAAGTATATAATATAATATTAGCACTCAAGTAAATATAATATAAAATGTATACTTAAAATCCACTAACTTATATATTACATATAAATAAGTATGTACATTAATAAATAAATGAGATATTCTTTAAAAATGGCAATTTGATAGGTTTTATAAGTTATAAAACTATAAACATGAGTTTTACGTCATTTTCGGCTAAAACCGTAAAATTAACGTTTTCGTCAATTAAAACTCAGATGGTCGGAACCGTGTAATATAAACTTTCTATAACTCATATACTGATGAATAAGTACATATTACAAGTAAAAATCGATAAAACCCGAGCTTTATAACATATGGACATTAACGGGCCAAATTAGCCTTATTGGACTATTAATCCAACTAATTTGGCTAAACACTAATGGACTTACTCTTTGGGCTTAACCCATTTGGGCCCAACATTTAAGTATAGGGATGATGTTAAAATAATAATTGGACTATTATAATGTAATGGGCTTATAATGGGCTTATTGGGCCATAACAAGTAAAGAAGTTAAACTAGTGAAACTAGTATAAAAATTTACCAACACATAACACTATAATGAGTGAATAAAGATGTACAATCCCACTTGATCATCATCATATTTATAAAATCATCATATGTATACATAGCTATTATTTTTATAAAGTCATTGGACAAAAGTCTAAGACCGTGTATTATTTGTCTAGGTTTCCGTGATTAAAGCACGTACTGTACATCCAAATCGCCGATAACCCGCCTTTCCCAATCAACGTGAGTTCATAGCCTCACACTCTTGTAAATGTTTTTATGAAATGTTTTATAAACCCGTGAGGGAGATAACATGTTAGTTTTAATAAAATAGGACACCAGTTGTCCGATTGTTTGCTTATTTATTTGGACCCTGATAATTGTATGACCCAATGAATAATTGTATGTGTAACACTCTCAATTTTTCGTATCGGTACAGCGGAAGGGTCTTTCAGAGTGTTACGTGATAGCACAATAACTCCAATCATAGACAACACATAAAAATGGTTGTACAAGGTTTAACATACATTCATTCGATAAAAAGTTTTAAAGTGTACAACAGGTCCCAAATTATACAGGTCATTAAGTTTACAAAACATAGATCGAATGAACATTTTTAATATTATATGGGCCATCAGAGTCGATCTCCATCCGGATTACCTTCAAGCACCTGAGATAAAAACATGCGAAAATCATATCAGCGAATGCCGAGTGAATTCATAGAGTTTAATAAAAACCGTTATATGAAACAATCATTTAAAATCAGAACACAAGTATAATATCGGAAGTAAGTCCTCATATTGCTAGTCAGGCAATATATAAATCAAGCATACATCTTAAACCGTCCATGAGACCGTAGTCTCTATATTACCATGATAGGTAATATTTTCATCGTTATTAGCGTCGTATCATATCGGATATTTAGATTATATAGGATTATTATTAGGCGCATGACATTGTAACCTTACTATGAAAACAGCGGGCCGCGAACCCGACAAACAATTTGCCCATCTAAGTTAGCGTGTCGTCACAAAAATCACGCTATGGAATCTTTTCATACATAAATTCGCTTACCAATCAATGTGGTACGACGGGGATCAACCGTCAAGGCGCGAACTGGGGTGATCGTCCCCAAATAGTACTATCAAATGCATAAGCGTCTACCAAATCCCGGTAGTTCACAATTCATGCTAATGGGACTTTAAGTGACATAACCTAACTACTAATAATCCTTTTAGTCTCGTTTATAGGGTCATAGCATCATTCGGGTCCATATCATTAAGCATACCATCGGGACTACTTGTGTTCTATTTTTATCAAAATCTAGCATGTTATCTCCCTCGCGGGTTTACAAATCATTTTATAAAACATTTAAAAGAGTGCGAGGCTATGAACTCACGTTGATAATGATAGGCGGATTATCGGCTACGGGCGTGCTTCGGTCACGGAAACCTATATAAATAATAATCGGTCTTAGACTTTGTCCAATGACTTTTATCAAAATAACAATATACATATGATGATTTTGTACATATGATGATGATCAAGTGGGTTTATATATCCTTGTTTACTCATTTAGTGTTTACGTTTTGGTAACCTTTTACTAGTTTACTAGTTTTACCTATTAACCTATTTTAAGTCCATTAAGCTTAGTATAAGTTCTTTAACTTGTTTTAATCCATTTTATACCTATATTATCAGTATATATACTTTCCATGTTGGGCCCAAATGGGTTAAGCCCAATAAGTTCTTTTTATATGTATTTATCTTATTTAGTCCAATTATTAGTCCAATTATTAGTCCAATATGCTTAGTTAGCTCGTTAATGTCCGTATGTCCTATAGTTCGGGTTTTATCGGTTTTTGCTTGTATTAGTTACTTATATATCATTATATGACTTTTATAAACTTTACATTAGACGGGTTTAATCGTCTAAGTTTTAATTGGCGAAAAACGTTAATTTTACGGCAATAGCCGAAAAAGTCGTAAAAATCAAGTTTATAGTTTTTATTACTTATAAGTTTTATTCCACTACCATTTATATAATTTATCCATTTAATTAACCTTTTACATATTTATATAAATAAGTTTCATAAGTTAGTGGGTTTTTATTTTATATTTTATACAATAAAATTTGAGTGCTTATATAATAATAATAAACATTAATTCTCAAAATCTGATTTTTATTTTCATGTTCACCATTTTTATCATATCTAGAGTTCTATAATGAATTAGAAGCTCATTTTTGGGTGACATGTTCTTTCTATTATGTGCTACATTTAACTTAGTTATAGCTACTGCTCATTTTAAGTTTATCTTGCCTTAACAGTCCCTACAAAACTGCTTATTCAGATTAAAACACCCAACTTGTTTTGATCATATCTCACTCATTATATTGATTCCATTGCATGACCAACTCTCACATGTGTATAACATCTTGTACTTACTGTAAATGGATCATACCATGCAAGTTTATCAGTTCAAGTTTTAGTTATATACTGTGTTTATACAGCCAACTAAATAAGCATGATTTTAGCCTCATTTCTTATAGTTATTAACCTTTTTAAGCATATCTATCAACACTTGATCCCCATACAACATTTTTATCATCATATATACATCATATACATATACAATAATAAAGAAAATACATTTGTTCTTTACAAAAATAACAAGAAAAAATGGAGAGGATGATCTTCTTTACCAACCAAGTTTATTTCTTGTTTTTGGAAGACAAGAACTTGATGAACACCACAAGTAACTCCAAGATCATCAAACACCAAGAACAATAGTTGAGAAATCAGCCCTAGTACACAAGCAAATCACCTCTAATGTTGTTAATATGGCCACCAAATGATCAAGGCTTCAAGATAACTCCATGATAGAGCTAGTAAACATGTATTTCATGGCTAGAAAAGATCAAAAGGGGTGTTTGTAGCTTGAATATGGACGGCAAGGGTGAGAGTTTTTTTGAGAGGATTTGTGTTGGTTTGCATGTAAGTAAATGGTGGTGTGTGTAGTAGCTAATGGTTTTGACTAGGAAGTGGAAAGTGTAAGCTTAAAGATTAAGCTAAGTTACACTTGTAAGTATTTAGCTAACATGATGCCACATATGGTTGTGGTGTCATGTTAGCGCCGTCCCATATAAGCTAGTAGGGTGGGACAATGTATTTTGTCCCATCTCACTAGTTTACGGGTATTCCTCGATTCTAGTTTTCTCGATTTGCGTGCCCTCGGGTCGTTTCACGAAAAATGTTTTTATAAATTATGAATCAACGTCACAAAACAAATCCAATAAAAATTGTCTCATCAAAAATGGAGTTCAAAAACGTAAATACGTAATCCTAAGGTTTCCGGTTTAGTCGTAAAAGACGCTAAATTATGCACGTAAGACCAAATTTAAATCCGTAAATTGTGAGTTCGTCAACCAACACAAAAATAAGTTTCAAAATATTATACGAGAAAATATTTCACTACCTGAAAATGTTAGATTGTCACAGGTTTTCCTCCTAAAAGGGATCAACGTCCTCGTGATCCATTTCATTTGGATGTCCGTTTCTTATTGAAATCGAAGAGGTGCTGATATTTCTTCCACATTTCATCCTCTCGTTCCCAAGTATACTCCGGTCCATGCTTTGAAATCAATCGGATCTTGACAATAGGTATCCGACTTTGTTTCAGTTGCTTTACCTCACGATCCATAACCTCTATGGGTTCTTCGATAAAATGCAATTTCCCATCTATTCGAACCTTACCTAACGGAATTTTCTCATCACTCACTGCTAGACATTTTTTCAGATTAGATACATGGAATGTGTTGTGAACACCATGAAGTTCTGGGGGTAACTCTAGTTTGTAAGCCACCGGACCTACTCTAGATAAAATCTTAAAGGGTCCAATATAACAGGGATTCAATTTCCCTCGCTTTCCAAATCTTATAACGCCTTTCCATGGCGATACTTTCAACATTACTCGGTCACCCACTTTAAACTCCATTGGCTTCCGCCGCACATCCGCGTAACTTTTCTGTCTATTACGGGCAATCAACAACCTATTCTTAATCTGAACTATCATCTCCGTAGTCTCCCGGATCAATTCCGGTCCCGTGAGCTGGGTATCCCCAACTTCACTCCAACATACAGGAGATCTACACTCCCTACCATACAAAGCTTCAAATGGTGCAGCCTTAATACTAGAATGGTAACTATTGTTATACGAAAACTCTTCTAACGGCAAATGTTTATCCCAATTCTTACCAAAGTCTAACACACAAGCTCTCATTATATCTTCCAGTGTTTGTATTGTCCTTTCACTCTGCCCATCAGTCTGGGGGTGATAAGCAGTGCTCATGTCGAGATTCGTTCCCAAAGATCTTTGGAGAGATTTCCAAAAATTCGATGCGAATCTAGGATCTCGATCTGAAATGATCGATACAGGCACTCCATGTTTTCATACTACATTCTCAAGGTATATACGAGTCAGCTTCTCCAGTGAGAACTGCTCTTTAACCAGAATGAAGTGTGCTGATTTGGTCAGTCTATCGACAATGACCCAAATCGAGTTGTTTCCAGATGATGTTCTAAGAAGCTTGGTGATAAAGTCCATCGTAATTTGCTCCCACTTCCATTCAGGAATCTTTGGTTGTTGAAGTAGTCCTGATGGCTTTTGATGTTCAGCTTTGACTCTAGCACAAGTCAAGCATTGAAGAACATACATAGCTATGTCAGATTTCATATTCGGCCACCAGTACAACTTCTTCAAATCATGGTACATCTTATCAGATCCCGGATGAATGGAATACTTAGATTTATGGGATTCTAACATAATTAAATCTCTTAAGCCTCCAAACTTAGGTATCCACATACGACCTCTTAAGCATTTCACTCCATCAGCTCTAACCTCTAAAGGATCTCCTTCTCCTCGGAACCCTTCATTAACAAAATTTTCCTTCTTACAAGCTTCTATTTGCGCATTTCTAATTTGCTCAGGAAAATTATTGTGCACAGTCAAGACTAGAGAACGTACCCTGATAGGCTCTCTATCCTTCCTTCTTAACGCATCGGCAACAACATTGGCTTTTCCTGGGTGATATTTTATATCACAATCATAATCACTTAACAACTCTATCCATCTTCGTTGCCTCATGTTCAATTCCTTCTGGTCGAGAATATACTGTAGGCTTTTGTGATCGGTGAATACCATACACTTGGTGCCATACAGATAATGTCTCCACAACCTAAGAGCAAAGACTACAGCTCCTAACTCAAGATCATGAGTAGTATAATTCTCCTCATTCTTCCTTAATTGCCTAGAAGCATAAGCTATCACTTTCTCTCTCTGCATCAAAACAGCTCCATAGCCTCTAAGAGATGCATCACAATACACTACAAAATCTTCACTCCCGTCTGGTAATGATAAGATCGGCGCACTACATAATTTTTGCTTCAATGTCTGAAATGCTCCATCTTCATCACTTCCCCAATGAAAGGTTTATTCTTCTGAGTAAGCTTAGTCAAGGGTTTAGCTATCAAAGAAAATTCTTTAATGAATCGCCTATAATAGCCAGTCAATCCTAAGAACTGTCGCACTTCCGTTGGCGTTGTCGGTGCAGACCAGTTCTTAATAGCTTCAACCTTTGCAGGATCAACATGAATTCCATCTTTGTTAATCACATGACCAAGAAATTGCACAGAATCTAACCAGAAATCACATTTCAAAAACTTAGCATACAACTTTTCATCCTTCAACAAATTCAAAACAATCCTTAAATGTTCTATATGTTCATCTTCATTCTTAGAATAGATCAGAATATCGTCAATAAACACAATCACAAATTTATCCAAGTAGGGCTTGCACACTCAATTCATTAAATCCATGAAAACCGCAGGTGCGTTAGTTAACCCAAATGGCATTACTTGAAATTCAAAGTGTCCATAACGAGTTCTAAATGCAGTTATAGGAATATCTTCTTCACGGACGCGAAGTTGGTGATATCCTGACCGCAAATCTATCTTAGAATACATACTAGATCCTTGCAGTTGATCAAACAAATCATCAATCCTAGGTAAAGGATATCGATTTTTAATTGTCAACTTATTCAGTTCCCTATAATCAATGCACATACGGAAAGATCCATCCTTCTTCTTAACGAAAAAGACTGGAGCTCCCCAAGGCGACGAGCTCGGTCGAATAAAACCTTTATCAGACAACTCCTTAAGTTGCTCAGATAACTCCTTTAATTCAGAAGGGGATAATCGGTAAGGCGCACGTGCCACCGGTGCAGCACCAGGAATTAAATCGATTCGAAACTCTACTTGCCTTATCGGTGGAAGTCCGGGTAAATCTTTAGGAAATACCTCAGGAAATTCACAAATAATAGGTACATCTTCTAATCGTTTCTCCCTAGACTCATTCCCGGTCACTTGAGCTAAGAACAACTCACAACCATTCCTGATGTACTTTTGGACTTTAATACATGAAACGATCTTCAAACGGGATTCACCTCGACTACCATCAATTACTAACGTCCTATTCCTAAGAGGAATCTTAACTTTCTTCTCTCCACATAAACCAATCCATACCAATAATAATATCAAAACTACCTAATTCTATCAACATCAAATCAATCAGAAAGGAATGGTTTAAGAGATTTAGAGAGCATCCTTCTAATAGCTTATTAGTTTTCACTAATTTACCATTAGCCAATTCCACCTCGTAACTGGTACTTATCTCAACAGGTTCAATGTCAATAAGGGCACTAAATTTAGTGGATACAAAACTCCTATCAGCACCCGAATCGAATAAAGCAACAACATAATGATTGTTGAGTAAAAACGTACCGGTAACGACATTCTGATCCTCTTTCTTCACCTCAATTGTTCCAAGTTGATAGATACCACCCTGGGGGTTTCTTCCAGGTACAATCGCTTTCAACTTGGGGCATTCCGATTTCCTATGACCTTCTTCATTACAGTTGAAGCAAATGGTTCCCTTCTTACACCTTTCAACCTTGTGCCCAAGCTTTCCGCAATTTCGGCACTTCCAGCAGTCGCCAGCATGCCTCTTGTTGCCACACTTAGGACATCTATCATCGTTGCGCGGTATGTTGTAGGTAAGAGCATTTTCATTCCCCTTTCTCTTGTTCTGTCGGCGATTGAAGTTCTTCCTATTGTCACCTCTATCTACACGATCACCATCTCCCTTTCTTTTCTCACCAACACGGGCTTCATCTTCCCTATCCTGAATTATCTGTCCAATGAGTTGGTAAGCCATTCGAACAGCATCATCAATGGTCAGTGGTTTAGATGACGTCACATCCCCCCGGATATTCCTGGTCAACCCTTTAATATATTGCTCAATTTGGATCTCTTCGGGTTCAACCAATCGAGGACATAGCAAGGCCAACTCATGGAATCGGTTCGTGTAACTATCAATGTCCACACCTTTCATTCTCAAATGAATCAACTCTTGTTCTAACCTAATGATCACACTACGAGGACAAAACTCCAAAGTCATCCACTTCTTAATTTCAGCCCAAGGAGTAGCATTAGCAGCATCAAGACCCATGAAATCAATTCTCCCGTTCCACCAAGTCAACGCACGACCTTTAAGAGTAGCCATATCAAAAGTCACTTACTAATCCGAAACACCGACTCAATCTTCTCGATCCACTGGCTTAGTCCTACAGCACCTTCAGTTCCATTAAACGGTAGAGGTTCACACTTTATGAACGTCACATAAGTACAGCCACCAACTTCAGGTGCATTAGTTCCAAGTACTCCTATATTTCCTCCAACATTAGCATTCACATTCACATTAGTACCGCCAATTCCACTACCGCCAACTCCACTACTGCCAGCTCCACTACCGCCAGCTTCATTTCTAGCATTTGCCATAAATTCAGTCATAGATGCGGTAACTTGCTCCGTAATAATCCTACGTACATCATCCTCAGTCACAGCCTTCTTGGGCGGCATAGTTCTATAATTTCACAATTTCAAAGTATTAAGCATTCACCCAACAAGGATTCATATAATATGGGTTGAATTTATAATCAAGATACAAATAAGGCACAATATGGAATTCAAGACAAGATACATATTTCATTCGATTTGAAACAAAAGTATTGTCTTAGTTACATCCCATATCAAAGTTTAGCACTATACACACTCAAAATTCGTGCCAAGTCTACTACTAACAAGTCGGTTCAGTCAAAGCTACAAAAGCACAAAAGATACAAAGGTCACTACTAAATACAGACTGGTCTACTGAGAACCGCTAGATGGTCCATCATCCATCGTCTTCTGAATCTTCGTCGGACGATCACTAGACACATCTTCAGCTGAGCGCTTACGTATTACTCCTCTTTCAACCATGTCAATATAAAATCTACTATTCCATCCCACGGATATATTCAACTCCTTCTCAGCTTTCTCACGCATCGCATGAGCTACACTCAACTGAATCTCCATAGAATTCACCTTTCTCTTCATTTCAGCAAACTCCCCACTTTCCAACACCGATAACCTCCTAAAAGCCTCATTCAAACCACGCTCTACATCAGTCAAATCCAAACTAAGCAATTCCCGCTCTTTCTCGCCAACCTTAGCCTTCGACTCCAAATAAGCAACCTGAGTCTGAAGAACACCTAATCCAACCTCTGTCATACTACTCTTAACACGGGAAGCATCTAGATCACGTCTCAAGGCCCATGGTGCAAGACCATCAATATGAGTAGCCTCTCGAGTACTAGACGACTCTCCTATCTCACATCTACGAGTAGCAATACCATCAGTACCGTCAGGTGCATCATCATCCTCATCCTCCTCTGATTCAGAATCAGATTCAGACGATTCAGACATTTCATCCCTAGGTAACTCAACCTCAGAATCAGACAAATAAACTGGTGGGGATAAAGGCTCTCCCTCTGGAACATCGTAAGGATAAATAAGCTCAGCTTCCTCATCATAATCGACCTCAACATCTATACCTACATCCTCCTCGACATCCTCGTCATCAATCTCATCATCTAAATTATCCAACCCAATCTCCTCATCATTCTCTATATCAACATTCTCAATCTCATTCTCTACCAAGTCAACCTGAGGGGCAATCTGATCTCCTAGTCCTAACTCGGGCTCGGGATCCTCAAATGGTTCCTCCTCATCATCCATATCCTAATCTACTAAGTCTAAATAAGGATCATCATCTACATTAGGTTCATGAATAGCATGGTTTTCTATAGGAATATTAGGGTCAGCCATGACAATCTACATTTATATATATCTCTCGTATTAGGATAACATACTAGTTAAACAATTACATAATGAAATCACGATATATACATATATATAAATTAAATTATATATATATATCAAAATATATATCTTCTCAATAGGGCTTGTTGGTAACGTCGGAGATCTCTGGCACCGTTATAGTCAAAAGATTTTTCAAATATTTTCTTAAATGTTCATTGTCAAAAGATTTTGAAAAGTTTTGTTCAAAACCTTGGTTTTTAAAATCTTTTGTTCTCTATTACGAGAGCTCTGGTACCAGACTGTAACACTCTAAATTTTTCGTATCGGTACAGCGGAAGGGTCTTACAGAGTGTTACGGGATAGCACAATAACTCCAATCATAGACAACACATAAAAATGGTTGTACAAGGTTTAACATACATTCATTCGATAAAAAGTTTTAAAGTGTGCAACAGGTCCCAAATTATACAGGTCATTAAGTTTACAAAACATAGATCGAATGAACATTTTTAAAATTATGTGGGCCATCAGAGCCGATCTCCATCCGGATTACCTTCAAGCACCTGAGATAAAAACATGCAAAAATCATATCAGCGAATGAAGAGTGAATTCATTGAGTTTAATAAAAACCGTTATATAAAACAATCATTTAAAATCAGAACACAAGTATAATATCAGAAGTAAGTCCTCATATTGCTAGTCAGGCAATATATAAATCAAGCATACATCTTAAACCGTCCATGAGACCGTAGTCTCTATATTACCATGATAGGTAATATTTTCATCGTTATTAGCGTCGTATCTTATCGGATATTTAGATTATATAAGATTATTATTAGCCGCATGACATTGTTACCTTACTATGAAAACAGCGGGCCGCGAACCCGACAAACAATTTGCCCATCTAAGTTAGCGTGTCGTCACAAAAATCACGCTATGGAATCTTCTCATACATAAATTCGCTTACCAATCAATGTGGTACGACAGGGATCAACCGTCAAGGCGCGAACTGGGGTGATCATCCCCAAATAGTACTATCAAATGCATAAGCGTCTACCAAATCCCGGTAGTTCACAATTCATGCTAATGGGACTTTAAGTGACATAACCTAACTACTAATAATCCTTTTAGTCTCGTTTATAGGGTCATAGCATCATTCGGGTCCATATCATTAAGCATACCATCGGGACTACTTGTGTTCTATTTTTATCAAAATCTAGCATGTTATCTCCCTCGCGGGTTTAAAAATCATTTTAGAAAACATTTAAAAGAGTGCGAGGCTATGAACTCACGTTGATAATGAAAGGCGGATTATCGGCTACGGGCGTGCTTCGGTCACGGAAACCTATATAAATAATAATCGGTCTTAGACTTTGTCCAATGACTTTTATCAAAATAACAATATACATATGATGATTTTGTACATATGATGATGATCATGTGGGTTTATATATCCTTGTTTACTCATTTTAGTGTTTACGTTTTGGTAACTTTTTACTAGTTTACTAGTTTTACCTATTCACCTATTTTAAGTCCATTAAGCTTAGTATAAATTCTTTAACTTGTTTTAATCCATTTTATACCTATATTATCAGTATATATACTTTCTATGTTGGGCCCAAATGGGTTAAGCCCAATAAGTTCTTTTTATAAGTATTTATCTTATTTAGTCCAATTATTAGTCCAATATGCTTAGTTAGCTCGTTAATGTCCGTATGTCCTATAGTTCGGGTTTTATCGGTTTTTACTTGTATTAGTTACTTATATATCAGTATATGACTTTTATAAACTTTACATTAGACGGGTTTGATCGTCTAAGTTTTAATTGGCGAAAAACGTTAATTTTACGGCAATAGCCGAAAAAGTCGTAAAAATCAAGTTTATAGTTTTTATTACTTATAAGTATTATTCCACTACCATTTTTATAATTTATCCATTTAATTAACCTTTTACATATTTATATAAATAAGTTTCATAAGTTAGTGGGTTTTTATTTTACATTTTATACAATAAAATTTGAGTGCTTATATAATAATAATAAACATTAATTCTCAAAATCTGATATTTATTTTCATGTTCACCATTTATATCATATCTAGAGTTCTATAATGAATTAGAAGCTCATTTTTGGGTGACATGTTCTTCATATTATTTTCTAAATTTAACTTAGTTATAGCTACTGCTCATTTTAAGTTTATCTTTCCTTAACAGTCCCTACAAAACTGCTTATTCAGATTAGAACACCCAACTTGTTTTGATCATATCTCACTCATTATATTGATTCCATTGCATGACCAACTCTCACATGTGTATAACATCTTGTACTTACTGTAAATGGATCATACCATGCAATTTTATCAGTTCAAGTTTTAGTTATATATTGTTTTTTTACAGCCAACTAAATAAGCATGATTTTAGCCTCATTTCTTATAGTTATTAACCTTTTTAAGCATATCTATCGACACTTGATCCCCACACAACATTTTTATCATCATATATACATCATATACATATACAATAATAAAGAAAATACATTTGTTCTTTACAAAAATAACAAGAGAAAATGGAGAGGATGATCTTTTTTACCAACCAAGTGTATTTCTTGTTTTTGGAAGACAAGAACTTGATGAACACCACATGTAACTCCAAGATCATCAAACACCAAGAACAATAGTTGAGAAATCAGCCCTAGGACACAAGCAAATCACCTCCAATGTTGTTAATATGGCCACCAAATGATCAAGGCTTCAAGATAACTCCATGATAGAGCTAGTAAACATGTATTTCATGGCTAGAAAAGATCAAAAGGGGTGTTTGTAGCTTGAATATGGACGGCAAGGGTGAGAGTTTTTTTGAGAGGATTTGTGTTGGTTTGCATGTAAGTAAATGGTGGTGTGTGTAGTAGCTAATGGTTTTGACTAGGAAGTGGAAAGTGTAAGCTTAAAGAGTAAGCTAAGTTACACTTGTAAGTGTTTAGCTAACATGATGCCACATATGGTTGTGGTGTCATGTTAGTGCCGTCCCATATAAGCTAGTGGGGTGGGACAATGTATTTTGTCCCATCTCACTAGTTTACGGGTATTCCTCGATTCTAGTTTTCTCGATTTGCGTGCCCTCTGGTCGTTTCACGAAAAACGTTTTTATAAATTATGATTCAACGTCACAAAACGAATCCAATAAAAATTGTCTCATAAAAAACGAAGTTCAAAAACGTAAATACGTAATCCTAAGGTTTTCGGTTTAGTCGTAAAAGACGCTAAATTATGCACGTAAGCCCAAATTTAAAACCGTAAATTGTGAGTTCGTCAACCAACACAAAAATAAGTTTCAAAATATTATACGAGAAAATATTTCACTACCTGAAAATGTTAGATTGTCACAGTATGACCCGATAAATGAAACAAAAATCGATTATTATTATTTAGGTTATGTCACTAAAAGTCCCATTATTGTGAACTAACGGGATTTGGTAGACTCTTATGCATATAATAGTACTATTTGGGGAAGATCACCCTAGTTCGCGCCTTGACGATTGATCCCCGTCGTGCCACATTGATTGGTAAGCGAATTTATCTATGAGAAGATTTATATAAGCGTGATTATTGTGACGACACGCTGTTTTAGATGGGCAAATGAATTTCGGGTTAGCTACCCGTTGTTTGTTATAGTAATGTAGCAATGTTATGCGGCTTATAATAATCCAATAATGAAAATACTAATGTACGAATTGAATTATAATATATTGCCTGACTAGCAATACCGGGTCTTATTACTGATATTATGTTCGTGTTTTGGTTTGACATAACCATTTTCATATAATGGTTTTTATTAAATTCTATACAACGTTATAAAACGTATTGTATGATGTTTTTACAACATTGGTTCATATAATGGTTTTGAAGGCAAAAGCCTATATTATAATTTACGATAAAGGATCCTATAAAATGTTTTTGGCCTATTTTATGGCCTACGACAAAGAATTGTACAAAATGATTTTCGGTAATAATTTTATACCAATGATATATTAATGGATTTCATTAAACTCTATGAATTCACTCGGCGTTTTTGCTGACCTTTTCTCTTAACATGTTTTATCTCAGGTACTTGAAGATAATTCTCGGGAAGACGACAAGGATTTATGGCCCGCACATAAATAAAAATTTCCATTTAAATGTTTTGTAAATTTGTATGACATATTATGACCTGAGGACCTATTTATTTTGATATTCATGAATGGAAAATGCTTTATTATTAAACGACGTGATTTTTAAGCGTTGTCTATGATTTGAGTAATGTGATATCCCGTAACACCAACGACTCTTCCGCTGAACTAAAGTATGATATTGGGGGTGTTACACTAAGTATCAAGAAAAGACCACATTCACTTGTTCCTACGGTACATTTGCCTATAAGAGAATGCCTTTTGGCTTGTGTAATGCACCGGGGACATTTCAAAGGTGTATAATGGCAATTTTCCGTGACATGATTGAGCAAACTATGGAAGTTTTCATGTATGATTTCTCTATTTTTGGAGATTCATTCACTTCTTGTCTCTCCCATTTAGACGTATGCTAAAGAGGTGTGAAGAAACACGTCTTGTTCTTAATTGGGAGAAGTTCCATTTCATGGTCAAAGAGGGGATAGTCTTGGGACATAAGATATCCAACAAAGGTTTAGAAGTGGATCGTGCTAAGATAAATGTGATTGCTAAGCTTCCCCCACCTACCACGGTGAAAGGAGTTAGAAGTTTTTTGGTTCATGCGGGATTCTATAGACGTTTCATACAAGATTTTTCTAAGATAGCTAGACCGATGACCCACCTCTTTGAAAAAGAGGCTCCTTTCATTTTCACCCAAGAGTGTTTGGATTCATTTGAGATACTTAAGGATAAGTTTACTAAGGCTCCGGTTTTGGTTTCTCCAAATTGGGAATTGCCTTTTGAGCTTATGTGTGACGCTAGTGATTATGCCATGGGGGCCGTGTTAGGAGAAAGAGTGAATGAGCATTTTCAACCTATACACTATGCTAGTAAAACCATAACGGGTGCACAACTTCATTATACCACCACGGAGAAAGAGTTGCTTGCTATATTCTATGCTTTTGAGAAATTTAGACCCTATCTTGTGCTTTCCAAAACCATAGTGTATACGGATCATTCCGCTCTCAAGTACCTCATGAAAAAGCAAGATGCTAAGCCTAGACTTTTGAGATGGGTTTTATTGCTCCAAGAGTTTTCCATTGAGATTTGTGATAAGAAAGGAGCTGAGAATTTAGCGGCGGATCACTTGAGTAGACTTGAGCATCCTTTTCAAGGAGATTTTCCTCATAAGGAAATCAATGAATCCTTTCCATTAGAGGAGCTCATGTTTATCTCTTCTTAAGAGGATGCCACCCCTTGGTATGTGGATATTGCAAACTATCTTGTGGGGGATGTGCTAATAGAGCGTCTCACTTCACAACAAAAGAAGAAATTTCTTAAGGAAGTGAAATACTACTTTTGGGATGACCCTTACCTCTTTAGGCAATGTGTGGACCAAATCATTAGACGGTGTGTAGATGGGCCCGAGGCATTTAAGATCTTAGAAGCTTGTCATAAGGGACCTACGGGTGGACATTTTGGGCCCAATTATACCGCAAAGAAAGTCTTTGATTCGGGTTACTATTGGCCTTCTATATACAAAGATACCCAAGAGATGGTGAAATTTTGTGATGTATGTCAAAGACAAGGAAAAATTACTCAACGAGATGAGATGCCACAAAACTTCATACAAGATTGTGAGATTTTTGATGTGTGGGGAATAGATTTTATGGGACCTTTTCCATCTTTTAAGGGAAATAAGTACATACTCGTAGCGGTGTATTATGTGTCAAAGTGGGTTGAGGCCAAAGCCTTACCTACTAATGATGCTCGAGTTGTAGTAAAGTTTTTGAAGAATTATTTGCTAGATTTGGTGTACCTCGGGCCATCATAAGTGATCGTGGTACTCACTTTTGTAATGATCAGTTCACAAGAGTTATGAAGAAGTATGGTGTTAACCATCGACTTTCTACCGCGTATCACCCTCAAACCAATGGTCAAACCGAGGTCACAAATCGTGGTTTAAAGAGAATTTTGAAAAGAATGGTGGGAGAGCATCGAGCTTCTTGGTCGGATAAGCTTGATGATGCTTTGTGGGCTTTTAGGACGGCTTTTAAGACACTAATTGGTTGTACTCCATATAGGCTTTTCTATGGAAAAGCATGCCACCTCCCATTCGAGTTAGAGCATAAGGCTTCTTGGGCTCTCAAGTGGGCTAACTTTTATTTAAACCAAGCCGGTTCACTTAGAAAGGAACAACTCAATGAAATGGATGAATTGAGAGGCAATGCTTATGAGAACTCATTGCTTTATAAGGAAAAGACTAAGAAATTGCATGATGCTAAGATCAAGAACCGTGAGTTCAAAGTTGGAGAGTCGGTTCTCCTCTTTAACTCAAGGTTGAAACTCTTTGCGGGCAAGCTTAAGTCTAGATGGTCCGGTCCATTCACTATTGCTCAAGTATTTCCATATGGAACTATTGAGTTATCACAACCCGATGGTCAAAATTTCAAAGTGAATGGTCACCGTGTTAAGCACTATTTTGGGGAGGACATTTCTGTAGATATGGTCCAAGAGATCCCCATTTTCCCCATTAATTAATTCATTATAGGAAAAGTCGAGCTAGAGACTCCTTAAATCAAGCTTGAATAACTAGGTTTAGAGTTTTTAGACTTAGAGTGTTGTAGGTTCGAAATAAGGATATAGAGTTGATGAGAAGTGTAGGGGAGACCTTCCTTTTGTCTTC
Source organism: Glebionis coronaria (assembly GCA_025667525.1). Lineage (NCBI taxonomy): Eukaryota > Viridiplantae > Streptophyta > Magnoliopsida > Asterales > Asteraceae > Glebionis > Glebionis coronaria. The sequence goes on from JANFOE010001833.1 coordinate 236,925, forward strand.
ATGTTATTTGTAGTGTTGCTCACTCATCACGTGCTTTGGAGCTTATGGAGGAGGCCCTTGTATCCGGTTCACTTTGTTACTATTGTGATTTTTCATAGACACGTTGTGCTTAAAAAATGAATTCACTATAGTTGATCTTTTCTTAGCTTGGGTTAAGCAAAGTCTATTCATTGTCATAAGTGTAGGGGAAGTTTATACTTCCATGCTCTTAAACATTGAGGACAATGTTTAGCTTAAGTGTATGGGGGTCTTCTATCGAGGTACCCTTACCTAGACTTTGTCATTGACCTTCATGATAATATGGAAAATTAATTTTCCAAACATTTTTAAAATTTTTGATCTACTTTGGCCACAAAAAATATGCATTCATAATATTTTGCATCAATCATTTTTCATTTGCATAACACATTTGCATTGTATATTTTTCCTCTTTTAATTTTCATCAAAAATATATAAAAAGAAAAAATATAATAAGGACATGGTTTAAAAAATTTAGATTTCTTTAACATATTAGGCCCGCCATGGATACTTTGACTCAACTCGAGTTTGCTTATCTAAGCTTACTCTAGCTAGTATCCTTAACCATGTAGTCCTTCATTGGTCTTTTAGGCTAAGCATCCACGACTCTCATTATTTGAGATTTTAAATTTGTGGAGAATGGGAAATGATAGAGTTGAAGCAAGTATAAAAGGGATAGATAAACTTCATGATAATTACTTGTGGCTAGACCCTTCTCTTATTTACCTCTATTTTCTTCGCATGTATTTATGTTAATAAATAATCAAGAACGGTTTTAATCGGTTTGTAGTCTCTTATGCATTTTTGACTAATCATTCATGGTTGGTATAAGTACGTCTTAAGATTCTAAGTTAGAACGTTTTATGTGTACTAGACTTATGTCATGCTTAATACTTAGCGGGTGTTTTTCCTTTTATTATTTTCAATTTTCTTTGTGAGGAATAAAGAAAAAAACAGCGGCTTACAAAAAAAAATGAGTGGCTAGAAAAAAAGAGAAAAAGAAAAAAGAAAAGAAAAAAATAATTATACAAGACTCCCAAGCGGGGCAGTGAAGTGTTAATAATAGTAACTATTAGATTCCAATATTACCTTGACGGGTTGCGGGGATTTAATAGTTGCTCCAATCCAATATTACCTTGACGGGTTGCGGGATTGAAGATCCAAAGTCTCAAAAAGGCGGCAGATGTAAACTATTGCATGAGATTTATTTTTCTTTCTTTAGCGAGTGTGTAGCTACTTATTAATGCATGACATGAGGATTTTACACATAAGGCGAATGACTTATTGTGGATTTGCTCTTAGCTAATCCGGTGGTCTAGGTGGGTGGTGGATGATGGTAGCCATTGTTGAGAGAGAGAGAGAGAGACGAGAGGTTGTATGTGAAAGATAGAAAATGTATGAAACTAAGGAATGAAAACACAAGCAACACCCCTCCTTGGAAGCCTAGGAGGGGTATATATAGCCACACACCAAACACTTAACTATACATTTTACCTAGTCTAGTCTAAGCGTGTATGACTATGATAGCTAATAGGAATTCTTAAATGTCGTCACATAAAGTGAATTTCCAACAATCTTCCCCCATGGGAAGACGTGCAGAATTCCTTACAATATTTTTCCTAACAATTACATAATGATTAAGAACAAGAGCTTTCATGTGCTGATGATGTCTTCTAAGGCCTTTGACTTCAAAACGACTCATCTTTAAGTAACTTGTAGTAGAAATACTGTAACGGCACGAGCTAAGTAATCCATATACTTTTGGTTAAGGATAAGCTTCTGAATTAACTTCCCCCTAATTCATGCCACATAAACTTGATGTAGAAGCTTTTAAATAGCTTCCCCCTAAACCGACAATCATCGTAAGCAACTTCAAAGCTTTCAATAAAGCTTAGAATGATTAAGCGCACAGCGGAATCTGTGACAATCCGTCAATTTATGGTTGATATTTTATTCTCGAGTGTTATTTAAAAACATTATTTTAATGTTATATTATGAATTCACTTATTTTTGGGAAGAAATTTGGATTTACATCTTGAAGTAGCATCGACTACGTCTAAACCGGAGGATTCTACGTTACGTGCTTACTTTACATACACCGTCTTTGGTGACAGTCCGACATTTCAGGAAATAAATTTATCCGTGAATATTATTTTGGAGTTTTAAATTTGTGTTGGTTCATAAACTCACAAATTTACGAGAAGAGATTAGGACTTACGATTTTAATTTAACGTCCTTTACGACTAAACCGGAAACCTTAGGATTACGTATTTACGTTTTTGAACTCCGTTTTTGATGAGACAATTTTTATTAGATTCGTTTTGTGCTGTTGATTCATAATTTATAAAAACATTTTTCGTAAAACGACCCGAGGGCACGCAAATCGAGGAAACTAGAATCGAGGAGTACCTGTAAATAATTGGGGATGAGACAAAAACAAGTTTTGCCCCACCCCCAACACATGGGACGGCCACAAAACTCCACAACACCAAGGAGGTGTCAAGTTGCAAGATAAATGCTTACACTTGTAAGCTAAGCTTACAATGTAAGCTACACTATCTACCTAAACACAAAACCACTAGCCATTACCATTTCCTTCATTTCCTAACATGCAAAAACAACTTTCTCTCCCTTTTTCCTCTCATTTTGTCGTCCCACTTCACCCTTAAACCACCATCATTGATCAAAATCAACCATGAAATCTTACGTTATTTACACACATGATGAAGCCCTTTTGAAGCCTTATTGATTGGTGGTGATTATAACATACAAGGAGGAGTTTCTATGGAGTCTTAGGGCTGATTTTACACAAGGAGTTCTTGAAGATTGGTGGACTAGAAGATGATGTTGGTTTATCACAAGTTTTGCCATCAAATCCAAGCCTTGATCATAACCTATATCATCTTGGTGGTATAAAGATTGTTATTCCCATCCTCTTTTTATTTTGATTATGTAATCATGTATTTTCTTTCCTATTGTATATGTATATGATGAATATATGATGATAAAAATATTGTGTGGGGATTTGGTGTTGATAATCATGGGTAAAAAGATGAAAAACTATATGTAAAAGTGGTTAATCTTGCTTAATTTAGTAGGCTGTATAAAAAAAGTAAATAACCATGTGATGAACTGATAAAATGGCATAGATTAATGGATATACAGTAAGTAATATGTCTTGTACACATGTGAGAGTTGGCCATACTATGGAATCATTATAATGAATGAGATATGATCAAAACAAGTTTAGAGTACCAATCTGAATAGTCAGTTTTGGACGGACTGTTAAGGATATTTAGATTTGGATTGAGCAGTAGCTAAAGCTAAGTTAATTGTAGCACATATCATTTAGTTTATGCCATAAAAATTTGAGCTTCTATATCCTTGTAGAACTCAAGATATGATAAAAATGGTGAAAGTGAAACTAAAAATCAGATTTGTGAAATTAAAGTATAATAGTATTATATAAACACTCAAATAAAAATAGTATAAAATGTGAATTAAAACCCACTAACTTATATAATACATTTATATAAATATGTATAAGGATAAATAAAATGGAAATCTTATAAAAATGGTAGTTTGATAAGTTTTATAAGTTATAAAACTATAAACATGATTTTTACGACTTTTTTGGCTATTACCGTAAAATTAACGTTTATCGCCAATTAAAACTTAGACGATCAAACCCATCTAATGTAAACTTTTATAAACTCATATACTGATATATAAACATATATAACAAGTAAAAACTGATAAAACCCGAACTATATAACATACGGACATTAACGGGTTAAGTTAACGTTATTGGACTAATAATACAACAAAATGGGCTAAAACACTTATAAACTTATTTATTGGGCTTAACCCATTTGGGCCCAACATGTAAAGTATAAATACTGATAATACAAGTATGAAATGTATTAATACAAGTTAATAAACTTATAATAGGCTTATTGGACCTAAAACACGTAAATAGGTAAAACTAGTAAACTAATAAGAAGTTACCAATACATAAACACAAAAATGAGTGAATGAGAATATATAAACCCACTTGATCATCATATATATATAATAATCATATGTATACATAATTGATATTTTTATAAAGTCATTGGACAAGAGTCTAAGACGAGTATTATTTGTCTAGGTTTCCGTGATTGAAGCACGTACCGTACATCCGAATTGCCGATAACCCGCTTTCCCACATCAACGTGAGTTCATAGCCTCGCACTCTTTTAAATGTTTTTACGAAATGTTTTATAAACCCTCGAGGGAGATAACATGTTAGTTTTTATGAAATAGGACACAAGTTGTCCCGATTGTTTGTTTATTGATTTGGACCCGAATGATTGTATGACCCGATGAATGATTAAATGACCCGATAGATGAAATGAAATGGATTATTAAAGTTAGGTTATGTCACTAAAAGTCCCATTAGCATGAATTGTGAACTACCGGGATTTGGTAGACGCTTATGCATATAATAGTACTATTTGGGGACGATCACCCCAGTTCGCGCCTTGACGGTTGATCCCCGTCGTGCCACATTGATTGGTAAGTGAATTTATGTATGAGAAGATTTACACAAGCGTGATTATTGTGACGATACGCTGTTTTAGATGGGCAAATGATTGTCGGGTTAGTTACCCGTTGTTTGTTGTAGTAAGGTAAGAATGTCATGCGGCTTATAATAATCTAATTAACGAAATACTGCTTTAAGCATTGAATTGCGATATATTGCCTGACTAGCAATACAGGGTCTTATTATTGATATTATGTTCGTGTTTTGGTTTTATATAACCATATTCATATAACGATTTTTATTTAATCCATACAACGTTTTAAAACGTATTGTATGATGTTTTAACGACAATGGTTCGTGTAATGATTTTGAAGGCGAAAGCCTATAGTATGATTTTGATAAAGATTTTTATAAAATGACTTTGGCTATTTTATGGCCTATTACGATGATTTGTACAAAATGATTTTCGGTAATAATTTTATACCGACGTTATATTAATGGTTTTCTTAAACTCTATGAATTCACTCGGCGTTATCGCTGACCTTTTCTTTTAACATGTTTTGTCTCAGGTACTTGAAGGTAATTCTCGTGAAGACAACAAGAATTCATGGCCCGCACCTAAATAATAATTTCCATTCAAAATCTTTGTAAAACTTGTATGAAATATTATGACTTGGGACCTATGTAAAATTTGATATTTATGAATGGAAATGCTTTTATTATTAAACGACGCGATTTTTATGCGTTGTCTATGATGTGAGTAATGTGCTATCTCGTAACACCAACGAGTCTTCCGCTGTATTGAGTTGTATAAATTTGGGGGTGTTACAGGATCTAACAAGCAAATCCCATCATATAACATGATAACATTGCTAAGAGGGATTGAAAGTTTGGGGCACACCAAGTAGATCAACAACTTCTCTTCTCACGCTTGAATAATTCTTCTAAATTTTTCTTCCCCCTGAGAGTTCAAGTTATGCATACTAGAAAGAATCAAGACATTTCTTCCCCCACATAGTTGATGAAAATAAATCAATCCCAAGTATGAAGCTCAAATACTGAAGTGGACACTTTATCCCATTCATGAAGTTGACATCGTAACACCAGAGTCAATCAAGTCCCGGAAATGCACATATCTTCTTCCGGAGATGCACCAGAGTCAATTAAGTCCCGGGAATGCATATCTCTCCATATAGGATAATGATGATGTTTAATTGCAACAATCAAACAATTAAACCTCGAATCAGTAGTGTACCGTTTAGAGATTGATAACGCCACGAGTTAAAACACTGATTTTCTCTGCGGCTATGACAAATGTCATCCCGGAATGTCTTCAAATCAAAAGAAGGTATGAAGTTCATCACGTGTACTCGTTGTGCGTTCAATGTGTCTTCTTCTTCCCCCTTGATGGTTTCGAAACTCGGAACCATCAATAAATCGTATGCACATGAACCTGAAATCTCGTGAGAATAATAAATAAGCAGAACTATATACTTTTGTGAGAATCAGCTGCTGATCGAAAATCTCTACTCATAAACTCTCCATGGCCATCTTTACCAACCCACGTGAAAGCAATTTGAAGTGACCACTGATAGAATGAACCAGATACATCAAACGTGAAACTGAATAAGAATCCTTCGATCTTGTGACTTAAGCTTGCACAATTGTTGAATGAGGAATGATGGAGAAATCTCTAAGTACCCTATGCATCACTAAAGAAGTCTATAAGCACAACACCTCTTGAAATTATCCACGTCGACTAAGCGCGTCACACTGAGTACAACAATGTAACCCCTTTAAGTGATAGTTATCCGAGTCATCAACCAACCACCCCGAACCCTGAAACCAGATAAACAAGTCTTCATTCTAAGATTAAGCACGAGCAAGTTATCTTTGAAGATAAAATAAATACACGCCTTCGAAAAATCCGTCTTCAACTTCACATAATTTATACCTGATCAAACAAAATCTGTAGTCACTAAAAATATACCCATTTTTCTTGGTCTCGTCAAATAAATTTTGTCACATTTGTCTCGTCACTTTGTCACGTCACTTGTTGTCTCGTCCCGCTGATGACCGAAGTATAACTTAATACACGAATTTTATTCAAAATAAGAATTTTGAGATAAAAGTTCGGATATAATGTGTATACCAATTCGTCAAACCAATTCCAACATTCGACCCATACTGATCATATATTTAGTTCAATGCCAAGCGACCATGTATCTTTAGTTAAGGGCAACACATTCACGAGGCCCATCATATGAGTCAACAAACATGGTCATGCCAAACTTATACATGGTACGTTTTCCATTTGCTAAACACTCAATATTGAGCCCCATTTAGATACCGACCACTAGAATAAACTATTCTCGGCCCATTCACTTTACACCATGACCCGATCCATCAGTTAACTTAGGGATATATATGACTCAGCGCAACCCTAAATTCACTCATAGTAATATCCGCCCCCATCTCTCTCACACCTAGTCATCCTAGAAACCTCCGTCCCCATCTCAAAACCTCCATTTTCTCTCCATCAAACGCAGCCACAACTCATCCTCCCAATCTCATCTACAACTCCTACTATCTCCATCTTAACCCTTAATCTCAACTCCATCATCACATCATATAACGAATCATATGATCAACAACCATTAGGAATCACAGAACCCAATTCAAACCTTAAATCCCACGAGGTATTGCATATCAGACGAACCCTTTTGATGAGTCGTCAAAAAATGATCTTCAAGATCACTCGTATGATCTCGGGTAGGTTCTAAATTCGAGACTTCATGTTGTTGTGTTTTTGTTTAATAAGACGAAACAAAGAACAGATAATAACAAAATTGTTATTAATCTTTCTTGAGTTTTCGTATATGAAAAATTGGTTTAAAAACCAAACACTTGATCTGTGATGATATTTAATTTCGGAATGCATATCTATGAAGGATTGTACCGAAACTAAATCTGAGATTAATTGTTTAAAGTTTGATTCGAGTCTTGATGATTTGTAGATGGGTTAGGTGTCGATGGGTGTAGGTTTAGATTTGTGGATTTGTTGAGGAGTGAAAAGTGTTAAATTAGACTCAGTGAGTTAACTGAGTCAACTCGGTAATGACCGAGTTAACTCGGTTGTGTTGGTTTACATGGTCTTGGGTATTTTTACACTTGTCAAGGTCACGAGTTTTTTGGTCTCGAGGTCATGTGAGCTTCAATATGTTGAGTGTTGGTGATATATACCCATCGGAATATATACCCGTCGGAATATGTTTCCGTCGGAATATGTACCCGTCGGAATGTTTTTAAGTCTCCATCGGAATCAAACAAACACCCCATCGGAATAGCTATCCGAATAGCCATCAGAATAACCATCCGAATAGCCATCGGAATAAGCATAATCGGAATCTCCATCAGAATCCCCATCGGAAACCCCATCGAAAAAGGGTTTGACCCATTTTCATGGTTTTCCGAAAAAAGTGGATCTGTTATCTGGATCTTATCTATCTGCATAAAATTAATAACGAAATCCAGGAACAATGGAAATATCATATTTGAACTAACTTTGACCATGAAAGAATATGGAACGTGGACTATCTTGTGACAATGAAGTGGATAAAAACAGTGACTAAAAAATTTTTGACCATCGTGACAAAAGAAATCAATAGATCGAGACATAAAAAATTAGACCACCAAATCATAAACAAAAACACGAACACGATCCAAGGATGGAACCGAGGCTCTGATGCCAATTGTGGATTTGCTTTTAGCTAGTCCGGTGGTCTAGGTGGGTGGTGGATGATGGTAGCCATTGTTGAGAGAGAGAGAGAAGAGAGGTTGTATATGAAAGATAGAAAATGTATGAAACTAAGGAATGAAAACACAAGCAACACCCCTCCTTGGAAGCCTAAGAGGGTATATATAGCCACACACCAAACACTTAACTATACATTGTACCTAGTCTAGTCTAAGCGTGTGTGACTATGATAGCTAATGGGAATTCTTAAATGTCGTCACATAAAGTGAATTTCCAACACTTATTACTCTTGAAACGAACTTATATTAATTGTGAGCGGTTTTTCAAGTAATGGATGAGAGGATTACTTAGGGTTAAAACCATGTTTCCTTATTATTGGATTTTACATTTCTTATATTTCACGCTTCAAATAATGACAAATTTGCCCAAAAGCAATTTGCTTAAATAATAATCGGTTCCACATTTAATTGTCATGAATAAGTTGATGCACTTTTTACTTGTGAATGCAATGATCTGATTTTTAAGCTTGGTATGGAGAAAGTGAAACTTGAGGGTGATAAGTGTCCATGGTACCAAAGCCCTAATTTAAGTCACTGATTTCTTTATGAGGCTTTCCATCAAAACCATTTATGAAAAATCAAAAATATATAAATAGGATTGTTCTTCTTTGCATTGCATTGTACAAAATAAAAATCAAGCATCATATAGTGTAGAGTAGTGTAGAAACATTCCATATTGGCCAAGGTCGGTTATTTATGAGAAAAATGTGAATTTATTCTTCAAAATATAGCATTGCATGAGATCATGGCAATTTTTAAGTGTAGGGGATTTGATATGAGTAAAATCTCATATCAATTAATCAACAAATCACCCCAAAACACATAGAAAATACCTAACTTTTGTGCTATAAAGCAGTATTATGTGGTATGTTTTGTGTTTGTGCTTAAATAGGTAACAAGGATACAATTTCAAGCAAACAAGAGTAAATCAAGCTCATTTATGATGAAAAGACAAGAGAAGGATCAAAGATGACAAGCCATTTAAGATGAAGGACCTATCTTGACAACATTCAAAAGTTGAGGGACATAAATGCAAACTTTGGAAAAGTCAAGATTAAAGTAAAACTTGGTCAAACTTCAAGTCAAACAAGTCAAGGGAGTCAAATAAGCAAGGAAACAAGTCAAAGGATCAAATTTGCCATTGGACTGAAAAAAGAGCTCATTTAAATAATCTGCTAAAGACAAGGACTGAAAGTGTCAAAAATACACAAACTTTGGTTTGATCCGTGGCTTTACCTTGTGGACCGATCAAAACACAAGAAACAAAGGGTTCGGATTGCCACCTATTATGCCAACTCACCCTTTCATTTATTAACCGAATCTTAAACAGTGCAATGCACTATCATTTTATCAACCAATCAGAGGGTACATAGAATAATCCTTTTATCCATATTTGGATAATGATTCGTGTGAGAGGCCAATATCCAATGAAAACATGACATTTGGCATCTTCAACAAGCAAATAACCCAGGATCGATTTGGAGCTACAACATATTTCATGAAATACTTTCTACATGAAAAAGACTCCATATGAGATGACGAATCCAACTACACAACTTAATTAGACTGAAGATAAAAGGATAATAAAACCCCTTTGGTGTTCTTGATGAAGAATCTACAATTCACTCATCCTTGACACTTGTCACCTCCTTATTGGTTGAGACACGTCGTTCTTCCTAATATTTCATCATTGACTCTCTATAAATAGCAGCTAGTACTTCATTTTTCAGGGTGTAGTTAAGTGTGAAAAAACACACACTTTAGTTTTTCCTCTCAATTATGTTTCTACATTCAGTTAGATAACAACTCTTAAGTGTTTGACACACACTTAAGAGTTTGTTAGATAGTTAGTTAAGCTGTTGTAACCTCTTTTCCCTCCTAAATCAATAAAAGCACAAAAAATATTCATTTCCTATTCTCATCTTCAATTACTCTACCCAATCCTGCATTATTGTTGTTATATTGTGATTTCATTGATCATAACTGATCAATGGAGTGTGTTTGAGACGTTTTGGAAGCTTGCCATGTTCATTTCAGCCTAGCAGTTCATTCCAGTTCCCATTGTAGCAGTTTAGTAGCAGTACTTGTTGATTTGAACAGAAATAGCTTTTGGAGGTAATTAATTGGGTTAATGGTGGTGAATTGATGGTGTTCTAGCAGATTTTAGATGGCTCAGCGCCATACTACTCCATCAATGGAGGATTCACAGCTAAAAGGCACTTTTTCTCTTGTTTGATTTCCTCTAAAATGAACTTTGCATGCTTAATTCCTAGAGTAATCATTACCTGCTGCTATGATCATGTGTATTGTTTAATGTTAGTGTAATTGAGTTAGTTTGATAGCATTTGAGTACTTTTGTAGCTTAAATTTGAGTTTGCTTGATTTCAGCTTTTATATTCATCAATAATCAACTTTTAAGATCATTTTATGATTTAGTGTGTGAACAAGTCTGAATTCAGTTGGATTTACTCTTATTTTACATTATAAACAAGTCTAGATATCAGTCATAGCTTTATCTACTCTTTTACTCAAAATTGCTTTTTAAAAAGTTCTTAACAGTCTTATAAAGTGGTGTTTGGATTTGTGAGTACTAGTGATTAAAATCTGTCAAAACTAGTTATACTTGCTCAGTTACATATAGTAAACCAGTGGTAACATTTGTGTTCAGTTTTGAGGTCAAAATATAAGTCAAAAAGGCAATTTGTTGGAAAAAAGTATTGGTCAAGTTCTGTTAACATTTTCATCAGAAAACTAGCTTAGTTCAATCACATGCCATGTCTTCATTAATCAACCATTTTGCTTGAAACCAATTCTTAGTTATAGTCTAATATCGAAAGTTTAAGTTTGTGCAAGGAAATTCTATAGTTTTTAGTTTTTAGCTAGAAATAAGCTTTTTAATAAGCCTGAGACCAAACTCAAGTTTCTATAATGAGAGCCTAACTGTTTTCTTAGATCTTCAATTCTACTTCACAAATTTGCCAATTTTTCTTCACAAACCTTGTTACAAACATGTCCTGAGTAGTTTTGGTGATTATCAGCTTTTGAGATTTTTGGCAACGTTGGTCAAATAAGCACTTTTCAGCTTTAATTCATTTTTCATCTTATCTAGTGAATCATTTTCAAATTGGAAAGACATTCCATACTCCTTATAAGCTGTTTAACAAGATTATTCATAAAGAGCAAGTTGTGGATGTATGGTTTGCTAGTTTGCTTATTCTTGGCTTATTAGAATAAGCTAACTTGAGTTTTAATGATTTTTAAGCTGTTTCCTTACACATGTCTAGTTAAAATTGGATTTTAAGATTTTTTAAACAAGTTAGAGCTTATTTGGTCCATTAATAAGCTCAAACGAGCTTATTCTTTTACTTAGCCCGTTTTTGTTCAAAGTTCTTAGTTAATTGCATTTTAGTCCTTCAAGTTCTTAATTGTATTAATCTATTGCTAATCTTTCATGTTTTTAGCTTTTGCAAGTTTACAGCCCTTTAAGTTTCAGTATTTGTCCAAATTGGTTAGGAAGTTTGTTAAGTTTGTTAAATTTGTTAAAAGTTGTTATAATTTAGCACTTTTAGTCCTTTTACTTTCTGAAATTTACATTCCAGTCCTTTACTTTCATTCAGCTTACATTTTAGCACATTTACTTTCATGCTTTTATATTTTGAATTTTTGTGAATATTATTTGGTAATTGCAAAGTGTTTTACGGATACGTAGGTTTAATATTTTTCATTTTTTTTACTTGTTGATTGAAATAGACATAGAATATCCAAATACCCTAACAAGCAAGAACAATTAAAGACTTGAGATTTTTAGGACTTTCAATTTGTCAAGAATCGAGAGAAAAAGAACTCCAATATACTCAATTTCAAACGTTATGATGTCGCTTGCTAAAGTTGGGTAATCGAACTCGAGCCTTATTCCTCGAAGGTACGTATCGAGTCCGATGTACGCACTATATATAACCATCAAGTTCATTTAGTTATGTTTGCCAAACTAATGAAATGAAACGCATAAATTCATACTTATGCTAAAGATATTACGAATGATTAAAACAATGAAGACTATAATTTTTCACGTCACTTTCTTAACATACATATGCATATTTACTCTTTTGGTCCATGATTTTTTAATCTTGATACAAATAAGTAATATAGCTTTTTAGTTAACATTTTAAACCTTGTTTAGTTTATTCTTTTCAAAAGCAACCGAAACTATATTTTAGGAAATATTTATAAAACTTGTTTATTGTTCGTTTATATCTCTAAGACGCGCTACTTTATTTTAGGTCGTCATTGGAAGCTCATGGTTTCTCGGCTTAGCTTATTTTATCGTTTTACTACCGTCACTATTATCTTGATCGTTATCCTCGTTTGATATCGATATCGCTAAGATGAGTTCATAGCCTCGCTTTTAATTATTTAATTGTTTTATTAAACCCGCGAGGGGATATATGCTACTTTTTACGTATGAACGCAAGTGCTTGAACTGTTTGAACTGTATGCTTATTTTATCCCTCTTAGTCATGAGCCGTTAATTAATAGGAGCGACTGTACTGGTCGAGTAAACATGAATGCTGTGAATAGATCTAATGGGATTTACCTCCCCGTCCGGGTTTAGCGCAAAACCGGCTGGACGTATTGTATTTGAAACTTGAACGGAATAACGGATGTTAATGTTCGGTTTCATGAGCTTAGTGCGACAACTGATAGTTATCTGATTATTTTAAACTAAATACTAAAATCTTGTGGTCCACTGCTTTTACTTGCAAACCTATGATTTCACTCAACCGTTGTGTTGACGTTTTATCATGTATTCCTCAGGTACTCAGGTTTAAGAGCAGCTGGAGCATGGAGTCGTACTAGATATTTTAAAGGCAATAAATTCTGATTACCATTCAACTATTTTCAAACTATTTATTATTACATTATTGTTGGGACCTGTTTCTATTTATAAACTCTGAATTTAAGTTATCGAATGGGTTAAACCTTTCAAACGCCTATTTTTAGTCGTTTTCTGTAACTTGTTTGTTGTGCTATGAAGTAATACTCCCAATGACCTTTCCGTCGCTATCCGAGATTTGGGTGTGTTACAACTCCTAACTCCCTTGACGGTTTTGGGATGAGGTAATTTGGAGATGACGTCCATCTTAGTTTTATCAACCTCAATCCCTGCTTTCGAGACCTTGTACCCTAAGACGATTCCTTCTTTACACATGAAATGACATTTTCCCAATTAAGCACAAGGTTTGTTTCCTCACAACATTTTAACATATTTTCCAAGTTATTTAAACACGACGTGAAGGAATCAACAAACATCGAAAATCATCCATGAAAATTTCCATCGTCTTCTCGATCATCTCATGGAAAATAACCATCATGCACCTTTGAAAGGTTCCCGTTGTATTACAAAGTACGAATGGCATTCTACGATAAGCAAACGTTCCATATGGACACGTGAACGTAGTTCTCTTGACCACGAGGGTCGATGGGGATATGAAAGTAACCGGAAAAACCATCTAAAAAGCAATAGAAATGTTTCCCGCTAGACGCTGTAGCATTTGATCCATGAAGGTTAAGGGAAACTGGTCTTTACGAGTGGCATCATTGAGCTTACGATGGTCAATGCACACCCTCCAACCGGTCACAAGTCGAGTGGGAATTAACTCGTTTTCATCGTTTGGCTCAACGGTCATTCCTCCCTTCGTAAGGACACAATGGATTGGGCTCACCCAAGGGATATCAGAAATAGGGTAAATCATTCCTACGTCAAGTAGATTTAAAACTGTTGGGAATAAAATGAAGCCAAGACACTTAGACGCTGACAAGAGGAAATTGGACGTTGATAAGAAGAAATCAAGAGTTGTCATATCCAGCGTTGACAAGAATAAGTCAAGCGTTGATGAGATGAAGTCAAGCACTGATAGGATACTTAGTCTACACGTTTTATGTTTCTAGTAAAGATTTGTTCGACAATGTATTTCTTATGTTTATCTTTACCTAAAATAGCTGATACGTAGACTTTGTACAAGGTTCCTTAATCTATAAAAGGATGCCTTTAGGTTTTAGTTTGATATATGTTTTACACTTTCATTGTACGCAAGTTTGATTATTAATCAAAGTGAAAGTTTGGTTTATTCTGTTTGTGTGTACTTGTTCTAAGTATTAATTCCGCATAATACTTAGATTGTTTCATATACAACAAAGTTTCTCTAAGTGTTTAACTTGATTTATTATCATTTACACAAAGCTAAATCGATCTAAGTTTGGGATCAATAAGTGGTATCAGAGCTTGTTGAGGAACTTTGATCTAAAGAACACAAAACCTTAAAAACCCTAATTTGCCAAAAAACCAAGTTTTTTAAGAAACCCTAAAAACCAGACAATATGTCTACTCCAGAGTTGACCTCCTCCTCAAGCCATAACTTACAAAATCCCCATGCTAGACCCTGACAACTTTGAGCTTTGGAAGTTAAATTTTGAGTAGTACCTTCAAATCCATGACCACACCCTATGGGAAATTATTGAATATGGAAACACATTCGATAAGCTGCCAAGATTCAAGCTGCTATTACTTTAAGATCAACTCAGGCTCAACTGAAGAGGATCGAAAAGAACAACCTACAGATGGGAGATCTGTCTCAATTGAGGACATTGCAAAGAGAAGGAATGACATGAAAACTCTAAGCATCCTCAAACTTTCTTTGGGACCAGCCAATCAGCACAAGTATAGAGGTTTTGAGTCTGCCAAAGAGCTTTGGGCAACCCTTCAAGTTAATTATGGTGGTAATGCTGATACTGCCTCAGAGAAGAAGAAGCAACTCTTGCATGAGTATGCTGTGTTCAAAGCTCTTCCCAATGAAAAGCTAAGTGGGGTGAGAAGCAGACTTCTTGACATCACAAGTTTTGTCCTTTATGGGAACAGTGTATGATGATGCTGATATCATTACCACTTTCCTTAAAAGTCTTGGTGATGCATGGAAGATTGAAGCAATGTCTATTATTGCTACCAATGCTCACAAAAGTTCCAATTTTGATGACGTCTAGAATAAGCTAAAGATTGTAGAGAATGAAATCCTTTTGGATCAAGGAATCAAATCTACCAATGGAAACATGGCCTTCTTCTCACATGGTGAAAGTCAATTTGATCAAAGGGAGTCATACGTGCACCCTGTTACTGGATCACCTTGTGTCAACGTTGGATCAATCTTTGACAACGCCCCACATTCAGACACTGACACATACAATGTTGACTCACCAAGGCTTACACCTGCTGCTATTGATCTAGATACTGTGTGTGCATACATTGCTGCATTACCCAATGGTTCACTGATTACATATGAGGACCTTGA
Organism: Glebionis coronaria; assembly: GCA_025667525.1. Classification (NCBI taxonomy): domain Eukaryota; kingdom Viridiplantae; phylum Streptophyta; class Magnoliopsida; order Asterales; family Asteraceae; genus Glebionis; species Glebionis coronaria. The sequence goes on from JANFOE010001833.1 coordinate 252,627, forward strand.
GCAAATCAGTGACGAGCATTTGGAGGATATGGACATAAAGTGGAATATGGTACATGCAAGCATAAGGGCCAATAGATAGAATAGGAGATTCAGGAAAAAGATGACCTTTAATCGTGAGGCACTGTAGCATGCAAAGTTGATATACTTTGCACGCTGCCAAGACTTTTTGACCTAGAATTGGATGTGGTCTGTTGGGAGACTTGGGTATGATTTTTATTGGGCTTACCTGGGAAGTTACAAAGGATTTTATAAGATAACTTCATTATTAAGAACTTTGGTTAGCAAGGGACACTTGAGGACAATCATGTCTATCTTGTTTAAGCAAGTGTGAATGATTGGACAGTTTTTGCCACCCTATGGTGATTTTCAGTCTATAAGTTATCTTCACTAGGATAAATCACTTTGTTAAGGTCCTTTTTCTTTTATATTATTTTTATTTCTGGACGCTGACAGTTTTCTTTTATATTATTTTTATTTCTGGACGCTGACAGTTTTCTTTTATATTATTTTTATTTCTGGCGTTGTTAAGACCAATTTTGACGTTGACATGGCAAAATCCAACGTTGACAAGAATATAGCTGTTGGGCGCTGATAAGTTATTTTTTATCGTTGATAAACATTGGGTCCCACCCAGTTGTTATTTTTGACGAAAATTTGGGCCGTAATTTTAGGAGTTGGTAACTTTTTATTAATGCAAAAGATAAGTTATATATTTTCAAGATTTTAATCATTATATTTTGAAACAGCCTCATGCTTTGACCAATCACATGTTTTCACCTCTCCTATATATTTGGCTCATTCCTTTGAAACAGGGTAACTGCTTATTCTTGTCTAACTAAATTTTCACAAACCTTCATCTTTCATAACATTTATCACAACTTTCTACTTCAATGGCGCCTAAGTTTAAACCAAGCGATTTGTTATTGGGGTTCAGAAGTCAGCATAACATGATTGCTTATTTAGAAGCTGATGATGCTCTGTTTCGCCAATATACTCAGATGGTGGAGTACTTGAATGCATCCCCCATAAGGTATGCACTTTCTCATCCTCCTCTTATCCCTGTCACACATATTAAACAGTTTTGGAATACCGTCACTTCCTCAACAGTTAATAATGTGACTACATTGACTGTTACTGTCCATGGGCTTCCTTGGGTGGTTACTGAAGCTTTGGTTCGCCAAGCTTTGCATCTTAGTTATGCAGATGATATAAACACCCTACCCATTGGTGAGCTAGAACAAGGACTTCAAGCTTTGGGTTATCAGTTGTCCCATAATATTATGATGATTAGTGATAGAAAATAGATGAAAAATAGATGGATTCCTAGAGAGAGAAAGTAGAGAGGGAGATGATTAACTTGGTGAATATTAGATTAGAGAAGATTAGTTACAAATGATCATCCCACCCTCCTAACATGCTAGGAGGATAGTATATATAGTCCACCCACATGCGGGCTTTAATGGGCTATATATTGGGTCGGGCTTGTCTTTTAGACTTTAATTAGTTTAAATCCAAGCTCGTGAACCACGTCTATTTAACTATCTATTACAACCTTCTAATAAATATTATAGTATAAACCTATGACCGAACATTCTTGTTTGACTCAATATTTTGAGGCTAACAATCTCCCCCAATGTGAGGTCATTCCTCTTCGATATTTAGAGTCCAATGGAGATTCATGAATTTCGTCATAAATGAGTCTTGAACGTGTAATAGTAGTTTTGTTCCTTCATGTTGTGATCTTTGAGCCTTTGTCACTGTCTTTCGACTTAGTCTTTTATCTTGAGATCTTCAAATCATTCTTGACTTGTCTTTTCCATCTTGCGATCTTGTGTCTTTATCCACATGCTCACACTATTAATTGTTGAATAAGTCTTTGGGCATGAACATGTGATTTTGAATCTTTGACTTTGCTGAGTACACCGTGACGCCACCTTCTCGAGACAAAACATAGATACGGACTGAATGGCTTTGACATGCGTCCTAAATCGGTAGCGTTTTACCTCCGGTCGGTGAAGACCGTTATACGATATTAAATACCGTACCTGTGATTAGGTAGATTCAATTAAGAATCTCCTTGACAGGGTTTCGCGGCTGTACTAGCCGTTCTCTTTACTCGACCGTCTCAAAGCAAGACTGCGAACATAAAGAGTGAATCAATTGGATAAATATCCGCTTGATTTCAAATTCCTGGAACAAGTTTGATTCATTAAGAATCTTACCATTGTTTCTTTCCAGTTGACACAAGTTTGATTCACAAGAATCTCACAAGTCACCTACCATATCGCTGTTTGATGTTGACGCTAGAAGGATTTCCATTCGTCACTATGAATATTAATAAATATCACTCTGAATGTTCTGGCAAGACCATAAAGATATTGCGTAGAAACCTGAAACGAGTTTGAATCAATTCAAAATCAAACCACTGTTGCTTTTTAGTTTTACACATGTCAATTCATAAAGAATCTTGCATATGACCTACCGTAGTGCTGTTTGATGTTAACACTGGAAGGATTTCCACTCATCATTGTGAATACTAAGTAGTATAACTCTGAGTGTTCTAGCAATATCACAAGGATATAGCGTAGGACTCTCTTGATCTTCATCCGTGTGTCCTAACGAGATTTGATTGATCTCTTGGCTCTAGACTCGATTTGTGCACTTTTAGTGTTCGGAGGCTGGAGCAGATGCCACCTATTCAATATCAACTATCTTGGAGTGAGAAAATCAATAGAAGTCGTGTTGATCTCCGTGACAACAAAACAAACTTCTTTTGAGAGAAGCCTGAGTAGCTAGGAAAGGGTTGTGCTTCACATCACTGGGTCCATAATGAGTTTGTCTTCTTGATGAGTTGACCCGATTTCTGCCTAAGTTGTATGGAGGGCTTCTTTCTTTAGAACCTTTATCCTTACATTTCTTTTTCATTCTTCAACCCCTTAAATGCTTACCAAGACATCATTAATAGCACCTTGTTGTGATTGTTCCAGTGCTATCATCAGTACTTAATCGGCATTCAGCTACGTTCACATTCTACTCCATCTTTCCTAAGGACTTCTAATAATCTATTGGATTGTCCCTGGGAAGATCCCTCCGGTTCTGGTTGGATCATAGGACTTAACCTAACCACCCTTTTGACACCAATAACGTTATGAATTAAAGATGTTGTGGGTATTTAATCGAAACCATGAGTGCTTGAGTCTTTAGGTCACATTTTAATCACATTTTCTCCCCCTATCTCTAATATATAAAATCTTTTGATATTAGAGATACCAAATTTGATTAAAATGTATATTGAAAAATAGTCTTGAAAATCTTCGGGAGAAAAATGTGTCAAACTTAGCATGAAATTTGGAAAGCTCCCCCTCAAAAATTGATCCAATGGAATTGTCATTATGAGGATATGATCCACATTAAACTTTTGAGGATAGGAGTTGCTGAACACACAATTTTTGAAAGATTTGGAATATCATTGAGAAATTCTTGAAAAGATTGTGTTCAACGATTTTTGAAAAATCAATTCTTTTTGACGAAGAGGTTTTTCTAAAGCATAAACTTGAGTTCATAGACTTTGAATGTTTTGACTAATCCACTCAAGTGTAAGAAGATTTAACTTCTTTTGCTAAGGGTAAGAGCACGAAATCGTACACTCCCCCGTGAATATAGTTCCGGGTTGCAATCTGAAAGTGATTACAAGCCATTGTGTTGAGCTCAAAACGTTGAATGTTTTGTGACAAGCTCAACCCGAGATAGATTGCTCTACCCGTTGTTGGAAATATTGTCCAAAAAAAAGACAATTTCCTTTAGAAAAGATAGAAATGACATGTTTTGAAAAATATTTACAACTTTCATTCGAGCTTTATGTACACACCCGTGTCGTTATTGAGCGAAATTTCTAGGTACGTCCATATTATCGATACTGAAAGACATGTCGAGAAGAATATTTTTGGATTATCAAAGATTTTTTAATTTTGTATTTTGCTTTTTCATTAATATTTACAAGATAGATGTTTGATAGATGAATCAAGCAGGCTTCTTTGCCAGAATCTCTAGTTCTGCTGGAGTCAAACATCTCATACCAATTTGCCTAACAAGATACGCAAACCTCTCTTTCGAAAGAGCTTTTGTAAACAAGTCATCTAATTGGTAATCAGTTCCAACAAAGTATAATTCAACAATACCCTTTTCAACTTGTTCCTAAATGAAGTGATATCTGACATCAATGTGCTTCGTGCGAGAATGCTGTACCGGATTGCAGGAGATGGCTATGGCCGACTTTGAGTCACAGTACATAGGTACTTTATCAAAATGGAAGCCATAATCCGTGAGTTGTGTTCTCATCCAAAGAAGTTGAGCACAACACGCAGATAGAGACACATACTCCGTTTCGGCTGATGAAAGTGACGTGCAATCCTGCTTCTTGGAAGACCATCCCACAAGCTTGTCTTGACCTAGAAATTGCGCACCACCAGAAGTACTTTTACGTGTATCAAGACACCCTGCATGATCAGAATCTGAATAGGCCGTTAGAAAGAAACCGGTTTCCATCGGATACCAGAGTCCCATGTGAATGGTATTCTTAAGGTACCGAAAGATCCGTTTAACCTCCTTGAGGTGCTTTTCAGTGGGTCGTGCTTGATATCGTTCACAATAGCATGTAGCATGATGTATATCAGGTCTGCTTGCTGTCAAGTACATGAGGGACCTGATCATGGAACGATATCTCGTTTGATCTATGAGTAATCCCTCCAAATCAACATCTAGGGATGTGGTTGATAATGGTGTCCCAACGGGGTCACATGATGTCATACCATGCTTTGTGATTATCTATTGACAATACTTAGCTTGGTTAATAAAGATGCCACTTGGGGATTGGTGAACTTGAATTCCTAGAAAGAATTTTAGTTCTCCCATCATAGACATTTCAAATCTGTTGTACATAACTTTTTCAAACCATTTTGAAAGTTTTGGGTTTGTAGACCCGAAAATAATGTTATCAACATAAATCTGCACAAGGAAAATGTCATCCCATATTTATAAGTGAAGAAAGTTAAATCAATGGAACCTTTTGAGAAACCTTTGGAGACCAGAAATTTCGAGAGCTCGTCGTACCACGCCCTTGGAGCTTGCTTGAGTCTATAAAGTGCTTTGTGGAGACGATACACCTTGTCAGGATAATAAGGATTGACGAATCCTTCCGGCTGTGTGACATAGACTGACCGTTAAGAAACGCCGTCTTTACGTCCATTTGATAGACAATGAATCCCTTATGTGCAACATAAGCAAGAAAAATCCTGACCGATTCCATTCGAGCTACTGGTGCAAATGATTCTTCAAAATCAATACCCTCTTTCTGTCCATACCCTTTAGCCACAAGCCTATATTTATTTTTTATGATCGTGTTCTCTTCATCCATCTTGTTTTTCCTGATCCATCGAAGATTTAATGGTATTACATCGTATGGTCTGTCAACAAGTTCCCAAAATTTAAGTCTTTCAAATTGTTGAAGTTCATCCGTCATCGATTCAATCCAAGCGTGATCAGCCATGGCTTCTTTGATGTTTTTCGATTCAGCTGAACTCACAGCGAGTGCGAACATACAAACATCGCCATCGGTGTTAAGCTGTTGTCTTGTGCGAACGGGCTGTGAAGGGTTTCCAATTACATGAACCAAAGGATGATCTCAGGTCCAATGATGTGTTGAAGGATGTCGTTGATAGAATGTATGCATATTTGACGGATCAACATGGCGAGTAGAAGACTCTCCAGTTTCGTGTACCGGTGTACCGAATGGGTTGATAAATTCGTCTTCATCAGATAATGCATCGTCTGCTTGATTTGTGTTCTCTGGAGCAATGACAGTAGTTGTGGATGTTGTAGGATCGATGGTTGAAGTGATATTCTGAGGAGGTAAATCTGCAGCACCCCGTGTTGAAGTAGATGAAGTTGTATCCTTTTGTTGACGATGATCGGTATCATCATTCTTATCATGAGTGACAGTGGAAGACTTCGATACAACTTGTTTCTCCCCCGTGAAATATTCATCATACATTGGTCCATATAACATTTCCAACTCTTCAATTGTCGTGTCGACTGTCATATCAGCTCTAGGAACATTTTCTAGAACCAGCATTGAACTTGACGGTTCATTGCTGTGGTCTTGAGTTCCGAGTTCCATGCGGTTGTGAACGGAAGTCGTTTGTCGTTGTGGATCGGGGCTTAAACTATTTTGTTCAAGTGCCATTTCTTGTAATTCATCAAATCGGATGTGAATAGTATCGACAATCAATTTTGTTCTCTTGTTGTATACTCTGTATCCCTTAGACTGAGTTGCGTATCCCACAAGGATACATGCATCACCTTTCTGTTTCATCTTATCCAAATTTTCACCATCTCGAATTATGTAACAAGTACATCCAAAAACATGAAGGTGTTTGAGTGAAGGTTTTCGATCATGAATTATGTGATATGGTATCTTTTCGTGTCTTGGGATAATTAAGGAACGGTTTTGTGTGTAGCATGCGGTTGACACGGCTTCGGCCCAAAAGTATAGTGGAAGTTTAGAAGCTGATAGTAATGTTCAAGAAGCTTCAACCAAAGTACGGTTTCGTCTTTCAACAACGCCGTTTTGTTCGGGTGTTCGAGCAATAGATGTTTCATGTTCAATCCCTTCGGCTTCAAAATAGTTTCTCAGTTTTGAATTCAAAAAATCTGTACCTCTGTCAGTACGAACCACTTTAACTTGAGCTTGAAGACCACGTTGTATCAATTTAAGGAAGCTGATGAGAACATCGGGTGTTTCATCCTTGGACCTCAAGAAGTGAGTCCATGTGTATCTTGAGTAGTCATCGACAATTACCATAACATATTTCTTCCCATTGATACTATGAACACGCATGGGACCACAAAAATCTATATGAAGAAGATCTAACCGTCCTTTAGAGCTTGGTGTAGTCTTTGTTTAGAAGCTACTTCGTTTAGCTTTACAAAGCTCACAAGAAGAACAAAGATGATCTTTAATGAATTTCAAGCTTGGAAGGCCTCTCACAATATCTTTCTTGGAAAGCAAGTTGATGGTATCAAAATTAAGATGAGATAAACGTTGATTCCATAACCATGCCTGAGTCGTTGAAGCTTTAGCCATGAAGAAAATTGGAGTTGATGAAGTTGTGTCTTGAAGTGAAATTATGTAAGGATCAGTACCCCGTGTACCGGTAAGTAAGTCATTCTCATCATAATCACAAACAAAACATGTCTTCTTTCTGAAAGCAACCTCCAAATCCGCATCACAGAATTGACCAACCGAAAAAAGATTGTGATTCAGCCCTTCGACGTAGTATACCCTTTTGATTGTAATATTCCCCTGAACCAAATCTCCATATCCTAGGATCGGTGCAAATTGATCATTTCCGAATCGGACCGTACCCAGGAACTTCTCCACGAAGTTAATTAGAAGCTTGAGATTCCCCGTCATGTGCTTCGTACATCCGGAGTCCAGTATGAAGAGAATTATTTGTATCACCTGCAGAAGAGTTAGAACACGATGGAGCATTTGCTAAATTGGATACCACAGTTGTTGTGATTATAGAATCATTAGTCTCCTTAGCAACATTTAAAGGCATACTAACACTCGTTTTCACATTTTCTGTCCTAGCTTTAGGCATCCATTTATATCCTGGAGGACATTGATTAGCAAACCACCATTTCCAAGACTTGCTAGCAGACTCATATAATTCCTTAATTTTGCTTCTAGGGTTCTTAGTGATGGAGTCTGATGCATTACTTTTCTTAGTGGGGTTGCACCAGAATGGTTCACTTTGCGTTTGGGTTTACTAGCTCTAATAGGCATCGCAACTTGCTTCATAGTTCTAGTATCTACGCCTTTGACTTTGTTCATAGCACACATAGAATGATTAGCATTAGCACACTTTCCACATTTGACACAAACAAATTTCACATTCATATCATTCAAATTATTCACATCATTCAAATCGTTATTACATGCGATTACAGACTTTTTATTCTTAAAAACATTCAAATTCCTAGAGTGTTCTTCTACTTCCTTCATCTTCCCTTGATTATTATGTTTACAGACCTTATCATTCACTTGAGTGCTCTTAAGCTGAGGCCGGCTAACACTAGTAGTGGATACTATTCCTGTAGTAGAAGACACACGAATATTAGTGTTTCTAGAAGTCTGAGGCGATTGAGTAACTTTGTTTGTGGGCTTAGTGGTCATTCTATACATCCCTGGTTTAATCAAATTATTGTGCTTAACACTTGGTGCTATGACATTCGTCCTTATGGGTTGATTATGTGGTGACCTTTCCTTTCCATCCATCTTGGGGGTAAACACAGGTTTTGCAAATGAGGAATTTGATAAAGCAGATGGTTTTCCCAAGATAGAGGATCTATTCTCTTTAGAGGCATTGGGTTGTCTAACAACATGTTTCTTAATGCTAGGTTCCACAACTTTCCCACCCATTTTAGCAACGAGTTTCTACAACTCTGCTATCGCTCTGTCCCTGTCTTGTAACTAAGCTTTCAACCCTTTAATTTCCAAATTCTGTTCATTCATTTTTCGAAACGTTTGGGAAAGTTTTTCTTGCAATTTATTATCATGTGGAAAACTACCAACGTCTTTTTGCAAATCAAGTTCAAGAGAATGACAGCGTTTTTGAAGGAAATCAATTTTGTGTTGAAGTAACTCAAAAGCCTTTTTATCAACATTTTCTTTACGTTTCGAAAGCTCAATTTCAAGACGTTCACATTCTTTGATCTTATCAAGATATTTGCATGCAACATCAGAATATTCATCAATATCAGCACAAGATGTAAAATAAGCACACATAACATCTTTAGAAACACATTCTTGCAATAGTAAATCATATTCATCTAAAATATCAGACTTCTCCATTTGAAGATCTTCAATGTGTTTCTCAAGAGATTCAACATATTTTAAATCATCATACATTTCAGTTCGAATGAACTCCTCAAGTTGAAGAACAGTTTCTTTAATCAACGTCGTGTATGGAATTAAGAGTTCTTTCACAAGCAAGGTAATATCTTGAGGAATCGGGCGTTGCCATTCAGCATTTTCACGTTTTGCCCAATCTCTTTCAACAATAGATTTAACATTATCTATGTGGTGTTTAAGAATACCTAATGTTTTCCTACTCTTGCTTTTTGATTCATCTAGAGGGAGGTAGTTTATGTATTTGTAAACATTAGATTTCTTAGGGGCAAATGCTTTCTTTCATTGAATTCGCTTTTGTTTGCATTCTAGAAACACTTCCTCACGAGTTTTCTGAGTTTGTTTGTTGAAAAGACCATAAAGACTATTCTCATAAGCATAATTATATTGTTTTACAAACTCCTTATTGACAAGAGGTTGACTATCATCATCCCAAAGGGTAGTCTCTTCACTATTGGCACTAACAGGCATGCAATCAAGATCGGTCCTTTCAGTCTCATCAAGATAAAGACACGGGTTCACAGCTTGAGCTTTGGCAAGGTACTCAGGACTTGCAAAGCTAGCTTGACCCTTAAACATCGATGGAGGTGCTAGCATTCTTACGGATTGAATAGAATCATGCGTTTTATAAACAACTTTCTTCAAAATTTCGACTTGTTCTTCTAGTTTCGTTACTTTTTCGGTTTCTTTCTCATATCTACTTTTGAAGTCTTGTTTTAACGCATCTACCTCTTTTTTCTTATCCTCAAGAATTTTAGCAGAATCTGTAGTGGTCATAGAGAGCTTTTGTTCAAGTTCATTAACTTTGGTATTGGCAAGGTACATTTTTTGACGTTCATCCATTAAGAAAACATTGTATTGACGCTTCTCTTTGGCTAATAACTAAAGAGTTGTATTATATTTGTTTTCAAAATCGTCCTTTTGACTTTTTAACGCACTTCCCTTGTACCCCTCAAGCTCTTTGGTTTTCTGAAGGAGCTCATCTCTATAGCTTTCATAGATTTGATAAGAGCAGATTTGCATTCTTCTAAATTTTGAGTGAGCGTAGCGTTTGCCTTCTTTAATTGCTTTTGACTCTTTTTATTTTCAGTCACATCTTTTTGTAAAGTAGCAATTAAATTAGCAAGCGCAATACATTCCTCTTCATCATATTCATTTGCATGTTGATCATCCTCACACTCATTATTGCACATGTCTGATGAATCGGGTGTGGTATTGCTATCAACTGTTTCCATCATACACGTGTCATTAATGGCATTGGGTAGATAAATATGCTCAGGAATATCACCAAACACATTATATTCATCAGTAGTGTGTACCTTATCGATTGGCTCAGTGTCAAAGATAGGGCCATTGTCATCTTCAGTGACTTTGAGAACTTCTTCAACCTTTGTCATGTACGAGTAATGTGCATCGAGCTCTTGATCAGAATCTTCATCATCAGTATCATCAAGCATTGCTCCTTCCTCAGCTGACAATTTAACCCCTACTTCCATCTTTTTGCATAGCAGCATCTTTTCCTTATGATAACCAGAGTCTCTAACTGTTTTGGCTTCCTGCATTCCTTTGCCATATGCCCATAACCTTGGCAATTAAAACGGTGAATCCCACTTTGCTGAACCACTTGACTTCCAACCGTTTTCCTATTCCCAGTAGTAGCAGCAATCCTCTGAGTATCATACTTGGCAGTTTGTCGATCATACCTTGCAGAACCCTCAACATGCGTTGGATTATGTCGATCATACCTAGAAGGACTTTCACCACGTCGACGTGTGTCATACCTTGGAGGACTCTCAACATATCGGTTCTTTGTGTTAGATGATGTGCGAAGATTTTTGTTGGTGGGTTTATAGATTTTCTTGTAAGTCTTCATTATGAAAGCAATTTGTTGTTTCATCTCTTGATTCTTTTGAGCTTGGTCTTCATCACTATCTTCTTCAGATGATGATTCAGATGGTGGTGATGGTGCTCTTGGCACTTTACCTCGAGATTTTATGGAAGATGAAGACTTAGATGATGTGGAATATCATGGTGAAGATGATGTAGTGGAATATCGTGGTGAAGATGATGTAGTGGAGTATGGCTTAGGAGCACGAGACTGAGGATCTTGAACATGTTGAGTGGTAGTTACTAAAGCAAGTGGATTAGCCGTTTTTGCATCACGTTCAGCTCGAATCTCATGTGCTTCATTCTAAAATTGCTTCAAGATATCAAAGAATCGATTATATGAGACCTCGTCGAGCTTTTCTTGTTGTTTCACTAAAGTGACGAACCTTGTCCACTCGGGTTGAAGTTGTTGAATAAATTGGACATTGACTTGCATGGTGGAGACTTCCAGATTATTTCTTGTCATGTCATTCATCATCTTATAAAACCTGGAGTAGTAAGAGTCAATTGATTCTCCATCCCGTGAAGTAAACTTGCCAAAATTCCAAAACAAATTTGTTTTGACATCTTGTTTGTTGAGTGATTCTCCTTGTTGCAAGCGTTCAATAGCAGTCCACATTTCATGTGCTGTAGGGCATGCATCAACCATGGAATAAATATCATCTCCAATCCCACTTAAAACAATATAGACGGCTTCCTTCTCCGCATCATGCCAAGCATAATTTTCAGGTGAGAGATTGGCTCTTGTTTCATCACGTTCACTTACAGGTATTAGATCAGTAGTATATGTGGCTGCTCTTGGAGGAATTGAGATTTTCTTGAATACATATGGTCTATGAGTAATAGATTTCCTCAAGGCATCACCATTGGGTCTTGTATCAAGATATCGTATGAAACGAGATTGCCATTGAGCATACCGACCAGACACAAGCATTGGTGGTCTCTCTTTATTACCCGCCACCATGATATTGTTGTTTGTGACACGATACTCTTGAGTAGAATCCATATCTAGAGACTTGAAATCGATGAACTGAAAATGGATCTTAAGTAGATGTGTTTTGATTGTTGTTGTCGATGAAAAATGTTAAAATCCCCTAAAAATTGTCTTCACAAGAAACCAAAAAATCGATGGCGAAAAATCACACGTAAAAATTTTCACTTTTGAAAAAATCTTCAATTTTCGGAATAATGAAGTTTTCAGAGAAACAACTTCTTTTGAATATTAATGTTTTTAGAAAAACAACTTCTTCGGAATATGGATGTTTTCAGAAAAACAACTTCTTCGGAATAGGTACTTCTTAGGAATATTGATGTTTTCAGAAAAATGAGCTTCTTCGGAATATAAATGTTTTTAGAAAAAACAACTTCTTTGGAATAGGGATGTTTTCAGGAAAAGAACTTCTTCGGAATTCGTACTTCTTCGGAATAATCACATCTTCAGAATATGTAATATCTTCGGAATAATCACTTCTTCGGAATAAGTAGATTTTCAGATGTAAAACCCACAAAATAAGGTCATTACTTAAACTTACTTTTCAAATATTTTTGAAGTATTTTATAATATTAAATATTATTATGTTTAACGGTTTAAGTTGAAACCGATATTAAATATTTTATTTTAATATTTTGACGAGCAACGAGGACTACTAGTGATCGCGATACCGACAGATGTCCACACTTTTATATTTTATTATCAATCGTTTCGATATTTAATATTTTCGACGATATCGTTTTAATTACGTATCGAGTCGTTATATTATTATTTTTCGTGTGCGTTTAAACTTTTAAGTATTTTTATGAAACCCGAGTCCCGTAAATATTTGTAAAATTTACTTTTAGTCATTTCCCGCTTTTTAACTAATATTTACATTTTGGACCAAAACTATCACAAATTGACAAAAACTACCCTAACCCCACACTATATATGATTTCTCCACTAGCATTTTTCATTAATAAAATTCATTTAACCAAAAACTTCTTCCACCCTCCCCTTTTTCCCTTCTTGGCCGAACACCCCAACAAGCAAAAACCATCCAAATTTGTTTATTTTAAACTTGAATCTACAAAAACTAAAACAAGTCCCATCCTCCATTTTCAAAGGGCTACATTTTGGTACAAATTTTAGCTACATGCATCGTACTTTTTAATTTTATGAATTTTGATCATTTATATAGTTGTATGATCATCTTATCATATTGATTTTATATTGTATCCATGGACTTTTTAGTTTTTGTGGTTGAAAGAATTAAAAATTTTGTAAAAATGATCGTGCATGTGTTAGTAGTAATCATCAAATGATGTTTATGCTAGTTTTTCACTAAAAACTTATTTTTAATTTTTGGGTTTTTGATTTTTATGATGATACAAGTGTTAGGATTAATATAGGATGATATTAGGGGTGTAGGATGATGAGGAAAATTGTTAGAATTGATCAAAAACATGCTTTTGTGGGAGATTTTGAAAGGTGATTTTGGGCAGTAGGTTTGAGGCTGTTTTTGTGGGTCTTACTGTTTGATAATCACTTAACTAATTGGATAGGGTTGTAGAGAATTTCGTTAGCTTCGATTTCATATAAAGTAGGCCTTCCAACTCCAAACGAGGTGGAAGATACACTAGTTTGATTTTCGTGTACCGGGAGACGAGTCGACACAATCCGAAAATTGTTGTCGATATTTGGATCGAATCTCGGGGACTATAAAATGAGTTTCAAAATGTATCAAGGGCTGTTCTCAGGCTCCAAGTTTAGTATTTTGAGTCTATTTTTAGAATCAAGTGGCGGTTTTACAAATGGAGTTGTTTAGAATGGTCAAAATGGTTTCGTAAGTCAAGGTCGCTAAACTGTCCGGATTTTGTGATTCAAAGATGAGTCGGGCAGGGAACTTTAGAAGTAAAATCTTTTAATGGGATTTTGAGAGGACTTTCTATATATAGTAAGTAAGTTCTCTGAGTAGTATCATAAAAATTTGATATGTTTAAGTATGGGAAAACGGCTTGGACATTCGGTATGTTCCGGCAGATTTTTATTAAAGGCATATAATAATAAAATGAATATATAGGAGAGTATAATAGAACCACTTGCATCGTTTTCTCTCGAGTTGTCGTGATTTTATACTTAAGTTTGATTTTATTAAGTATCATTTATTTCTCGAGTCTATTATTAAAGTACGCACCTAATTTGCTAGGTTGCGGGTATCGTGATTACCGGGCATCTACTATCGTCGACGATTGTCTTCAACTACTATAAGTACTAAGGTGAGTCTATAGCCTCGTTTGAGCTCATTCAAATATTTTAAAACCCGCGAGGGGGAATACATGTTTTGTAAACTTAGAATACAAGATTTTTATGGTATGCTTTTCCCTTTATGAATGGACCCGTGGTTGCCTTTAAATTGCATTAAGTGATTGCCTTAGTTAAAGCCTCAATTATGGACCGTTAATTAACCTATGATGGGTTAACCGCTAGTACAATTAATAGATCTATGGCGGAAGCCGCCCCGGTTCAGTTTTGGTGGACTTGTCATAGAAGCTTAGGCCCGACCTCCACACATTTAGAACATATTGTATTGAGAAGTCAGGTATACGGCAATGTACCAATAATCTAGAGGTAACCGACAATTAATAAATCTCCTGTCTTATCAGACCTCTAAAGGGAGTGTCTAAGGGCTCGGTTCCATGAGCTTATTGCAATTTATGCTATATACAATTATTATTGTTGATGCAAAATTATTATTTGATGCTTGTTGCCTTCTAGTATGCCAAAAACTTATAATCTTGGCTTGTGTTCAAAATAATTATATAAACCTATAGATTCACTCGGCATTTTTGCTGATGATTTTCTAACATGTATTTCAGGTAATCAGGAAGGGTGAAGCTTGGAAGCCACGGAATTGAATGTTGTGCACTACTTTGCAATATAAACTCTTTGAATATTTGTCATTCCTTTTGTTCAAAACAATTTAAATCTTTTGTTTTGGTTGTACTTTGGTTATGATGTCTTGGGACTACGCTACTCTGACAAATGTTTTAGGAACGATAAATCTAAAACGTCTCTTTTCGAGTCGTTCTTTATAAATTATGTGTTGTAGTATCATTGTTTAACACCCAAAGATGTATTCCGCTGTGTGTAAATTTGGGGGTGTTAAAGATTGGTACCAGAGCCATGAGTTATAGAGAACTAGGTCTTTTTCTAAAAACCTAAACTATAACTGTCGGTTTTATTTTTCAAAGAGTCGGTGAACATGATTTCGCGTGACTTCAGGTTCAAGCTACTTCTGGGATTACAACTTTAGTATACATTATTATGTATGCCTTATTGCTAAGTATTTCTAAATAAATACTATAATCCTTTATTGATATACATTGATATCGTTAAACTTTTCGATAAGAGTTATCATTTATTAATGATTTACTTAAATAAATTTTTGGAAATTTTCCTGTAATTATTTTGAAGGATTTTCTATATTTATTTAAGATTTTTGGAAATTATTCTATTTCATTTTATTATGACCTTATACCTATTTTGTGAAATTTACCACCATCAAATTACGTCTTCGATGAGGAGGAAGCAGGTTTCACTACTGCAAGCGAGACACAGTCAATTAAGCCATGTGGATCCCACGTGCCTAGTGTCTATTATTTTGTGTCATTGTACTCTATTTGTCTTTAAGATCATTCCTTGTTGATCGATGATAATAGTTTCCTTTGATCCTTATAATGATTGTGAATCCTTGTATTGATAATGTGTATACATTTGATGATTGATTTTGTACATGATATGACTATACCATGAATACAATTAACTCATTCATTTTATATTCTCTTTGTGATGTGACAGAATCATGCCACCTAGGAGAATGACAAATGATGCCATTGCAAGGCTAGTTGCTGAAGAGGTTGCGAAAGCATTAGCTGCGGATAGAGCTGCGCGTGTTAACACTGAAGGAGCAGGTGGCTCTGGAGGTGCGGGTGCTGAAGGTGAAGGTGAACCTACTGGGCCAGAAGCTGCTGGGGCAGGTGTAGCTGAGAATCCTGCAGATGAGGTTGCTCCGGCTGCTGCTATAGTTAAAGAATGTACTTTTGCTGGATACATGAAATGTGGACCCACTACATTTCAAGGAACTGGTGGAGCACTAGAATTATTCAGGTGGATTGAGAAAACAGAAACAACATTTGAGATTAGTGATTGCTCAGAAAGGAACAAGGTTAAGTTCGCAGTTGCTATTTAACCTGGTGGAAAACTCAAGTTGCTACAGTTGGTTTAGAAGCTGCAAACAGGAAACCTTGGGATGAAATTAAAAGGTTGCTAAAAGAAGAGTTCTGTCCAGAAGAAGAGTTATCTGCTTTAGAGGATGAGTTGAGGCACCTAAAGCTGAAAGATAACAACATTGCTGCATATACTAGCCGATTCAATGAGTTGGTTTTGTTGTGTCCAGATGCTTTTGCTACTGAGAAGAAAAAGATGGATCAATACATCAAAGGGCTGCCTGGGTACATTAAAGGTGAGACGACTTCATCTCGACCCAAGAACTTTGTTGAGACTGTAAGAATGGCTCATACACTCATGGGGCAGAAAGTTCAAGATAGGGCTGAGAAAGCTGTTGAGGGTAGTAAAAGGAAATGGGAGAATTCGCAGAGTGGTAATCAAGGTAGTAACCGCCATAGGCAGTACAATCAGAAGAGAAATGATGGGGCTAGAGCTGCAACTAACAAGAATGATAATGTTGACCAAGGGGGACCAGCTCAGAAATGTAAGAGTTGTGGTGCTTGTCACTTTGGTAATTGTCCACCAAGGTGCACTAAATGTGGAAAGGTTGGTCATGTTGTGGAGAAATGTAAGACAAGGGTCCCCGCTACTGGAGCGAATGCTATTCCGATCAGGACTTGTTTTGAATGTGGAGAACGTGATCATCTTCGTCCTCAATGTCCGAAGTGGAAGAACAAGAAGGCAGGTGAAGCTACTGGGGTAGTTTATGTTGTTAAGGATGCGGATCAGGCACAAGGTCCAAATGTGGTGACGGGTACGTTCTTACTCAACCATTGTTATGTTAGTGTGTTGTTTGACTCAGGATCTGATAGGAGCTTTATAAGCACTTCCTTTAGTCGTTTAATTAATGTTGAGCCAACAAGCCTAAATGCTAGTTATGAGGTCGAGTTAGCTGATGAACAAATAGTTAGTACTACCACTATATTTAAGAAGTGTCCTTTGAAATTAGAAAATCATTTGTTTGAAATTGATTTGATGCCGATAGATTTGGGTTCATTTGATGTGATTTTTGGTATGGATTGGTTGGTTGCTCATGATGCGGTAATTGTATGTGGGGAGAAAGTTGTCCACATACCGGTTAAGGGTAAGGTGTTAGTAGTTAAAGGTGATGTCGGTAGATCTCGTCTGATGGTGATATCTTGTATCAAGGCGAAGAAATATGTAGAAAGAGGTTGTCACCTGTTCTTGGCTCAAGTAGTTGAGAAAGAACTACCGGTTAGGCGTGTGGAAGATGTTCCGGTTATTCATGATTTTCCTGAAGTATTTCCCGATGACTTGCCAGGGTTTCCGCCTCAGCGAGAAGTCGAGTTCAAGATTGATCTAGTGCCAGGAGCTGCACCGGTGGCGCGTGCACCTTATTGTTTGGCACCGTCTGAGATGAAGGAGTTGGCAGATCAATTGAAGGAGTTAATGGAGAAGGGGTTCATTAGACCAAGTTCGTCACCTTGGGGAGCTCCAGTATTGTTCGTGAAGAAGAAGGACGGATTGTTCAGAATGTGCATAGACTACCGAGAGTTGAACAAGTTAACTATTAAAAATCGTTATCCACTTCCTAGGATCGATGATTTGTTCGATCAACTTCAAGGTTCGCGTGTGTACTCGAAGATCGACTTGAGGTCGGGTTATCATCAACTTCGTGTTAAAGAGGAGGACATACCTATTACAGCTTTTCAGACGCGTTATGGACACTTTGAATTTCAAGTAATGCCGTTTGGGTTAACTAACGCACCTGCGGTATTCATGGACTTAATGAATCGTGTGTGTAAACCATACCTCGACAAGTTTATGATTGTATTTATCGACGATATATCCTGATTTATTCCAAAAGTCGGGAGGAGCATGAAGGTCATTTGAAGATTATTTTGGAGTTGTTGAAGAAGGAGAAGTTGTATGCAAAATTCTCCAAGTGTGATTTTTGGTTGGATTCAGTCCAATTCCTTGGGCACGTGATCGATAGTAGCGGTGTTCATGTTGATCCTTCCAGAATTGAAGCTATTAGAGATTGGGCTAGGCCTACGACCCCGACTGAAGTTAGACAATTCCTGGGATTAGCTGGATACTACCGGCGATTTATTGAAGGGTTCTCTTTAATTTCTAAACCACTTACTAAACTTACACAGAAAAACAAGAAGTATGAATGGGGTTCAGAAGAAGAAGAAGCATTCCAAACTTTGAAGCGGAAGCTGTGTTCTGCACCAATTTTGGCTTTGCCCGACGGAGCTGAAGACTTTGTGGTATATTGTGACACATCACGTAAGGGTTTTGGTGCTGTGTTGATGAAAAGGGAGAAAGTGATCGCGTATGCATCTCGTCGATTGAGGAAGCATGAGGAGAACTATACTACACATGATTTGGAATTAGGAGCTGTTGTCTTTGCTCTTAGACTTTGGAGACACTATCTCTATGGTACAAAGAGTGTGGTATATACCGATCATAAAAGCCTGCAACATATTTTAGATCAGAAGGAGCTCAATATGAGGCAGAAAAGATGGGTAGAATTGTTGAGTGATTACGACATTCAAATTTGCTACCATCCCGGCAAGGCGAATGTAGTTGTCGATGCACTTAGTAGGAAGGACAGAGAAATAACAAAAAGGGTTAGAGCTTTAGCCATGAAAACTTATTCTGATTTATCTAATCGAATACTTAAAGCTCAAACTAAGGCGATGGAGGAAGAGAATGTGAGAGATGAAGACTTGGGTAGAAGGATGACACCTATATTCGAAGTTCGTGATGACAGAATTCGATATTTCGAGAATCGTGTGTGGTTACCGGTGTATGGAGGACTGAGAGATCTAATTATGCACGAATCTCATAAGTCTAAATATTCGATTCACCCAGGATCGGATAAAATGTACCAAGACTTGAAGAAATGTTACTGGTGGCCGAATATGAAGGCTAACATTGCTACTTATGTTAGTAAATGCTTGACGTGTGCTAAGGTGAAGTTTGAGCACAAGAGACCTTCGGGTTTACTGCAACAACCTGAAATTACAGAATGGAAATGGGAGAAGATCACTATGGACTTTGTTTTAGGACATCCGAGAACTTCTAGTGGTTATGATACGATTTGGGTGATTGTTGATCGGTTGACTAAGTCGGCTCATTTCTTGCCGATAAAGAAAACTGATGACTTAGACAAACTTACTCGGTTGTATTTGAAGGAAGTTGTTTGTAGACATGGGGTTCCTTTGTCAATTATTTCTGATCATAGTCGGTTCACATCTGAGTTTTGGAAATCGCTTCAGTGAGCTCTGGGGACTCAGTTGGATATGAGCACTGCGTATCATCCGGAAACGGACGGACAAAGTGAAAGGACTATTCAGACCTTGGAGGATATGTTACGAGCGTGTGTAATGGACTTTGGAGGTAGTTGGGATCGACACTTACCTTTGGTGGAATTCTCATACAACAACAGTTATCATGCAAGTATTAAGGCTGCGCCTTTTGAAGCACTTTACGGGCGAAAGTGTAGATCACCAGTTGGTTGGTGTGAGATTGGAGAAAGTCAGTTGACGGGTCCTGAATTGATTAGAGAAACGACTGAGAAGATCGTGCAAATCAAGAATCGTTTATTGACAGCTCGTAGTAGGCAGAAGAGTTATGCGGATAAGAGGAGAAAGCCATTGGAGTTTGATATTGGCGATATGGTTATGTTGAAAGTATCACCTTGGAAAGGAGTAATTCGATTTGGCAAGCGAGGAAGGCTTAGTCCGCATTATATTGGTCCATTCAAGATTATTGATCGAGTTGGTCCTGTGGCATATAAGTTGGAATTGCCAGAGAAGTTAAGTGATATTCAAAATACTTTTCACGTTTCTAATCTTAAGAGGTGTTTGGCGGACGAGAATTTGATAATTCCACTTGAGGAGATTCAACTGGACGACAATCTGTATTTTATTGAGGAACCGATGGAGATTATGGATCGAGAGGTGAAACGGCTTAAGCAAAGTCGGATCCCGACAGTGAAAGTGCGATGGAATTCCCGACGTGGACCCGAATACACATGGGAGCGAGAGGACTACTTCAAGAGCAAGTATCCGCATTTATTCGTAGACGGACCTAAGGAGAAGTAAGCCCCGGGATGGTGCTCTCCTAAGGTGGTGAGGATGTAAAACCCACAAAATAAGGTCATTACTTAATCTTACTTTTCAAATATTTTTGAGGTATTTTATAATATTAAATATTATTATGTTTAACGGTTTAAGTTGAAACCGATATTAAATATTTTATTTTAATATTTTGACGAGCAACGAGGACTACTAGTGATCGCGATACCGACGGATGCCCACAATTTTATATTTTATTATCAATCGTTTCGATATTTAATATTTTCGACGATATCGTTTTAATTACGTATCGAGTCGTTATATTATTATTTTTCGTGTGCGTTTAAAATTTTAAGTATTTTTACGAAACCCGAGTCCCGTAAATATTTGTAAAATTTACTTTTAGTCATTTCCCGCTTTTTAACTAATATTTACATTTTGGACCAAAACTATCACAAATTGGCAAAAAATACCCTAACCCCACACTATATATAATTTCTCCACTAGCATTTTTCATTAATAAAATTCATTTAACCAAAAACTTCTTCCACCCTCCCCTTTTTCCCTTCTTAGCCGAACACCCCAACAAGCAAAAACCATCCAAATTTGTTGATTTTAAACTTGAATCTACAAAAACTAAAACAAGTCCCATCCTCCATTTTCAAAGGGCTACATTTTGGTACAAATTTTAGCTACATGCATCATACTTTTTAATTTTATGAATTTTGATCATTTATATAGTTGTATGATCATCTTATCATATTGATTTTATATTGTATCCATGGACTTTTTAGTTTTTGTGGTTGAAAGAATTAAAAATTTTGTAAAAATGATCGTGCATGTGTTAGTAGTAATCATCAAATGATGTTTATGCTAGTTTTTCACTAAAAACTTATTTTTTATTTTTGGGTTTTTGATTTTTATGATGATACAAGTGTTAGGATTAATATAGGATGATATTAGGGGTGTAGGATGATGAGGAAAATTGTTAGAATTGATCAAAAACATGATTTTGTGGGAGATTTTAAAAGGTGATTTTGGGCAGTAGGTTTGAGGCTGTTTTTGGGGGTCTTGCTGTTTGATAGTCACTTAACTAACAGGATAGGGTTGTAGAGAATTTCGTTAGCTTCGATTTCATATAAAGTAGGCCTTCCAACTCCAAACGAGGTGGAAGATACACTAGTTTGATTTTCGTGTACCGGGAGACGAGTGTCGACACAATCCGAAAATTGTTGTCGATATTTGGATCGAATCTCGGGACTATAAAATGAGTTTCATAATGATTCAAGGGCTGTTCTCAGGCTCCAAGTTTAGTATTTTGAGTCTATTTTTAGAATCAAGTGGCGGTTTTACAAATGGAGTTGTTTAGAATGGTCAAAATGGTTTCGTAAGTCAAGGTCGCTAAACTGTCCGGATTTTGTGATTCAAAGATGAGTCGGGCAGGGAACTTTAGAAGTAAAATCTTTTAATGGGATTTTGAGAGGACTTTCTATATATAGTAAGTAAGTTCTCTGAGTAGTATCATAAAAATTTGATATGTTTAAGTATGGGAAAACGGCTTGGACATTCGGTATGTTCCGGTAGATTTTTATTAAAGGCATATAATAATAAAATGAATATATAGGAGAGTATAATAGAACCACTTGCATCGTTTTCTCTCGAGTTGTCATGATTTTATACTTGAGTTTGATTTTATTAAGTATCATTTATTTCTCGAGTCTATTATTAAAGTACGCACCTAATTTGCTAGGTTGCGGGTATCGTGATTACCGGGCATCTACTATCGTCGGTGATTGTATTCAACTACTATAAATACTAAGGTGAGTCTATAGCCTCGTTTGAGCTCATTCAAATATTTTAAAACCCGCGAGGGGGAATACATGTTTTGTAAACTTAGAACACAAGATTTTTATGGTATGCTTGTCCCTTTATGAATGGACCCGTGGTTGCCTTTAAATTGCATTAAGTGATTGCCTTAGTTAAAGCCTAAATTATGGACCGTTAATTAACCTATGATGGGTTAACCGCTAGTACAGTTAATAGATCTATGGGGGAAGCCGCCCCGGTTCAGTTTTTGTGGACTTGTCATAGAAGCTTAGGCCCGACCTCCACACTGTTTGAACATATTGTATTGAGAAGTCAGGTATACGGCAATGTACCAATAATCTAGAGGTAACCGACAATTAATAAATCTCCTGTCTTATCAGACCTCTAAAGGGAGTGTCTAAGGGCTCGGTTCCATGAGCTTATTGCAATTTATGATATATACAATTATTATTGTTGATGCAAAATTATTATTTGATGCTTGTTGCCTTCTAGTATGCCACAAACTTATAATCTTGGCTTGTGTTCAAAATGATTATATAAACCTATAGATTCACTCGGCATTTTTGCTGATGATTTTCTCACATGTATTTCAGGTAATCAGGAAGGGTGAAGCTTGGAAGCCACGGGAATGAATGTTGTGCACTACTTTGCAATATAAACTCTTTGAATATTTGTCGTTCCTTATGTTCAAAACAATTTAAATCTTTTGTTTTGGTTGTACTTTGGTTACGATGTCTTGGGACTACGCTACTCTGACAAATGTTTTAGGAACGATAAATCTAAAACGTCTCTTTTCGAGTCATTCTTTATAAATTATGTGTTGTAGTATCATTGTTTAGCACCCAAAGATGTATTCCGCTGCGTGTAAATTTGGGGGTGTTAAATTAGAATTCTTCAAATCTTCGGAATAAGTAACTTTTTCAGAAAAAATACTTCTTCGGAATACTGAAATCTTCTGAATCTTTTTCGGAATTGAAGCTTTTTAGGAATATTGATTATTTCAGAAAAAATTTCGGAAAACCCACTTTTTCGGAATAAACACTTTTTCAGATAAATTCACTTTTTCGGAATACTCACGTCTTCAGAAAAGTCACTTCTTCGGAATACACAATTCTTCGGAATAATCTTTGGAATAAATCACTTTTTCAGAAAAAGAAAGATTTCAGAAAAACTTACCTTTTTCGGAATAAACACTTCTTCGGAATAACAAACCCTTATCTGAAAATCCTTTTTTCGGAATAATAAGCCCTTTTCCGAAAATCTTTTTTCGGAATGATCTTGATGCAGTTAATGAACCGTAACTCACAAAACCAATCCAAACACCTCAAAAACTTGCGATTTTAACCACCAAAACTTAACCAATCCGTACCACATCGATATAAATGATATATATCAAGATTTTAAGCCCGAAAATACTAAACAAAATTTAATTCGGGATGATATAGATAGAAAAATCAACCGAATCAAACTCAAACCAAACAACCAAACGCAATCTACCCCGTGGCGATTGATACCAAATGTTGTCCCATAATATTATGATGATTAGTGATAGAAAATAGATGAAAAATAGATGGATTCCTAGAGAGAGAATGTAGTGAGAGAAAGTATAGAGAGAGATGATTAACTTGGTGAATATTAGATTAGAGAAGATTAGTTACAAATGATCATCCCACCCTCCTAACATGCTAGGAGGGTAGTATATATAGTCCACCCACATGCGGGCTTTAATGTGCTATATTGGGTCGGGCTTGTCTTTTAGACTTTATTTATGTTTAAATCCAAGCCCGTGAACCACGACTATTTAACTATCTATTACAACGTTCCAATAAATATTACAATATAAACCTATGACCGAACATTCTTGTTTGACTCAATATTTTAAGGCTAACATTATCCTTTGCCAGAAGATGGCCATTTAAACAAATATACAAAACAGGAATTTCCCCCAGCTTGGAAGTACTTGTTACATGTCATCCTTCAATGTTTGAGTCCCAAGTGTACTGCACACAATGGAATCAACTGATCTATTGGGAGTGCCATTGTGTGTATTGCTACTGGGCAAAAATATAATTTTTCAAAAATGATTTTTGATGGCATGTGTCATAAAAAGGGTAGCAAGATGACTCTTTCTTACCCAAGGTTTTTACAAATGGTGTTTGATGAACAACGATACTGCAATAGGGATCACAATGATTTTTATACGATCCTTGTTTAAAAGAAAGCAATTTTTGGAAAGATGAATTCACCTCATAAAGACTTACCCTTCACCTAATCCATGCTTGTTGTTATTGCAGCAGCACAACCACAACCACATCTTCAACCACAACCAGACCCATTGCCTGAATAACCACTATCACCCCCAGCAAATGGAATTTGACCAAGAACCTTTCGACGCTGACACGTTAAATTTTCGCGTTGACACTAAAAATCCAAACGCTGACACCCTTTTACAACAAACATAAACACTCCTTAACCTTCAAACAGACACCTAATACACATCATCTTCTAAACCCCCTGAACTTAGGTTGGTAAAACATCCAAGGACTACTGGAGTGTTCTCCTCTAGTGGTCCTAGCCATGTTGCAGAGAGAACCACCACCACAAGTGTGGTTGGTGACATGGGTGGGGCTGGGACTATTGGTTCTAGCTTAGATGGAGGCCAAGCCAGTCCTAACATCATTAAGACCCCATCCATGCCCCATGACTCTACTTTGGGAGGTCAAATTCCCATTCTAGAGGAAGGCAGATTCGAACCTTACACATTATTGGAATTGACGGTTGTCTGCATTAGCTTGCAAAAGCAAAATGCAGACCTTGTACATATTGTCTCTACACAAGGCCTTGAACTCAAGCAATTGAGGGAGAGGATTGTTGTTTTGGAAACTGCTGAGGCTAACAGACGTCAGACAAGAGTCCTTTCATCAGGGGAGGATTCATACAAAGGGGAGGAAGTTGCAACTGAGCCGTTTAATTTAAGTGACAAAGGCTCAGGTGGTTCTATTGGTGTGGAGATGGCTGAAGGTTTGACCAGCTTGAAGGAGAGGCCAGTTGTTTATGTTTCACTGGTAACTCCAACGAATATATCATTTATGGAGATGCTGGAATAGGTTTCTAAGCCAGCCGCTGATACTCAGAGTTTAAGCGTTGATAGGAGTAAGTTAGGCATTGACACACAGGTTTTGGACGCTGATAGACCTGCAGGTGTTGTTGATGTATCCCAGTCATCACCTATCATCAAGGATGTATCTACACATGTATCAACATTTTCTTTACCCACCATTGATGTATTAGATAAAGGTAAAGGGATTATGGTAGAAACAATAGTTCCTAAGGATGCAGCCCAAGTGAAGTTTGATTCTATTTTGGCTGCACAACTTGAGAAAGAGGAGAGGATGAAGGAGATTGCTATTGAGAGTAAGGAATGCAGTGATGATGAGAGTACTGACTCAAGTGTGATGATCATTGAAGATCCAGAGAGGCTTGAATAAGGTGATGAGTTGGCAAAGGAAAGGATTACAGAGTTGAAAAATCAGGTAGATTATGAGATGCCTGAAGTAGCTTATATGTACTTTGCATAGGAGAATAAGGTAATGGAGAATCCAGACATGACAAATTCAGATCAAATTTGGGGTTTGGAGATTCTACTAAGAGTTCAAAGAGATTGCAAGGTGATTCTGAAGTATAAGGCTAGCAAGGTTATTTCACAGTCTAAAAAGGATAGAAGGGAGCTCTACTACATGCTTCTCAGATGTCATCAAGGAGGTTGGACTTTTCAGAAGTTGATGGGTTTGTCCTTTGATGAGTTGGAGTATAAGGCTTATCCTATATGGGCAAGTGTTCAAGAGCAGAACACTATCAGACTTCTTTCAGATGAAAGAAAGGAAGAACTTGTAGAAGAGATGCAGATCCAACATGCTTTATGTAACACCCCACTTGGATAAGTGGACCGTTACGTGTATTTATGGCGTGACATCAAAGCATAAGGTAAATGTCCTAAAACATTAACTGACCATAAAGGAAATACCGGAATCAAACATCGGTAATCCAACATAAGCTCAAAACATGAAAAGTAAAATACTGAAAGAAAAGGACTAAACAATGTCCAAATAAGCAGAATAATGTAAGAAGTGCATAAAGTAAGAAGTCCGGATAGCTTCCATTCAATGCACATGCTCTCAGAATCCTAAGAGCGTCCTGGTGTACCTGCCGTTAGAACATGAAAGAACTACGGCTGAGCATAACGCTCAATGAACGGATATAAAGCATGATAAGGAATTACTGAAATGAAACAGATGATAAAATGCTAGAGCTGTAGGACTGATAAGTAAAGTTGCAGCGGAAATCTGTATATAATCTGTAAAGTCTGATTTATCAATAATGAAGTTGAACTGTTATCTGTTAAATCTGTATAACATGCATTTACTGTATTTTAATTGCCAGAGCTTATATAGGTCATGTACTGTAACAACTGTGCATGAATAACTGGAGGGTGACCTCGTCATGCTGTAGAGGGGTGTCCTCTAAATAACTGTAGAGGAGTGACCTCTAAATACTGTGCTGGGTGGAGGGATCAGCTCCAATGTGAAGGATGTAGAGCACACACCACATTCATCCTGATAACTTGTAAACTGATATGCCTATGATGCATCCGTACGCCCCACTAAACATACTGATAAAATGTCCAAACTGAACATGAGTGGGACGATGCAGGATATCACTCTCCTGCATGTGAGTCACGACACCGGTGCCTCTAGTGACGTGGTTACGGTACCTCCGTAACTAGTACATAAACTGGTCATGCTTGTATATAATGCTCAGGCAATTTATTTAGTTATTGACATGATTACTGATAAGCTTAAACATATACTGGGGAAAACATTTGGCTGCAGACGGGGAATCCTAATCATGCATAGGAAAGCAAGTCCTTACTGGAAGGACGGAAAATCCGTACCTTGTGTCCAGTAACTGACTGAAGAGGAAAACTACTGAAACTCCTACTCTGACTTCACAATAGCTACATGAATAAAGGACGCGAATGAGTTGCTTGTTTATGATTTTATTTACTGGTTCCTAACTTGATTTACTTGTTCTTGGCTTGTTTACTTGTGCATGCCTTATTATGACCTTCTTGAATCTTACTTGTTTCCTGAGTTCTTGTATTTCATGTTTCACGTGTTATTATACTTGATATTTCAATAATAGCGACTTTCTAAAAATAACAGGTTTCCATAAATAAAATAAGCTCGTTTTAATATACGTAAGTAATTTAACTTGTTTCATTATATAACGGTTTTAAACTAATTAAGCCGAATCAAAAGCCAATATTATTGAGTCGATTACTTAAGAAGCAAATTTTATAAGTCATGAATTTTAAGTCCATATTAATTAAGTCTACAGTTAATAAGCACATTTTACTAACTCATGATTTAATAAGCCAAAAGTCAAATAAGCCGATGGTCAAATAATCCGATTCTTTTGGCGTTAAAACTTAACGTTGGTAAAGTATGAATGTCATATCATTTACATGTTTTAAACCTTGTTAAAAAAATGTAAATCACATGACTAAAATATTAGCAACAGATTGGTATCTTTAGGAATATCATTTGATATCTTTCATGAAAGGGTTATGGTAATTTTTTTGTTCTCCTTTGACGTTTGATATATTACACCACTTAGTTTCTTAATTTATATATGAAGTGTAACTTATGATTCATGTAAAGATGAAAGGCCAGATTATACCTCTAGGATAGACGAACCAAAACACGAGCATACATGAGGACCACCATACATTTATCAGGGCCCAGTCGAACCAAAACCAAGCGTGTACTTTTTGCTAAAACTAAACTCGAACACGAGCCGAACACAATATGCTCAAAACTCATCCCAAAGCGAACTCGAATGAACCAACCCGAACCCAAAGTAGAATCGACTAGATTATGAACATGACCCGATCTGGAACATATGATCAATCGAGATAATGGTTGTTGTATCCGAAAACGCATACGGAATTAGAGTGATGGAGGATGTATTTTTAAGTGGGCTTATGTTTTGTATTATGGCTTCTATGAATTGTGGCCAACCAATAGGAGAGGCGAGAGATGTTTAGAAGAATAATGTGTCAATGAATTCGTGATTTCTAATTAGCAGCTTTAAAAATCTTGAATCACTTTCCATTTACTAGGCAAGTTATAACGTGATTTAAGCAAACAGTTGAAGACATATTAATTTCTTTCTAAATTATTTTATTAGCTTCTATAATTGCTAATGTTGCTATGCATAGCTGCTGACCCAATGTTTTGTGGGTTTTATTTGTTTTTTTTCTTTTTTAATTTATCGTGAACAATTTGTGTATTTCTCGTGTTTAATTTTCTGAAAACGTAATACTCTTTCTGTAAATAAATAATATATACGTGATACATACCTAATGTTTCTGAAACCTAATAATTATTTTCTGAATAATTATTATCTTGTAATGTTTAAATAAAACTAAGGCTGCGTAATTACCGTTAAAGTTTAATTAAAGTTAAACCTGAGGCTACGCGTATTTAATATTCGAGGATTTTAAATACGGGTTTTACACTTTAATTGCACCAAGGCATTTGAAGAAGGGAGTTCCACTTGAGTTCCCAGAGGATTTGGATAGAGTGAATCCTAGTGAAGCAGTTATTAGAAGGAGTATTAAGCTCTCGCCCTTGGAAGCTTCACATATGGTAGAGGTGTTACCTCATGATTCCAGAAACCCTATAGTTCACTATGAGGAAGATGCAAGTGGGTTTTGGATGATTGGCAGGTATGTGAAGGAGGTACATAATTTTACTACTCTTATGTCTTTGTTTGCAAGCCTGGATAGGGAAGACTTGACAGATCTTTGGAGATTGATTAAGTCCAAGTATGAGACTGAAGCACCTACTTTAGTCAATGGAATAAAGATTTGGTCAACATTCAAGAGAATGTGTGAGCCAAATGATGAAGATCCAGTATGGAAGGATCTTGATGATGATATCAATGCACTTAAATGGCGTCTACATTTAGCAGATGGTGTGTATCATTTGAGTACTACAAAGTTTTCTGAATATCTTCTTGTAGATGCTGAATATCCCATGTCCAAGGAAATTTTGAAGAAAATGGTGTCGACACAGCTAGAGATAGATTACACAAGTGATGTTGGCAGAGATTTAATTAGGTCTATTTATTACCAACTTAACAAGTAATTTGTATTTGTAAGAATCCTTGATGGTTGTAATTTTACACTTGTTTAGGAAAACAAGGTAATAAGGGTAAGTATTAACAAGTAGTTTAGGAAAACCACATGTAAATGACCCAAAAGTGGGGATCGTTCTCAAGGAGGCTAGTGTGTTGTGTAAAGAAATGATTAACTTTTTGATTATATTGATGAGAAAGAAAAATAGAAAAAATAATAGAAAAGGATGACGGTTACGATTATGAATTAAATTAAGACGAAGTCGTGCACGTAAATCCGTAAAAAGTGACTAAATTTTAAAAATTATCCTAAAATTCCTAGAAAATTGCAATAAATCATAAAAAATGTAATTAGAGTTTGCAAAAAATCAAAATTCACTCAAACCTTTTATTTAATTAAATATTAATTTTGTAATGCTAATTAAAGCCCAAAAAATCTAATTAATTAATAAAAAGCCTAAAATGAGATTTTACACTTTGTAAACCTCTAAAATGACTTAACTAAATTAAAACTATTATTGAAAATTTTAAAATTAATTAAAACTATTTAAAAATGATTAAAAACTATAAAAACTTAAAATAATTCTAAAAACTAATCAAATGACACTACAATTAATCTAAAAAATTTTAAATTCCTAACTTAATGTATTTGAACTACGAAAAATGAAAAACTTGCAAAAATCTAAAATTTAATTTTTAGTAATAAAATAATAATAAAACAATATTAAAAATCCAAACTTCATAAAAAATTCTAAAAAGTTTCAAACTAGTTTATTTTAACCTAATAAACACAGAAATGAACTTGAAATTACCAAAATACCCCTAATGGGCCTTAAAATGGGCTAAAGGACAAAACAGACCCTTAATGGGCTTAGATTTGGCCCAATAAGAAAAAGTTCACCAAATAAGCCCAAAATCACCTACTTGACTCAAAATTTGATTTTAAGCACAAAACTCTAAAGGCCCAAAAGCTGAAAGTGAGCTTATCACAACTTAATAAGTCAACAGCTTATTCTTAATGGGCTTTTTGGCCCATTAAGCTATAAGCTAATGCCATAAGCTCTAATTTGACACACAAGCTTCTTTTGGCATACTAAAGAGATCCGTGAAAAGAAATTTTGAAAAAGCCCAAGAAATAAGCCTGAAATAAGCAAAAGCTCTCTTCATAAAACGACAAAATAGTCGTTTTTGAATTCTAGGCTACCTCAAGTGCTGATTCAAGTTGCAAAAGGTTTTAAATGACTTAATTAAGCAAAATCAACAAAAAGTTTTCAAATAAGCACAAAGAATAAGCTGGAATAAGCAACTAATCACTTATGAAAAAGTCAAGTCAATTGGTTTTCTAATCAAACCTAAAAGTCAAACCCTAATATGCTCCAGATTAGTTCAATGGGTCAAATAAGGAAGATTGATCACAAAAAATAAGTTTTTGCAAGTCCAAATAAGCTAGAATAGCTTATGAATACGCTTATGATCAAATTACACTAGCAGTGGCTAGTTTCAGGGGAAAGGAGTTCCCACTGATTGACTATTTTGACTTTTTCTCTTATATGGATTTTTGTTGAATTCAAGCCACAAAAAGGCACCCTTATAATCATTGGAATATAAGGAGTCAATATCAATCACAAAAATACAATTAATCCAATTGATACAGTTTAATTAAAAGATCACCAAATATGCACCAGACATGAACAATAAGCAGATTTCAACAAATAAGCAGTTTTAGCAAGAATAAGCCAACCAAATTGAACCAAATTCATACAACAGCTTAGATTAATTCAAATGAACATAAATTAACTGGTTTCATGCAATGACTCAAGGTATAGACAAAGATTCAAGCCACAAAAAGTTACTGATGAACAAGAACAAGCAGATTTCAAACTTTGTTGATATACTTGAACACAAATCCAATTTCAAACCCTCAATTCTCTTTAACAGGTTATATAAACTTGATTTAATCACTTGTTAGCCCTAAGCATGCATACAATCTATGTGTTACCAAGATCTTAGGTCAAAACAGGCAAAAATCAACAAGTTATAGAACAATAAAGATTTTGATGTTCAAAAGCCAAAAACTTGCAGTCAATAGCACACAACCAAGTATTTATCAGATACAAGCAATAAACAACACTTAACACCTACTCAAAATCAATTAGCAAGCCTAAACAGGTTAACCCAAACACCCCTTTCACTTTTTAAATCCAAATTTAACAAAGTAATTGTGTGATTCAGTGTTACCCAAGCCCAATCTAGCACAATAACATCAATAGTATGCAGCAACAAGAAATTTTAAGCCACAAGAACAACAAGTATAACAACAGAGCACAAATTCCCAAAAATAAAGTATTTTATCAGATTTTTGAGAAAAGGACTCAAACCTCATGAATGTACATCCACACTCACGAATTTTTGAGCCGATGTGTCTAGCTAAACAAAACACAAGCTTCCAATACAACCCTTCTAAGATTCAACAAGGTTAGAGCACAATTTGTATAAAACAAAAAAGTAAAAAAGCTTGATTAATGCAACCTATGTACCCACTCCTTGATTATCCCCAAACCACAAACTCCCAACACCTTGATAATCTTCTTATCAGGGTGTTTAGATCACTTGTAATCCAAAAATTCCAAGGATGTACCAAAGACTTAGCAAAATATCAAGTTTTTTAGAAAACTTGGCAATTTCTTGCACACGGTTTAAAAACAGGTTTTAAGACTTCAAAATCACAAACATGAAACATAACAAGCATAGAATAAGGTTGGCACTTAGATTTCATCAGCAATATCAAACACTTTTTCATTAAAATGAAACAAGGATTTACAGATTTGTGAAATAGGAAAAACCAAGAGCAAAGACTAATGTTGCAGGTCCTATGCCTTATATAGGCTACATTTGTGAACTAGAAAGCATAAAAAACGTAAGCCCTAAGTTGTAAAGTCCCTGAATTGCCCTTGAGGATTTTGAAAATCTGCTTAAACATGTGAGTTCTTCTTGGCGTTTTGTTGTTGCTGACTAGGTGGAATTTGATCAAAGGCCTCAAATAAGCTTAGGTTGTAAGCTTCAATGTAGGGCGTTGGATTTCTGGCACTATTTTGGCTTCTTCCCAAAAGTATGAGCAGGGCAGGTTACATGTGACATGGGTAGTGATGTGGCATGTGTTTTAAAGTGTGAGTTATGATTAGAAAACCCTTAATCATAATTCTGGAGGTGATTAAGGTTTACTTCACAAGGATTAAGAAAAGCCCAATTCGTGTTCATAGGTGAATAGTGGCTGTTTGATCTTTGTTAGTTTTCAAAAAGTTGTTAGGCGCGTGTTTAATAAACTAGTCAGGATTAGTTATTAAAAGGTTGTGGGTGGGATGTGACTTGGCAAAATGGGGAATTCTCATTGGTGGAAAGTGTGAGTGGGACACATGGCAAGCTGTGGTTGGCCTAGGTAAGTATGATTGTCGCCCACATTTAAACCTGCTTCTCTCTTTCTCTTGTCATTTTAGTTTAATTAGCATAAAACTTAATTTCCCTTTATAACAAACTTTCAGTTTTCACACTTTTGCCCCAAATACTTTTCTAAATGTATTTCAAGGGTATTTCTTGTAATTTGATGATTCTTGAAGGGGTGTTTTGGAATTTTCTTCAAACTTTATGGTCTTGACTTGTATAATTGACTTCTTGGAGGACTAATATTGACAAGTCTTCATTTTTGAGGGACCATTCTTGCCAATTCTTCAAAGTGGAGGGCCCTTTTTGTAAATTTGACAAACTTTAAGGACCAAACTTGTAATTATGTATAAGTAAGGGTTTAAAGTGTCAATTATTCAATATTGGAGGACCCTTCTTGTACAATCTTCAATTATTCAAGGGTTATTCTTGGAAAATCACCATTAGGGCTTGCTTCATTGTGCGGCTTCGTTTCCCGTGTTCGTTTTTGCTTGTTTCTTGTGATCTTTTGTCATTTTCTCAATATCCGTACCTAAAATACACATGTAACAAACACAAACATATATTTGGCATTTTTCATGATATTTAATGAATAGTAAGCCGATTTTGGACGATGAGACTATGTATAAAAGCAGTCTCATCACTCCCCCATACTAAACCATTACCGTGCCCTCACGCAATGCTAGAATAAAGTATCGTAGCACCTCCAAAATTCATTTTTATGCACTTTTATTGAATGATAAACTTGCTACACTACTACTACTTCTACTTGCGTTTTATACATAATGTATGATTTTCATCGCAAAATGGGACGTTTAGGTTCATAGAACAAGAACACGTGAATGCTTCGTTAGAAATAATTTCGTCGTCCTTGATTTTCACCCCAATTCCATGCTAGGCATGCAACGAGATCATTGTCAATATAAGTTAGCAACACAATCACATCTCATGAGTGTTAATTACACACCTAAACTCCCTTATTCCTAATTGGTATCTCTTATATTTTATTTTGTCTTAATGATCACGAGGATATATCATTGACTTATGGGTGAATAGGTATTTGGTCCAAAAATAGAGTCTTAACGGTGTAACCAAAATCATCGAATTAATAGTTCACCCTAATAGACAACGATGTCAAAAAGTTAAGTCAACAAAAAGGATCGATAAACACGATTTTAGAACGGCTTTGAACATGAGACTTATTACCATAACTTTTATTATCCGCCTCATCATCGATGGTTTTATAATCATGGTTTACCTCCATCTTTTATTCAACTTCGCCATGAAGCTTTTATTATGACTTTGGTCTTGCCCTTGTCTTTTATTATCCGCCATCATCGGTGGTTTTATTATGACTTGACATATATCCTCAAGCCAAAGCAAATTTTGGATCTTTAAAGCTTCAAAGATTAAGGCTTGATTCACTTCTAATTTGGGCATAGATTTTTCAGCCTTGTGAGCTTCTTTTTTTGCTTAATTTAGATGAGCACTTGAAATCTTATTATTGGGTGAAGCTTTCGATTATTTGGGTTGCCAATACTTCAAAACCGTGACGCTGGCGATACCTTAATGTTTTCCCTATTTAATTACATGGAAGCTACTAAAACAAATTAGAAACCAACAATAGTGACTAAAAAGCTAAATCAATATTTATTAACAATTTATTAAAAAAGCGTGGGGAGAATAAGTTAATAATTACTACACATGAGATCGTGAAAGATTACGAAACTTATAAATAACTCTATCATTTCTCGTCATCATTTAAGAGACTTAGCCTAAAAAGTTAAGGAATCGAAGCTAAGTGCTCAATACGCACGGTCGAGTCAAAAATTAATCTTATTCTCACCATCTGAAAACCTACATTCATGTCTTAAACACTTATGAAAAATACGAAATTTTTTGAAATTTGGCCATTTTTAGCCTTATTTTGCAACAAAACGATAAACAAAAAGATAAAATTTGGAAAGCGTAAAGGTTTGTCAAGGCAAGTATCTATTCACCCCCCATACTAGAGTTAAACATTATCCTCAATGTTTCGAGTCTAAGGGTAGGATACCCCCATACTAGAGACATAGTCGAATGCTTAATCTAGCATGGAAATGGTAGAACCGTTAAATCAATAGCCGTTTATGAAGTGATCTAAAAACCTAAGGTTAGAACATATAAGGATATATCATGTTGATATCGAGAAATTCTTCAAAGAAAACGATCGAGTGCTCCCATAAAACGAACACGAGAGGCTCCAATCGTGAAGATCATGATCATCTAAAAACCACATATCAAAAACAACCACGGAACAAAGGTTTGAAGGGAACAAATCCCCTCACGTAAGCTACATTAGAAAGCGATAATATGTACATGGATAAGCATGGGACTCCCCTACGAGGCACCTCGTTTTTGATTACTGAGTCATGAGCTCGACTCGATCCCCTCAATACTAATTATCATTAGGGAAGGTGACTTGGTCGAGGTAGTTCAAGGATGGAACTTCCCCGCCAAAGTAGTGCTTCAACCTATGTCCATTCACCTTGAAATTGGGGCCATCATTTTGAGCTAGCTCGATGGTCCCATAAGGAAAACCTTGGGTGACGGTGAATGGACCGGACCAACAGGATTTCAACTTGTCGGAAAAGATTTTCAAACGTGAGTTAAAAAGCAACACTTGATCTCCAATGTTAAAAACTCGGTTTTTAATTTTTGAGTCATGAAACTTTTTAGTTTTTTTCTTGTAAATCAATGAATTTTCATAAGCAATATCTCTTAATTCATCCGATTCATTCAATTGCATTTTCTGGTGTTTTCCCGCGGTCTCAATATCATCATTACAATGCTTAAGGGCCCAATAAGCTTTATGTTCGAGTTCAATTGGCAAGTGACAATTCTTCCCATACACAAGCTTATAAGGAGTGCACCCGATGGGCGTCTTATGAGCAGTCCGAAATGCCCATAAATCATCGTCCAACTTATCCGACCACGATTGTCGGTTCTCTCCAATCGATCTCTCCAAGATCCTTTTCAACGCTCGGTTTGAAACCTCGAATTTCCCACTCGTTTGTGTGTGATAAGCCGTAGAAAGCCGATGTGTAACCCCATATTTTCATAGGACCCTTAATGTAAAGATTTTGCTATGTTGAAAAGTTCGTTTCTCGGTATCTCTTCGAATTGATCTCTGGTTAATTGTGCGACTCAGTTGTTCTTGGTGAATCAAATAAAGGGGGTGGTTGTCGCTGTCTAAAACTAATGGAAAATAAAGACTTGAAACAAATAAAAATAAAGTAAAGACGGTAAAAAGAAATACTGAAAGATTAAGACTTGACGAAAAGTAAATGACGAGAAATTAAAAAGGAAATAAAGTAAATGACGCAAACTCAAACTTAAACTAAAAGGAAAGCAAGTAAAAATGCAAATAAGGAAAAAGGCGGGAAAAGTAAAGCTTGAAACTAAAAACTGGAAAACACTCATTCAGAATAAAACAGTTCATCCGGAATATGTCACCTATCCGGAATAAAAGTTGATTCGGAATAAATTGACTGATCCGGAATAACAAAGAAAAGACTGATTCGGAATGTAAGCTGATCCGAAATGTTATTCCGAATGAAATCCCTTGATCCGGAATAATGGATATTCCGGATAAACAAGGTTGATCCGGAATGTTAGATATTCCGGATGGAGAAGGTTGATCCGGAATAATTATTCCGGATGAGTGAACTTGATTCGGAATGAACAAAAAGGGAACTTGATCCGGAATAATAAACTTGATCCGGAATAAATGGTTATTCCGGATGGAGACCTTGACTCGGAATAATAAATAATCCGAATGAAAGACACTGATCCAGAATATAAAATATTCCGGATGAACAATCTTGATACGGAATAAAAATAGAGGGTGCTTGATTCAGAATAATCTGGGAAAAGAAACAGTAAGCATAGAACGAAGAACAGGGGAAAGAGAAGAGAGCACGAATCTAAACAAAATCAATCAAGATTAACCAAAAGATTAAACCAAAACAACCACAAATGATCTACTAACAATAACCAATCAATCCAAATCAATAACACCAACAATCATAACCAAAATAATCAAAACCCACTTAATCAAAACTATAAAACTAAAGAACATGAACACAAAGGTTAAACACAAACTAGAAAGGTAGATGAAAGATTAAACAAGAAAAGATAAAGATTCAATAACATTAAAGTAAACTTACTTGGAATTTAAAGGAATTCAAAGGTGCGATACAAGAAATTAAAGTGCAAGAAATTATATTGTGCAAAATGAAAATGGTGGAAGAGGTGGGTTGTCAATCCACCCAACAACTACAAATGAAGCTACTAATCATCTATTTATAGGGGAGGAGGTGGTTAGTGGAAGGAAGCTTCCTCCCCTCTTTCTTCTTTCCTTAATTGCGTCATTAAGTCCTTGCTCTTCTTAATTCTTTGTTAATCTTCTTAATTCTTTGACTTTAACGACTTTGTCTCGGGATTTCTTTGAACTCGTCTTGTAATTCTTCAACAAATTAGACTTGAGTTCTTCGGCTTTTAGTAAACTTCCGTCTTTTGACTTTTTCTTCGATAAATCTTCAGAATTGGTCTTGGACTTCCGTTCTTTTTGCACTATTGATTTCTTGACTTCGTCTTTCGTCTTTTTCTTCGATAAAAGCTCGTGAATGCCCGTGTTTTCTCCACTTTTCACCTTTTCGTCCTAAATTACAACAAAAACATAAACCACGCATAATTCCGACATAAATGACATAAAATACACGTTTTGGCTCGGTTATTATTGTAATTAAGTGGTAAAAAGGATGGGTGTTTACACACCTATCAAATCCCCTACACTTGACCATTGCAATGTCCTCATGCAATGCATTAGTTACAAAGCACGTTTACATTTTTCATCATAATCAATCCACGTTGGCCTTTATTAAAGAGATAGAAAATTATAAACATAAAAAGTAAGAAAGAAATAAAAAACATACCTTAGGGTTTTGGAAATGTCATGAATAATCATCATCCTCAAGTTTTCACTTTCTCCAAACCAAGCTTAAAAGCGAGATCATTGTTATTATAAGTTAGCAAACTAACACGAACTCATGTGGGCCAATTATTTACTTAGACTCCCTTATTCCTAGGTGTATCTCTTATATTTTATTGTTGTCTTGAATGATCACGAGGATGCATTGTTTGACTTATTTTGATAGTTATTTAGGCTGAAAATAAAGTGAACGATTTAATCAATAGTTAGCTAAAGGACAAAATCTTTTAAAACTGCTTCTCGGGACCTCATATAGTTCATATCTTGGCATAACTCGCTTCGCGATTTGAGACCTTTCTCGGACCGATATTTGGCAGCGACTTCATACTTCAAATCTTGAGAGATGTTCATGAAATAATGGTCTTCTCTTCATAATAGAAATTTCTTCACTTGAAGTTTTGAGAGATTCATACTTGGACCACGACTTCTTCATTTTTCTCCAATCTTTACTTTGGACTTTGATATACAACGATCCGCCTCCTTTTTGGACTTGGATCTATTTATCCTCATACCTTGTTAGGGCCTTTTTGGATAGACTTCTCCATGATCGTTTGGGGAGTTCTTGCTTTTCGTCGTGTGTCTCGATCCTTCATATTGATCTTTGATAAATGATTCTTCACATCACTTGGGATATTTAGCAACAAAATGTAGCCATCATGCCTTGTTAGGTCCTTTTCGGACGCTAATCTTCGCATCCCGCTTCAATAAGTTATGCCTTGGCTATGAACTCTAATCCATA
Source organism: Glebionis coronaria (assembly GCA_025667525.1). Lineage (NCBI taxonomy): Eukaryota > Viridiplantae > Streptophyta > Magnoliopsida > Asterales > Asteraceae > Glebionis > Glebionis coronaria. Next base: position 291,033 of record JANFOE010001833.1, read on the forward strand.
TCGAGCAACTTTTAAACGATCTTGGGCTAGAAGCTAAGTAACTTTTCAAATCGTACAACCTTATTTATTGCAGATAAATTTATTAGCAAGCGATGGGAGAATAGGATTATAATTAACTCACATAAATTCACGAAAGAATACCAAACTTATAATTGACTCTATCATCTCTCGCTCTCCACAGTTTAAAATCTCAAGGAATGAGACTCGTGGATGCTTAGCCTATTAAATCAATGTTTTGGGTTTTCGAGTCATCTATAGGATCTTGCAAACTCTTAGACTTTTTCAAGTTTAGAAATCGCATTTTAAAGTTCCCTTGATAAACGACTCTATAGGATCAATTATAGGAACTTGCGAAAAGTTCTTGTTCTTAACCCGTGAGAGTTAAGACTTTCGCGTTTATAGCTCCCTATATAAAAGCTTAGCAAAACTTGACTTAAACACGTTAAGGATACTAGCTAGAGTAAACTTAGATAAGTAAACTCGGGTTGAGTCAAAAAATTCACAACGTTTAAAAAATTAAAACCACTTTATTAAAATTTTATTCTAACAAAGAAAGAAAATAACTATACAAAGGTAAACTAATAGGCCAAAATAGATCAAAAATTTTGAAAAATGTCGAAAAATTGATTTTCCGGTTAAAATGAGGACAAATACAAGGAAAAGGCCACTTAACTTCGATAGAAGTCCCCCCTACACTTAATATAAACATTGTCCTCAATGTTTAAGCATGTGGGAGTAAACTCCCCTACACTTAGGCCATTGTGCACGTTGTTTAAATTTCGCTAAGGAAAAGACAACTAACGAGATTCCTATTTTAATATTGGAAAATGTAAAATAGTGAATCGAAAAGAGTTTAGGATAGAACCGGGAAGAAGGGAACACGGAATCACGGTTCGTAAAAAGTCATCAAGAGTGTGTCTTTGAAGCTCTAATCCCTGCACATGATAAGAAAGAAAACAAGAAACACCAACGGGGCTCCCCCTACACTTATGGTGAAAACAGGTAAAGATAGATAGATAATTGGGTTGCCTCCCAAAAAGCGCTTGTTTATCTTAACCGAGTCACGAGCCTGACTCGTCCCCGAATTAAATGGTCCATGGGGAAACCTCGAATGCAATACCGGGATCAAAGACCTTGTCCTCGTTCCCGGTTGACATCAACAAAGGAGAGGCGGGGGGATAAGTCTTGAATGGGAGAAAGGTCCTTTCAACATACGAGAAGTATGTGAAATCAAGATCTACTGGAGGTGGGGTGGGTAAAGTGAGCACATTGTCATCCCCCAAAGACAATGGATGCTGAGCAAGGTGCAAAGCCGTAATGGTATTAATGATAGCATAATCAATGTCACCTCCCGGGTCAAAGCACTCATCCTCCGTAATAGTGGCTAAAGGGGATGATGAAAGGTGCTCGGGAGGGGGACTTGGGACAATACCTTCCTGCAGCAAATTATCAAAAATAGTATCCCCCTCTGTGTCATCATCATCAATACCTGGAGGGATGGAGTGAATGTCGATTTCTTCCAGCAATGGGTCATTATCTTCAACGGGAGGAATAGATGGAGGCAAAGACTCGGAGAGAGGAGGAGAAGTCAACTCTTCGATTTGAGGAATAAGAAGATGCACTTTCCGTAATCTATCGCGGAGAATCACGTCTTCCACCTCATCTTCAAGAGCAAGTTCATCGGTGAACTTCTCGTAAGCCGGAGAGAATAAATCGTCATCGTCCGCATCTCCCGGTGGAGATTGAGAAATTTCAAAAGTGAAATTCTCATAGCGTGGAGAAAAATCGATATCATCGGGATCGACCTCCTCTGTAAGAGAAACGTCGTCCTCAAGCTCCATAGTAGTCGGTATATCACACACCTCATCATCAAAGAATTGATCGAGACCAAAATCACTAATCTCACTCAATGAATCATCATACTTAGACGCATTAGGAATATCGAGAGAAGGGATGACAATTGCACTAGGGCATTGAACAACAAGATCATTCCAAGAAATAGTAGGCTCATCGTCATCATCATCATAATAGTATTGACGCACAAGACGAGGGGTATAATCACTAAGATTAGATACTTGCTCTTGTTGTTGCCACTTTTCTTCCTCCCATGCTTCTTTTAGCTGAACAACAGCTTCTTGAAGTTTCAAAATAATGGCTTGTCTTTCTTCATTCAGAGTAGTGAGTTGTTGGGCATTTCGAATTCCCTGAGAGGATTGATGATTGAGGGTGGGATGTGGGGGCTCACAGTTATGAAAACTAGAATTATAGCACGGATGTGGCTCAAAGTAAGTCATCGGTTGCGAAGAATTATAACACGGACTTGGTTCATAATAATCCATCGGTGAAGAAAATTGAGGACACGGATCTGGCTCATAATAATTTAGTGGCTGACAATAAGAAGTATCGTGAGGGCCCCACAATTTTGGCAACAAGGGTACGGAGAAAAATCGGGTGCTTCTTGTAGATAGCTATTACCATTGTCATAATTGTAACCCGGTTCTTGCCCGTGATCATACGGGTATCGAACCGGGCACGAAACATGCCAATGAGAATTGCTTCCACAATAGATGCACGGGGGGAACAGGAGGTGGATTCAAAAAGGACGAATTAGTCGAGTTACACAAGGGACAAAATCTGAATCCGAATTGTGTGTTGTCGATATCGTTTCCGCACCGCTCACATGTACACCATTGACATGAGTCATTCCCGTATAATCGTCTCCCACACCCGACACAATGGACATAAGAATCCATAAAGAAAAATAGATAAGCAAGAAGAATTTTTTGGTGCAAAACTTTGAAAAAGAAATGCTTTTTATGATTTTTCAAATGTTTTTGGGATTTTTTTTGAAAATTTTTGATACAAAAAATATCGTTCACAAGTGAACGGATCCCAAAAGCCAACACGTCTCTTCACAAAAACCCGTTAGTCCTCACGAAAAGAGCCGACAGCGGCGCCATTTTAATGTAAAGATTTTGCTATGTTGAAAAGTTCGTTTCTCGGTATCTCTTCGAATTGATCTCTGGTTAATTGTGCGACTCAGTTGTTCTTGGTGAATCAAATAAAGGGGGTGGTTGTCGTTGTCTAAAACTAATGGAAAATAAAGACTTGAAACAAATAAAAATAAAGTAAAGACGGTAAAAAGAAATACTGAAAGATTAAGACTTGACGAAAAGTAAATGAAGAGAAATTAAAAAGGAAATAAAGTAAATGACGCAAACTCAAACTTAAACTAAAAGGAAAGCAAGTAAAAATGCAAATAAGGAAAACGATGGGAAAAGTAAAGCTTGAAACTAAAAACTGGAAAACACTCATTCGGAATAAAACAGTTCATCCGGAATATGTCACCTATCCGGAATAACAGTTGATTCGGAATAAAATGACTGATCCGTAATAACAAAGAAAAGACTGATTTGGAATGTAAGCTGATCCGGAATGTTATTCCGAATGAAATCCATTGATCCTGAATAATGGATATTCCGGATAAACAAGGTTGATCCGAAATGTTAGATATTCTGGATGGAGAAGGTTGATCCGGAATAATTATTCCGGATGAGTGAACTTGATTCGGAATGAACAAAAATAGAACTTGATCCGGAATAATAAACTTGATCCGGAATAAATGGTTATTCCGGATGGAGACCTTGACTCGGAATAATAAATATTTCGAATGAAAGACACTGATCCGGAATATAAAATATTCCGGATGAACAATCTTGATACGGAATAAAAACGGAGGGTGTTTGATTCGGAATAATCTGGGAAAAGAAACAGTAAGCATAGAACGAAGAACAGGGGAAAGAGAAGAGAGCACGAATCTAAACAAAATCAATCAAGATTAACCCAAAGATTAAACCAAAACAACCACAAATGATCTACTAACAATAACCAATAAATCCAAATCAATAACACCAACAATCATAACCAAAATAATCAAAACCCACTTAATCAAAACTATAAAACTCAAGAACATGAACACAAAGGTTAAACACAAACAAGAAAGGTAGATGAGAGATTAAACAAGAAAAGATAAAGATTCAGTAACATTAAAGTAAACTTACTTGGAATTTAAAGGAATTCAAAGGTGCGATACAAGAAATTAAAGTGCAAGAAATTAAATTATGAAAAATGAAAATGGTGGAAGAGGTGGGTTGTCAATCCACCCAACAACTACAAATGAAGCTACTAATCATCTATTTATAGGGGAGGAGGTGGTTAGTGGAAGGAAGCTTCCTCCCATCTTTCTTCTTTCCTTAATTGTGTCATTAAGTCCTTGCTCTTCTTAATTCTTTGTTAATCTTCTTAATTCTTTGACTTTAATGACTTTGTCTCGGGATTTCTTTGAACTCGTCTTGTAATTCTTCAACAAATTAGACTTGAGTTCTTCGGATTTTAGTAAACTTCCGTCTTTTAACTTTTTCTTCGATAAATCTTCAGAATTGGTCTTGGACTTCCGTTCTTTTTGCACTCTTGATTTCTTGACTTCGTCTTTCGTATTTTTCTTCGATAAAAGCCCGTGAATGCCCCTGTTTTCTCCACTTTTCACCTTTTCGTCCTAAATCACAACAAAAACACAAACCACGCATAATTCCGACATAAATGACATAAAATACACGTTTTGGCTCGGTTATTATTGTAATTAAGTGGTAAAAACGATGGGTGTTTACACACCTATCAACCCTTTCGAATTGGTCGTTACAAAAATGGGTTCCACGATCGCTTATGATCGCACGAGGGGTTCCAAACCGAGAAAACAAGTTTTTTAAAAACTTGACTACCATACGAGCATCGTTCGTGGACAAAGCCTTAGCTTCCACCCATTTGGATAGGTAGTCAACGGCGACAAGAATGTGCTTATTACCACGAGATGATGGGAACGGCCCCATAAAATCAATTCCCCAAACATCAAAGATCTCACACACTTGGATGATATTTTGTGTAATTTCATCGTTTTGTGAGGCTTTTCCTTGTCGTTGGCATGAGTCACATGACTTCACAAGTGCATGTGCATCTCGGTAAATAGTAGGCCAAAAGAACCCGGCATCAAAGACCTTCTTAGGCGTGAGATTAGCACCGTGGTGACCACCCGTGGGTCCCTCGTGACAAGCTCTAAGGATATTAGAAGCTTCGGTACCAAAGACACAACGTCGAATTATTTGATCCGCACAAGTCCGAAAGAGGTAAGGGTCGTTTCAAAAGTAGAAATTGACATCACGAAAGAATTTTTGTTTTTGTTGAGTCGTCATACCCTTGATGATGAAGTTGCCCGCATGGTAATTTGCGATGTCCGCAAACCATGGGGTGGATGAATCAAGCTTAAAATTCACTGAACCAAGTGTCTCGAGAGGAAATGTTCGGTGATTTCCTTTGGCTCGTAAACACTTTGGTGAGGATCTTCCAAACGAGAAAGATGATCGGCCGCTAGATTCTTGGCTCCTTTTTTGTCAAGGATTTCGAAATCAAATTCTTGTAGGAGGAGAATCCAACAAAGTAATCTCGGTTTTGCATCTTGTTTAGCCATGAGATACTTGATAGCCGAATGATCCATATACACTATGCATCGAGTCAACACGAGGTAAGGTCGGAATTTCTCAAAAGCATATGTCACACCCCACCATGGCGGAATATGGGGCACGGCGTATGGATATCATAACAACATGGCGTGTCTATAGAGATAACTAAATGAAATAAGAAATGTCATAAAATGGTGACACAAAATTCATGACAATATCTCAACAATGCAGGAGTCTAGGTAAGTAGGTAACAGTCCTACCACTTACCCGAGACAAACAATAAACATAAACAAAGCAAACATATACGTGTCAACAATATCACTTATTAAACAATCAAAAGAAACTAAGAAGGAACGGGGATCTCCTTATAAAATGCATTCCTAATGCCTCTAATACTAGCCACTTCTATTCTCTAGCTTAACCACATTCTCACCTGAAAGAGACACTAAAATACATCAACATAAAGTTGGTGAGAGTCATAGCTTTAGACTCAAACGCCAAAATCATACCATAAGCTGTGAATAATAACCAAATTTACGAACATATGGACAATGTGATACAAACATGCATTAACAACTAATATTCAAGATATAACAAATCAAACCATAATCCAAGGCTCCCAGCCTTAACAAACACCATGGTACCATAGGCGCCCATACACCTATGAACCAATCCCAAGGCCCCGCCTAGTCATCATCCCCTTGGTACCAAGTCAAAATATAAAACAATCAAGAATCATCTAGCAGTTAATCACGTAAGTAAGCACAAGTCCATCACCATAAACAAAACATTCACAACATAATTTATAAAACAAGACAGTGTCTCTTCCATCGCATCTGGAAGTCAATATCATTAGTAAACATAGGACTATGAAACTCACCTGATTGAGCTTCCCCAAAAATCCGCGCACTAGCAAAAAGCTAACAAACCAAAAACACATAATCAAAACATGAACCAATCACTAAGACGACTCATCAACCTATGATGGACATCTAGCCTTCTCCCATATATGACCCTCATTTATATACTCCAAACACCCCATTACCCTTCCCTAACAAGTCCTTAACTTGGTTAAGTTTGATAACTATCCCGTTCATATTTTACACAAAACAGTCTCAACTTTTAGGTCTCCAAACTATAAGCCAAACGCCCACCCAAACATACCCATGACATTTGTAAAGGAAACCTTATGCCCTTACATATGTTAGATAACACATCCCATTTGCCCCAACCTTAAAGCTACTTTTAAGGCCCCGATATATATATATATATATATATATATATATATATATATATATATATATATATATATATATATATATATATATATATATATATATATATATATATATATATATATATATATATATATATATATATATATATATATATATATATATATACTTTTGTCTATCCAGATTTTACTAATTTCGAACATACAAAAAGTATGTTATGATTAGGGGGTCTTACCCTAATCCACAATCTTAGCCCCAATGCAGATACCTTATATAATATATAAACCAACTCCCATGTTCGTTTGAAAGTCCCAATGAAACCCTAAGTGCCCCAAACAACCCAAAACTTAAAAAGAAAACAGTCTGATTTCAAAACTGTTTTGACCTCCGACTGTTGTAACCAGCTTTTGACCCACTTACCGACCTCCAATTTAGTTCTCGTTTCTTGCATTTGAAAGCCACTTCAAATACCTTTCCAGGGATATTTAGATCGCAAAATAAGAGTTTGTAGAACTCCATATATGATCAAAACAATTGACCCTAAATTCTGCCCAGTTTTAAAAAACGGGTTTAATTAAATTAATCTAATTAATTACCCATAGTCCCACTAATTACAAGCCCTAATTTATTTAATCATTATAATATCATTAATATATCATTAATATACTGTTTTTAATTTAAACCCTAACCTAAATCCATCATAAGATGATTAAAGAAAACATTAAAACAATTTAATTGAAAAGGGATTTGAAGGTTTTACCTTAAGATTAATGGAAGATAAAATTTTTATGAAGAACCCTAAACTCTCTCCTTAAACCGTCGACTATAATCTCCAGGGGAAAATAATTATGTTTTTGATTTTTTTGAAAACCTTATATAGTGTACACAAGAATTCTAGTCCAAATATAAAACTTGTTTCCTTTTTCTTGTTTCCCTTTTCTTTTGATCGGCCTAAACCGACCCAACACCCCTTTTTTATTTTTTTTTCTTTTTATTATTTATTATTATGTTACTAATATTAACTTAATTTAACTTAATTTATTTCAGCTCCTAAAACTTCCAAAACCTCAAAACCGTAAAACTAGTCAAATTTACACGTTTTACCGTAAAAGACGTAAAATATACAGTTTTAAAAAAAATCTCAATTTTTGAAATAAACTTTATAACTATGTCCTAATTGACTTAAAACCATCCCGAAAAATATTCACATGACTAAACACCTTAACCGAGACCTCTAAATGCTAAACCCCAAATCCTAAAAATACAAATTTCTAAAATACTTATACGTATACGTAAACACCAAAATAGCACCATTTCATTTCATAGTCACTAATCGTGAGCTCATGAACATGAAATAACCGTTCCTCGAATTACTTATGAGTACTTTATACCCTTATACAATAACCACACCAACCTCGTTCACACAAAATAAACACGTAAACATACAAATCAAGTAGTCACACATAAATTAACCTACAAATAGGACCAAGTGATGAACCTCAAAACCACGATTGTCACATTACTCCCTCCTAATAGAAATATCGTCCCGAGATTTACTCCTTAGGATCGTCATTATCAAACAACTGAGGATACTTATTCCTCATAAAATCTACCCGTTCCCACGTGAACTCCAGTCCACGTTTTGAATTCCACCTAACCTTAACTAACGGTATTGATAGGTGTGTAAACACCCATCCTTTTTACCACTTAACTACAATAATAACCAAGCTAAAACGTGTATTTTATGTCATAAATGTTGGAATTATGCGTGGTTTGTGTTTTTGTTGTGATTTAGGATCAAAATGTGAAAAGGGAGGAAAACACGGGCTTTCACAGGCTTTTATCGAAGAAAAGACAAAAGACTAAGTCAAGAAATCAAGAGTGCAAAAAGAACGGAAGTCCAAGGCCTATTCTGAAGATTTAGCTAAGAAAAAGTCTAAAGACAGAAGTTTAATAAAAGCCGAAGAACTCAAGTCTAAATTAATGAAGAAATTACAAGACGAGTTTATTAATCCCAAGACAAAAGTCGAAGAATTAAGAAGACGAGGACTAAACAAGAAATAAAGAAAGAAGAAAGAGAGAAGGAAGCTTCCACTAAGCATCTCCTCCTCCACTATAAATAGGGTCATTAAGATTTCATTTCTCTTTGTTAGCTAATTTTGACAAGATTAGTTCTCCACCATTTACATTACTTGCACATTTATTTCATTGTCATTTTCTTAATTGTCTTGCACTTTAATTCCTTTAATTATCAAGTAAGTTTCCTTTTTATGTTTATTGAATCTTTACTTTTCTTGTTAATCTCCTATCTAATCTTCTTTTTTATGTTTATGTTTATGTTCTTGAAGTTTTTATTGATTTGATCAAGTGGGTTTTGATTATTTTGATTATTATTGTTAGTTTTATTGATTTCGATTGATAGATTATAGTTAGTTGATCATTTGTGGTTAGTTTGGTTTAATCTTTTGGTTGATTTTGGTTAGTTTGGTTTAGATTCGTATCTTTTTGTTTCCCTTGTTCTTCGCACTGTTTGTTTGCCCAGGTTATTCCGAATCAAGGCATTCTGTTGATTATTCTGGATCAAGGCAGTTTATTCCGGATCAGCAGCTCATTCCGGGTCAACAAATATTCCGAATAAACCAAATATTCTGGATAAACTTGTTATTCCGGGTGAAGTGATTTTTCGAATAAAGGTTTTAGTCTAAAATATTCCGGATCAGCAACATATTCTGAATCAACTTGTTATTCCGATTCAGCAACTTATTTCGGATCAAGACATTCCGAATGAAGGTTTGAAAGTTATTCCGAACCAAGTGAATTTCAGATTACTCCGAACGAAGACTTTTATTCCGGATAAGCAGACATTCCGAACCAAGCCTGATATTCCGAATAAAGGGTTTATTCCGGATGAACTAATTATTCCGGATGAAGGATTTCGTTTGATTATTCCGAATAAGCTTATATTCCGGATGAAGCTTTTATTCCGCATGAGGTAATTATTCCGAGTGAAGAAGAATTATTCCGAACGAAGGTGACATTCCGAACGAGTGATTATTCTGAACGAAGGTTTATTCCGAATGAGTTGTTTTTTTTAAGTTTTAAACTTTACTTTTCCCGCCTTTTTCCTTCGTTGCACTTTTAGTTAACTTGCCTTAGATTTATTTTAAGCTTGCCTTTGTTTAAGTTTAAGTTTTCCTTTAGGATAGTTTTAAGTTCGCATTATTTACTTTAATTGCTTTTAATTTTTCGTCTCGTTTTATTTCCCGTCATTTATTTTCAATTAGTTTAGATTTAAATTACCACCATTTATTTTAAAGTTTTTGCACATTTATTTTACAATAACGACAATCATTTTTCTTAACCAAAAAATGCTGAGTCACACTTTAAACCAGTAATTAATTTGATTAGACATACGACAAAGAACAATTTTTATAACTAAAATTTAGTTATCAAATGGCGCCGCTACCGGCTCTTTTCGTAAAGATTAACGGTTTTCTGTGAGAGACGCGTTGTTTTTTGAGATCCGTTCATTCGTGAGCGTTATTTTTCTTACTCAAATTTTCAAAAAATCCTTATAAATTAAAAAATTTCAAAAATCAAAAAAGATTTTATTTTTATAGTGTATATATATTGTCTATTGCTTTGGTATATTTTTCTTTTGCTTTCGCAGGTGTATGCGTACTAGATCTTCAACTTATCCAACGCCCGAGACTCGTGAAGATTTAGCTATGGCAGGTGTGAACAACAACAATAATCCACCACACCTCAATAATAACAACAACAATGTTCTTCCACAGCCCGATCTTTGGACAATGGAGGATCTTTGTCAACCCACAATGTTTGGACGAGGAGGACCGATTGCGCTGATACAAATCACGGCTCCGGAGTTTTGGTTGAAGCATCACATGATCCAACAAGTGAAAACTCACCCTTTTCACGGATTGCCGGATGATGATGCCAACAAGCACCTCGACAAATTCATTACTTTTACCCAAAGCATGAAGTTGCCCGGTGCTACAATGGATGTCCTTCGCCTTCAACTCTTTCCACATACTTTATCACACCACGCCGAAAAATGGTTTGATCGTCTCCCGAAGAATTCCATTCATACTTGGGATGACATGACTCAACGACTTTTGTCGCGCTACTTTCCACCATCCATGGTCACGAGCCTTCGAAATCAAATCAGCGGTTTCATGCAAGAACCCGATGAACCTCTTTTTGATGCTTGGGAAAGATATAATGTTTTGATCGATCGATGTCCAAACCACAACATGATCCCCGTTATGTTGATTGATACTTTCTACAATGGTTTGACTTTTCGTGATCGTGATACGATTAATGCAGCCGCGGGTGGCACATTTATGAAAAGAAGACCCGAGGAGTGTAGGGAGCTTATTGAGAACATGACTACTCATCACAAAAACCGGGATTCCTCCGCTTCTTCAAGGAACAACCCGAGAGTCAATGTTTCTTCTACTTCAGCAAACCCCGATATGACCGAATTCACCCGCATGATGGTCGAAATGAACAAAAATATCTTGCTCATCCCTACAAACCAACAACAACAAGTTAAAGCTGTAGCAACTACTTGTGAGACATGCGGCGGTCCACACTCATACACTGATTGTCCTTCTACTCAAGGCACTCCGGAAAACGTGTATGCGGATTATGGTAACTATTCACCGGAAAATTACCAAGCCCGACCTCAAGGGGATCGAAATTTGCTAAGTTACCGATTGAACAACTATCTTTCAACCGGTTTTTCTCCTCAAAACCACAACCCCAACAACAATTACAATAGAAGCAACCAAATCCCTCCTCGAGCTTCTAATCCTTATCACCCACCCGCTCAACAAGCCCCACCCATTAATCAAGATGTTGAAGCCTTAATGAGAACCCAAGGAGAGCAAATCAAGAATCTACAAATCCAAATTATCAATTTGAAAGGGGATATCACTAAGCAAGGGAATGACATTAGATCCGAGCTTCGAAATGATATACAATCCTCCTTCAGCAATTAAACGAATGATTTGAAGAATATGCTGGCTAGTCTCTTACCAACTACTCAACCCTCTAGTTCGGGCTCTCTACCTTCAAACACCGTCACCAATCCGAGAGCGAATGTGAGTGCTATTACTACCCGTAGTGGAGCAACTTTAGTAGGACCATCTATCCCACCCCCAGTTACACCATCTACACCTCCTCCACCACCATTTATCCCTACTACTCCCACACCTAGTATTAGTTCACCATTACCGTCTCCGTCTCGTCATGAAGAAGTACCCAAGAAGAATCCTCCACCAACCCCACCTTCCACCTTTAACCCTTCAATATCTCAACCTTCACCTTCTACACCTCCACCACCCAACCCAAGCATTCCTTACCCTTCTCGACTCAACAAGGCTATAATTTTGACTAAGAATGACGTTCGAGTCTCTAACTTTTTGGAAAAGATTACCGGAATGACCGTCACCTTTACCCTTGTTGAAGCTCTTGCCCAAATGCCACAATTTGTCAAGATGTTTAACGAATTGGTTAATAAGAAGGAGAAGATGGTCGAGTTTGTTAATTCTCGCTTGAATGAAAATTGCTTTGCAGTCCTTCTCAAAGAACTTCCGGAAAAACTTGGAGATCCCGGTTGTTTGGTGCTACCTTGTACTTTAACCAAACCGACGAATTTACTGCCTTAACCGATCTCGGGGCAAGTATAAATTTGATGCCTTTCAGCATTTGGAAAATGTTATCATTGCCCGACCTTACACCCACCCACCAAGATGACTCTTGAGCTAGCCAATCGCACTCTCGCTTACCCCGTTGGTATTGCCGAAGATGTGTTCATTAAAGTTGGCACATTCACTTTTCCGGTCGACTTTGTCGTTGTTGATTATGAAATGGACCCTCGTATTCCGTTAATACTTGGACGCCCATTTTTGAGAATCGGTAGAGCTTTAATAGATGTGGATACAAGTGAACTCATCTTAAGAGTCGGGGATGATGCGCAAGTTTTTGAAATAGGGAAGCTTACAAGCAAATCCTATGGAAGAGAATCGACGAATATGATTAATGTGCTCGATGATTTTGTCGTCTACAACAATCCTCTATTCGATTCTTGCAATGATAATCCACTGTTTCAGGATGATGTGGATGATTCTCTCTCCAATTTGGAACCTCCACCCATATATGATTCTCCACCGATCTTTGATGCTTATGATGATGATTCTAGTTCCGATGGGGATGATTATGATGATTTTACTTCCGAGTATCCCGACATGCCCACTTATGATGATTTTGAAGAGGCTGATACTCTTTCGAGTGATTCTTCACATGATGAAGATCCTCCGCCATCCATGTTTGATCCTACTTTGGATGACTACTCATTTGAGGAAGACTTTGATACCTTTCTCAATACATACTTCCCTCATGAGAGTGATGCTCCTCCTTTAGACTTTGATGATTATGGTCTTCATCCTTCTATGGATTTGAAGAAAATTCTTTCAAAGGAGACGACACCGGACGACACCAACATCTGCAACACGTATGTTTTGACACCTCTTTGTCCACCTTCTGAGGATGAGATTGCGAGATTTATGATCGGATCTTCTTCAAGATCTGCTGAGCCTGAGTGTTATTTTCCCCTAAAGGAAAAGGTGTTCGACCCCGGTATTGGAATCTTTAAGCCATCTCAGTATCCATCTGATGAAATAAAAGGAAAAAACTTTGGAACTTATGAAGATATGCTTGCACCTCATCACCCTTGCTTCCACCGTGCTCACCAACTGCTTAAGTTAACCTTGCCTACTCTTCTTTGGCTTGCCTTGTTCGCCTTAAGCTTGTGCTATTTGATGGACGAAAACTATGTCTTTGATCCCGGTGGCTGTTTTTCAAGCTTCTTCCTATGCTAATGAAGGTCGAGTCAGGCTCACGACTCGGTGAACAAAAATCAAGCGCTTCTTGGGAGGCAACCCAAGTATCTATCTTTTAGCTATCTTTATCCTAAGTGTAGGGGAGACCCGTTGGTGTTTTCTATTTCCTCTCTTCTCATATTCAGGGATTCGAGCGTTCAATGATCCACTCTTGATGATTTTTGACGACCCGTGATTCCGTGTTTCCGTCTTCCCGGTTTTATCCTAAACTCTTTTCGATTCACTATTTTATATTTTCCAATATTAAAATAGGAATCTCGTTAGTTGTCTTATTCTTAGCAAGATTTAAACAAAGTGCACAATGTCCTAAGTGTAGGGGAATGAAAAGACGAGAAGACAAAAAGAAAGGAAGAAAGCCCACTCACCAACCAATCACACCTCCTATAAATAGGACATTCCTTCACAACTTGGAGCTAGTTTTTTAGTTTTTTCATTTCCATTCTTTTTCTTTTCTTTGTTTCGTAGGGTAACCAACACCATTAAGTTGTTGGTGATTTTTCATTTTTGTTGAATCAAAGATCTTGTAAGTTTTTAATCTTCCCTTTTGTTTACTTAACCTTAATCAATCAATATAATCTTTCCTTTAATCTTGTTCATCTTTCTCTTTTTGATTCAAAGTTTTAAGTTCTATTTTGTTTAGTTTGATCTTCAAAAGTAAGTGGGTTTTGTGTTTTTATTTTTTTGGTTTGATGTTTATGATTAGTAGATGATTGGTGATTAGTTTTGTTTAAGTTTTGGTTAAAAACTTGGTGATTTTAGTCAAATTCGTCTTATTGTGTTATCACTGTTCTTCGTGTTCTTCATAATCCCCAGATTCCGAATGAGCATCATTTATTCCGAACGAAGCATTTTTACTAGTTATTCCGGATTAGTTGAAATATTCCGAATCAAGGTGTTTAAAAAAATATTTCGAATCAGTTTGTTCATCCGGAATAATCAATATTCCGGATGAGTTGAAATATTCCAAATCAAGGTGTTTAAAACTATTCCGAATCAATTTTATTCCGGATCATTTTTATTCTGGATCGGTTTTGTTCCGGATCAGTTTTATTCCGGATCAGTTTTGTTCCGAATCAATTTTATTCCAGATCAATTTTGTTCCGGATCAGTTTTGTTCCGAATCAACTTTATTCCGAATCAGTGTTATTCCGGATCAAGGGTTTTTATCATTTATTCCGAATCAATCAATTATTCCGAATGAAGCAAATCTTCCGAATGAGCAATTATTCCGCATGAGTCCAATTCTTCCGAATGAGCAGTTTTTGTCATTTTATTCCGGATCAAGGAACATTCCGGATGGGCAGATTTATTCCGCATCAAGGTTATTCCGAATGAACCTTTTGTGTTATATTTCGAATCAAGCATTTTCAGTAAAGGTTATTCTATTGTTTCTAATTTATTGTTTAATTGTTTAGTTTTAACTCATGCTTTATTTTATTAACTGCTTTTAATTAATTGCTTGCTTTTAGTTTATCTTTATTTACTTCACACATTTACCTTTTTAGTAGCTTAGAAAACCAAACCCCTTTTTTGTAACCAAGAACAACTATTCCACTTTAAACCGTGATTGATTCGAGAAGATACTGAGAATTAAATTGAACCCATTCAAAACCCTTGTATCATTTACATACACCATTTTTGGTGGCAGTCCAACACTTCAGGAAATAAATTTATCCGTGAATATTATTTTGGAATTTTAAATTTGTGTTGGTTCATAAACTCACTAATTTACGAGAAGAGATTAGGACTTAGGTGAATAATTTAACGTCCTTTACGACTAAACCAGAAACCCTAAGTTTATGTATTTATGTTTTTGAGCTCTATTTTTGATGAGACAATCTTTATTAGATTGTTTTGTGCCGTTGATTCATAATTTATAAAAACATTTTTCGTAATACGACCCGAGGGCACGCAAATCAAGGAAACTAGAATCGAGGAGTACCCGTAAATAATTGGGGATGAGACAAAACCACTTTTGCCCCACCCCCAATATGGGATGGCTAAACTAGCTAACAAAGACACCTTGGTGTTATTTTTATAACAAGTGCAAGGACACTTGTCCATCACTCTTGCCAAAACTACCAACACCTCAAAATCATTCTATCTAAACCATTTTCTCTCACACTTACATGCAAACCACTCTCAAAACTCACAACTCTCTCTCTCTCTCTAGCCTCTTTTGACCGTCCATATCACCACCACCACCACCATGTTTATCAAAAATTTACCATAAACAAAGGCTACAATCTACATATGTTGAAGGCCTATTGAAGTCTTGTTGATTGGAGGTGATTCTAACATCCAAAGAGGAGATTTATTGGTGTCATAGGGCTGATTTCCCACAAGGAGTTTATAAATATTGGTGGACTTGAAGTTTATATTGGTTTATCACAAGTTTTGCCATCAAAATCCAAGGCTTGTTCATCAAAAACTCATCTTTTCATCACTAGTGGTGGTATAGAGATTGTTTCTTCCTATCCTCTTGTTATTTTGATTAAGTAATCTTGTATTTTCTTTATTTATGTATATGTTTATGATGATGAATGATGATCAAAAATATTATGTGGGGATTTGGTGTTGATAAACATGGGTAAAAAGATGGAAAACCACATGTAAAATGGTTAAATCATGCTTAAAATAGTTGGTTGTATAAAAACAGTAAGCAACCATATGATAAACTGAGAAAATGGCATAGTGGAATCAATATACAGTAAGTATTAAGTCTTGTACACATGTGAGAGTTGGCCATGCAATGGAATCATTATAATGAGTGAGATATGATCAAAACAAAATTGATGTATCAATCTGAATAGTCTGTTTTGTGAGGACTGTTAGGGATACTTAGACTTGGATTGAGAAGTAGTTAAAGCTAAGTTATTTGTAACACATAATATTAAGTATATTTCATCCAAAAATGAGCTTCTATCTCCTTGTAGAACTCAAAATATGATAAAAATGGTGAAAGTGAAACTAAAAATCAGATTTGTGAAGTTAAAGTATAATAGTATTATAATAGCACTCAAATAAATATAGTATAAAATGTAAATTAAAAGCCAATAAGTTATATATTACATAATAATAAGTATGTACATTAATAAATTAATGGGACATTTTATAAAAATGGTAATTTGATAAGTTTTATAAGTTATAAAACTATAAACATGATCTTTACGTATTTTCGGTTAAAACCATAAAATTAACGTTTTTGTCAAATAAAACATAGACGGTCGGACCCGTCTAATGTAAACTTTTTATAACTCATATACTGATGTATAAGTATATTTTACAAGTAAAAACCGATAAAACCTGAGCTTTATAACATATGGACATTAACGGGCCAAATTAGCCTTATTGGACTATTAACCCAACTAATTTGGCTAAACACTTATGAACTTACTTATTGGGCTTAACCTAGGGGCCCAACATGTGAGTATAGGGCTGATGTTAAAAGTGTAATTGGACTAATAAAATGTAATGGGCTTATCATGGGCTTATTGGGCCTTAACATGTGAAGAAGTTAAACTAGTGAAACTAGTATAAAA
Organism: Glebionis coronaria; assembly: GCA_025667525.1. Classification (NCBI taxonomy): domain Eukaryota; kingdom Viridiplantae; phylum Streptophyta; class Magnoliopsida; order Asterales; family Asteraceae; genus Glebionis; species Glebionis coronaria. Next base: position 308,249 of record JANFOE010001833.1, read on the forward strand.
ATTTACCAACACTTGACACTATAATGAGTAAATAAAGATGTACAAACCCACTTGATCATCATCATATTTATAAAATCATAATATGTATACATAGCTATTGTTTTTATAAAGTCATTGGACAAAAGTCTAAGACGAGTATTATTGTCTAGGTTCTGTGATTGAAGCACGTATCGTACATCCAAAAAGCCGATAACCGCCTTTCCCAGTCAACGTGAGTTCATAGCCTCACACTATTTTAAATGTTTTTATGAAATGTTTTATAAACCCGCGAGGGAGATAACATGTTAGTTTTGATAAAATAGGACGCGATTTGTCCCGATTGTTTGTTTATTGATTTGGACCCGAATGATTGTATGACCTGATGAATGATTATATGACCCGATGTATGAAATAAAATGGATTATTAAAGTTAGGTTATGTCACTAAAAGTCCCATTAGCATGAATTGTGAACTACCGGAATTTGGTAGACGCTTATGCATATAATAGTACTATTTGGGGACGATCACCCCAGTTCGCGCCTTGACGGTTGATCCCCGTCGTGCCACATTGATTGGTAAGTGAATTTATGTATGAGAAGATTTCCATGGCGTGATTTTTGTGACGACATGCTAATTTAGATGGGCAAATTTAGTTTCGGGTTAGCTACCCGCTGTTTGTTATAGTAAGGTAGCAATGTCATGCGGCCTATAATAATCCAAAAATAACGAAAATACTGCTATACGCATTGAATTACAATATATTGCCTGACTAGCAATACGGGGTCTTATTATTGATATTATGTTCATGTTTTGGTTTTACATAACCATATTCATATAACGGTTTTTATTTAACTCTATACAACGTTATAAAACGTATTGTATAATGTATTTACAACATTGGTTCGTATAATGGTTTTGAAGGCAAAAGCTTATATTATGATTTACAACAAAGATTTGTATAAAATGTTTTTGGCCTATTTTATGGCTTACTACAAAGAATTGTACAAAATGATTTTCGGTAATAATTTTATACCGATGATATATTAATGGTTTTCATTAAACTCTATGAATTCACTCGGCATTTTCGCTGACCTTTTCTTTTAACATGTTTTATCTCAGGTACTTGAAGGTAATTCTCGGGAAGACAACAAGAATTCATGGCCCGCACTTAAATAAAAAATTTCCATTCAAATGCTTTGTAAAACTTGTATGAAATACTATGACTTGGGACCTATGTAAATTTGATATTCATGAATGGAAAATACTTTATTATTAAACGACGCGATTTTTATGCGTTGTCTATAATGTGAGTAATGTGCTATCGCGTAACACCAACGACTCTTCCGCTGTATTGAATTGTGTAAATTTGGGGGTGTTACAGTTTGGTACCAGAGATCTCGTTATAGAGAACGAAAGATTTTTAAAACCAAGGTTTTGAATAAAACATTTCAAAATCTTCTAACTATAAACATTTTTCTCAAAATGTCTAAAAATCTTTTGACTATAACGGTGCCGAAGAATTCCCGAGTTACCGACAAGCCCAGACTGAGAAGTATTATTATAATATATATATATATATATATATATATATATATATATATATATATATATATATATATATATATATATATATATATATATATATATATATATATATATATATATATATATATATATATATATATATATATATATATATATATATATATATATATATATATATATATATATATATATATAACTTGGATTATATATATATATATATATGTTGTAATTTGATTACATGATTGTTTGATGATTGTTTTAATACTTATACGAGGTATTTATACGACGTAGATTGCCACAAGAAACCCTAAATCCTCTAGCAAATCAATCGAAGCTATTCCTGTAGGAAATCTAGCTATTCATTGTGGTATCTTTTAAAATCTCTAACTTAACTGAGACATCAGTTGATAGGATGAGTTCTTGAAATTGTATGACATAGTGACACGTAATGTGTTACGGTACAATTTTGACTTGTTTGTGATTAAAGAAAAGGCTACCTTTGATTGCTAAATTTTACATGTATCGATGTTATCTATCTTTTCTTGCTTCTTCCTAATGTTCGCATTAGTGATGCAACCATTGAATAAGTACTCATGTTGATTTTAGTTACGTTGTAGATTATTCTTTTTGAGTGCCATCGAGGTCATGAACCTCATGATTATTTGGCTAAGCTCATTTCCATCATATTGTAGTTAGTTCTTGGTGAACAACTTTTCATCACTCTTTTGCAGATCACTCATTGTTTTCATAAGTTAAAACAGTATCCCTTAAGAAAACTGAATTTTCATCATTATAAGGATTATTCAAGGTGAGATTTATAAGTAATCGTTATCGAAATAAAGTTGTTTATGAAACGCTTTGGAAAACTTAATTGTTTTCATAACAAAGAACATCTCTGTAAATTTTTTGATTCTTATTCAAGAATTAAGCATGAAAATATTTTTATTTTAAACATGATGACAAAGTTTTGACGAACTGAGTATTGCATCGTTAATCTTAAAATTGTATATAGTTGCGCGCCTACATACAATTTGGAAGGGACCATGCAAGGCTGATTAGTAGTCACCATGGAATTGTTAATAAACACTACATTTTCTTTGAAGTTGTGAAAGATTAAATTTTATGAGATCTGCAAGAAGTGCAAAAATAGGGACATATTGTTAGGGATACCTACATATGTGCCCGTACCATTTATTCTTCTGAGTCGAATTTACTCATCTGGGGAAATTGTCTTAATTGACAATTGATATCCCCTTCTTGTCCAATTCTCCCGTGGTGAGATTCTTTAGAAAAGTATTTGATTACGAGTGTTGATACCCGACTGGATGTATCGACGTTCCTATCATTTCTTTTGATTAGATTTCATTTGAATGACCTGGGTAATGATCTTAGGAGCTTTCGAATGTGTACTAAATCATGAAAACAAGGGATATATTCATATTCGTTAATGTTTTCGTCTATATCTGATTTGAAATTCTCTCACGTAGATTTTGCGTTGACCTTACTCTTTTAAGGTTAGCTATGTCTCCAAATATCCTTGAATTTGTGAAAGATCATGAGTTATTATTAGTCTTTTGAGAAGTTCACATCTTATCAACGGCAATAAAATTGAAAAGTTGGTAGTGCCAATAGAATGGATTGATTGATTGTGACATGATGACATTGTCTTAATTGATGGGAATTCGAGTAGAAATACCCTAAAAGATAAGATGTTGATTATCAAAATTGATCTAAATAATTCCCGATAGGTGACTGTATCCTGCATTTAGGCTTGAAATTATACCATGAATGGTTATGAACTAGTCATAGATCTTGTAATCTAGAAAGAACTTAAAGTAAATTTATTAAAAGATGTTTCTGTTATCTGAAACTTTAGGAGGTATTTGTTGGTGAATTACCTAGACTTTCACCATTAAGGCAAGTTGAATTTGGTATTGATTATATTCCCGACGCTGCCCCCGTGGCGTGTGCGCTGTACTTCAGCACCATCTGAATCGAAAGTGTTACCGTACAACTGAGAGAGTTGTCAGAGAAAGCTTTTATTCTACCAAGCTCGTCATTATGAAGAGCTATGGTGTTATCATTCCTTATGTTTATTGATTACCGTGAACTAAGTAAATTGACGATCGAAATCGATATCCACTACCCAAGATGATAGATTTGTTAGATCATTTACAAGGTTCTAGCGTATATTCAAAAATTTGATCCACGACATGGTTATCATAAACTTCGCGTCCGTGAAGAAGATTATTTATTCTAATCACTACATCCAGAACTTGTAATGAACATTATAAGTTTCACGTGATGTCATTTGGATTGACCGATGCACATGTAGAATCCATAAATTTGGTGAATCATGTGTGTAGGCTGTAATTTGATAAATTCATGCTTGTGATAATTAAGGACCATTTGTTTGTTTATAAGAATAAGAAGGAGTTAGTAATCATTTATAGACTGCCCTGAATTGACCGATAAATGAAAACCTATACCTTGAGTATTTAACAAGTGATTTAAGGCTTAATCATTTACATTAAATTACCATATAATTAATGGTAATGAAATCTATATTGACTTTTCAAAGATTAGAGTCATTTAAGACTTTGGGTTTTACCAAAAAGAAAGTACAAATATGTTTTGACAAATATTTTATCAAAAGGATTTTTTTTAAGGAATCATTCCCTTATACCCAAATCATTTAACTAAACTCTTGTTTAGGGATAAATGATTGTGCATACCTCAAGACAACCTAAGAGGGATTGAGGAAACCATTTAAACCATGACTTGGAATTTGAAACGACAATTTTTGCTTTTTAACTAAGAAAATTTTGATCAAAGAATAAACAAAGATTTTTCGATCATTTACGAATCTTATTAATTATTTTAATTATTTTCGATAAATCAACAAAAATCTTATTAATTAAATTCAAATTTATTTTGAACCTTTTTATATAATTGGTCGAACGAAGAAATTTAAAATTTTTACGTATCATAAAATTAAATATTTATTATTTGATTACTTGTAATAATTATCGACGCTTTAAACGACGGATTGAGCAAAACTGATAAAAATAATAGTTGAGATGAAACTAAAACATAGAAAATATGAAGAAAGAATTTCTGAGTGAATTGTGGTCATGATAATTACTACATTAGGAAAGGTGAATGTAGATACTGACACATTATGTAGAAAGGATAAAGAACCAGTTAGGATGTGTTTCTTAGTAATGATTGTGCAAAATGAATTGCCAAGCAATTTAAAATAGCTGATGCTTGTAAAAAAAAGATGATATAGGTAATAAAAAGGGGTTCGCGGCTAACGTGAACCATTAGAATTAAGAAGCCGATGGCGTTAAATGTATAAAAGGCCGCTTGTGGTTGCCTACATATGGAGGATTTCGAGATTTAGTAATGTTGGAATATTATAAGATTAAGTTTCTATTCAATTCATTTCTAATTTAATGTATATTTATCTGAAGAAGTTGTACTGATGGCAAATTATGAAGGCATACATCGCCTCATACATTAGTAAACGTCTAACTATTGCAAAGGTCATCATCTGAATTTGATTCGATTTGGGTCATCGTCGACAGACTGACCAAGTCTACTAATATCATTGTTGATCCCAAACTTAGATCGATTTAGCTTGTGTAAACGAGATTAAATCAAGTTAAACATGTAGAGAAACTTTGTTATATATGTAACAATTCAAGTATTATGCGAAATTAATACTTAAATAAGAACACACAAACAATGTAAATCAAACTTTCACTTTGATTGATAAAAAAACTTGTGTACAATGAAAGTGTGAAAACGTATATTAAACTAAAACCTAAAGGCATCCTTTTATAGATTAAGGAGCCTTGTACAAGAGTCTACGTATCAACTATTTTAGGTAAAGATAAACATAAGAAATACATTATCTTTACTAGAAACATACTAGAAACATAATACGTGTAGACTGTCTTCTATCAGTGCTTGACTTCTTCTTATCAATGCTTGACTTCTTCCTGTCAACGCTTGTCCTGTCAACGCTTGATTTCTTCTTAACAACGTCCAGATTGCTCTTGTCAGCGTCCAAGTGTATTGGCTACATTTTATTCCCAACAATCCTACCCTAAACTTGATATCTACTCTAGTAATCAAGTTTCTGAATAAAAACTAAGAACTAGGAGGATTCTTACAAATCTTATCAAATTGGAAATAAACATCTCTAATCAAATCTTTGGCCACGTCACTTGAGTAGTCAATTTCCAGCTATGTTGTCTTCATCTTCTCCAAGACTTCTTTGGACATAGGATACTCAGCATCTACAAGAAGATACTCAGAAAACTTTGTAGAACTCAAATGATACACACCAACTGTTGAATATAGACGCCATTGAAGTCCACTGATATCATCCTCAAGATCCTTCCAAACTGGATCTTCTTCATCTGGTGCACACATTCTCTTAAATGTTGACCAAAGATTTATTCCATTGATTGAAGTAGGTGCTTCAGTCTCATACTTGGCCTGTAGTAACCTTCAAAGGTCTGCAATGTCTTCTCTATCCAAACTTGCAAACAAAGACATAAGAGTAGTAAAAGTATGTACCTCTTTCCCATAACTGCCAATCATCCAAAACCCACTTGCATCTTCTTCATAACTAATGATAGGGTTTCTGGAATCATGAGGTAATACTTTTAACATATCTGAAGCTTTCATGGGTGAGAGCTTAATACTCTTTCTAATAACAGCTTCACTGGGATTCACTCTATTCAAATTTGAAGGAAACTCAAGTGGAACTCCCTTCTTTAATGGTCTTGGTATAATCATAGCCTTTTGAATCTCCATCTCCTCTGCAAGTTCTTCTTTCCTTTCATCTGAAAGAAGTCTGATAGTGTTCATCTCTTGCACTCTTTCCCAAATAGGATAAGCCTTATACTCCAATTCATCAAAGATAGTTCCTGCAACTTCTGAAAAGTCCAACCTCTTTGATGACATCTAAGCAACATATAATAAAGCTCCCTTGTTTCTCTCTTAGACTGTGAGAAAACTTTGCTGGCCTTATATTTTAGGATTACCTGGCAATCCTTTTGAATCTTGAGAAGAATCTCCAATCCCAAAATCTGATCTGATAAATACATATCTGGATTCTCCATGATCGTATTCACCCAAGCAAAGTACATCTGGGAAACTTCTGGCATATCATAATCTACCTTCATTTTTAACTCTGCAAGTTTCTCCCTTGCCAACACATCACCATATTCAAGTCTTTCTGGTTCTTCAATAATCATGACACTTGAATCTGTGCTCTCATCATTACTTCCTTCTTGTTCCTCAGAAGTAACCACAAATGGTGACTCAAAAACCTTCTTCTTTTCTTGTTTCATAAGTTGTGCAGCCAACATTGAATCAAACTTTACTTGTGTTGCATCCTTGCGAGCCTTTGTTTCTACCATAATTCCTTTACCCCTATCTAATGTATCAATGATGGGTAAATATGATGATGGTACCTGTGAAACACTTCCTTGATGATAACTGATGACTGGAATACATCAACCATATCTGCAGGTCTATCAACGTCCAAAACCTGTGTGTCAACGCTGTGTGAAAGGTTATGAAAGATGAATTATAGGAGAAAAATTTGTTAGACAAGAATAAGCAAGTACCATTTTACAAAATAAGGAGCCAAATTTATAGGAGAGGTAGGCATATGTGATTGGTAAAAAATGAGGCAGTTATTTTAAAAATATAATGATGAAAATATTGAAAAGAAAATAACTTATCTTGTTCATTAATTAAAAGTTACCAACTCCTAAAATTACGGCCCCAATTTTCGTCAAAAATAACAACTGGGTAGGACCCAATGAGTGTCAACGGTAAAAAATAACCCATCAACGCCCAATGACTATATTCTTGTCAACGTTGGAAAAAGCCATGTCAACGTCTAAAATTGGTCTTAACAACGTTTGGAAAGAAATCTGTCAACGTCCAAAAACAAAAATAATAAAAATGAAAAAGGACCTTAACAAAGTGATTTATCCTAGTGAAGATAACCTATAAACTGAAAATTACTATAGGGTGGCAAGCACTGTCTAATCATGCACACTTGCTTATGCAAGATAGACATAACAGTCCTCTAGTATCCCTTGCTAACCAAAGTTCTTAACAGTGACGTTATCTCATAAAATCCTTTGTAACTTCCTAGGTAAGCCCAATATAAATCATACCCGAGTCTCCCAACAGACCACATCCAATTCTAGGCCAAAAAGTCTTGGTAGCGTGCATAGTATATCAACTTTGCATGCTACAGTGGCTCATGAGTTAGTAAAGTAATTCATACTCACCAGTGGACACAATTTAGAATTGTGATAAGAGTATTATATGAATACCCAAAAAGTCCTAAAAGGTTCCTAAACCTCCCCTTAAACTATGATACATAAGTTGCCAAATAATATGCATGTAATAAAAATTTATGTCAAGATAGAAATATAAATATTCCAACCATCATCTATAAATTGAAACATGCTCCAATAATGCTCCAAGAATCCATAAGCAACTCTGTATCCAATGGTACAATGCTAACAACGCCTACATAAGTAGATTAAAAACCACAAAACTAACATGTTGCTGACAACGTCACGTTAACACTTATCAGCGTTAAAATAACTTTTTTTAGCGTTAGACAAATAAAGTGAAAAATCTAATTTTGTATAAAGACCAATAACAAATGCATATCCTGTACAAACTTTTACAATAAGATCCCAAAAGACATACTAAGTGAGATTGAGCATTCCAATACTTTTTATCAAGTATTGAAATCTTCCAGTATCAAAAGGTTTAGTTAATAAATCCGACACATTTTCTTTTGTGTCAACCCTATCTGGTTGTATTAAACCTTTTTCAAAACAATCTCTTATAAAATGATGTCTAATTTCTATGTGTTTTGTTTTAGAGTGATGTACATGATTTTTAATAATGCATAAAGTACTGTTATTGTCTACAAAAATCTTGGTATGCATGAAATTATACCCATAATCCAACAGCTGGTTCTGAATCAATAAGACTTGTCCATATCAAGCAGCTGCAGCAACATACTCTGCTTCAGTTGTAGAATTGGCCACCACTGTTTGTTTCTTGCATTGCCATGATATCAATCTACTCCCAAGAAACTGGCATCCACCAGTTGTGGATTTTCTATCAAATTTGTCACCACCATAATCACTGTCTGAATATGCAATAAGCTCCAATGGGGAATCTTTTGGATACCATAATCCCAGGTCTGGATAACACCTAAGGCATCTAAAGATCCTCTTGACAGCATGAAGATGACACTCTTTGGGAGTCACTTGATGGCGTGCACATGCACACACAACAAACATAATGTCAGGTCTTGAAGCTGTGAGATACATCAATGAAACAATCATTGACCTATAATGCCTGACATCCACCTCTTTTCCATCTCCAACTTTTCCCCAAGGGTGTTCCCTATCCATGGGAGTACTAGCCCGTTTCTTATGTGGATAAAAGCCGAACTTCTTCAAGATTTCTGCTACATATTTATCTTGAGAGATGAAGATACCATCTTCTTTCTGCTGAACTTGTAACCCTAGAAAGAAGTTCATCTCCCCCATTGCACTCATCTTGAACTTGTCTGTCATGAGTTTGGAAAAGTCTTCACTCATCTTTGGACTAGAAGAGCCAAAGATTATATCATCCACATAGACCTGTACAAGTAAGAAACCCTTACCATTCTTCTTTGTAAACAAGGTCTGGTCTATGGTGCCCCTTTTGAATCCATTTTCCACCAGAAAGGCGGACAATGTGCCATACCATGCTCTTGGGGCTTGATGAAGTCCATACATATTTATCTTTGTTGATCCCAAACTTAGATCGATTTAGCTTTATGTATATGAGATTAGATCAAGTAATACACTTAGAGAAACCTTTGTATATGTATATGATAATCTAAGTGCTATGCGGAATTAACACTTAAACAAGAACACACAAGATGTAAACAAACTTTCACTTTGATTAATGATATCAAACTTGCTTAAAATGAAAGTAGTTTACGTATGAAAACTTATATTGAACATTAACCTAAAGGTCTTCTTTTATAGACATAAGAAGCCTTGTACAATAATCTACGTATCAACTATTCTAGGTAAAGATAAATATAGAAAATACATTGTTGTTCCTATCTTTACTAGAAGTAATCTAGAATACAATAAACGCGTAGAGTATATCTTTCCATCAGTGCTTGTCTTCAATGTATCAACGCTTGACTTTGTCTTGTCAACGCTTGAGCTGTCAGCGTTTGTTTTACTCCTGTCAACGCTTGTTTTACTCTTGTCAGCGCTCAAGTAGACTGGCTATAATTTATTCCCAACAATCCTCCCCTAAACTTGATATCTACTCCAGTGATCAAGTTTCTGAATAAACATTAAGGACTAGGAGGAATCTTACAAACCTTCTCATATTGGTAATAAATAAATCTGATCAAGTCTTTTGCCACGTCACTTGAATAATCAATTTCCAACTGAGTGTTCTTCATCTTCTCCAAGATTTCCTTGAACATGAAATACTGACCATCCACAAGTAGATACTTAGCAAACTTTGTAGAACTTAAATAATAAACACCAACAGCTGAATACAATCTCCATTGAAGACCACTGAGATCATCTTCAAGATCCTTCTAAATATCAGGATCTTCATCAATTGGTCCACACATTCTTTTGAATGTTGACCACAGTTTTTTTCCATTGACTGAAGTTGGTGCTTCAGTCACATACTTGGCTTCCAATAACCTCCATAGGTCTACCAAGTCTTCTCTGTCAAAACTTGCAAACAAAGATATAAGGGTGGTAAAAGTGTGAACCTCTTTTCCGTACCTGCCAATCTTCCAAAACCCACATTCATCTTCTTCATAGCTTATAATTGGGTTTCTGGAATCAAGTGGTAACAATTGTACCATATCTGAAGCTTCTTATGGTGAGAGCTTGAGGCTCTTTCTTATGACAGCTTCACTTGGATGTAATGGATCCATATCTTTGGGAAACTCAAAAGAAACTCCCTTTTTCACTGGTCTGGGAACAAACATTGCTTTCTTGAGCTCCATTTCCTCTGCAAGTTCTTCTTTTCTTTCATCAGAAAGAAGTCTTAGAGTGTTCTCTTCCTGCACTCTAACCCAAATGGGATAAGCTCTACATTCTAACTCATCAAATGTCAAACTAGTCAATTTCTTATAAGTCCATCCTGTTCCATGACATCTGAGAGGAAGTACAACTCCTTTCTATCCCTTCTTAAATTTGAGAGAACATTGCTTGCTTTGTGTTTTAGTATGACCTTGCAATCCTTTTGTACTCTGAGAAGAATCTACAAACCCCATATCTGATCTGAAATGGTCAAATGTGGATTCTCTATACACCTTTCTTCCCAAGCATGGTACATCTGAACCACCTCTGGCATATCAAAATCAACCTGCAATTTCAACTCTCTCAATTTCTCCTTGGCCAGCTCATCACCATACTCAAGTCTCTCTGGTTGTTCTATGATCATAACACTTGAGTCTGAACTAGCTACATCACTTCCTTCTTGCTCTTCTGAAGTGACAACAAAAGGTGATTCACCCACCTTTTTCTTTTCTCGTTCCACAATTTGTGCAGCCAACCTTCTATCAAATTCAATTTGTGCTGCATTCTTTGGAAAAACCTCTTCTACCATAATACCCTTACCCTTATCTAATGGATCAATTGTTGGTAAGGTAGATGGTGATACCTGTGAAGAAACCTCCTTGATGATGGATGATGACTGGGATACATCAACCTTATTTGTAGGTCTGTCAACGCCCAATTCTGCTTTGTCAGCGCCCAAGATACTCATGTCAGCGTTCAAATTCTCCTTATAAACGCTCAAATTTCCTGCCTCAGCGCCTTTTGCAATTTCCTCCAACATGGCTGTAAATGATAAATTTAAGTTTGTAGGAGAGATTAGAGACGTATCAAAACCTGTCTGTTTCTTCAAACTTGTTAGAGCCTCAGCAACATCCAAAGATTGACCATCATGGCTGCCCTTATCACTCACATTTATTTGTTCATCCTCCCCTTTGGAAGATTCCTCCATCCCTCTCCTTGTACTAGCAGTCTCCAAGATAACAATCCTCTCTCAATTGCTTGATTTCAAGGCCTTGTGTGCTGACAACTTGTACCAAGTCTGCATTTTGCTTTTGCAAGCTCATGTAGACAGCCGTCAATTCCATTAGGGTCATTGGTTCCAATCTGCCCTCTTCTAAAATGGGTATTTGACCTCCCAAGTTAGATTCATTGGGCATGGATGAGGTCTTAATGATGGTAGGACTGTCTTGGCCAGCTTCTAAGCCAGAACCAATAGTCCCAGCCTCATCCATAACACCAACCACACTGGTGGTGGTGGTTCTCTCTGCTACATGGCTAGGACCACTATAGGAGAACACTCTAGTAGTCCTTTTGCATTTTTGTAACCTATATTGTGTTGGGGGAGAAGAAGATGTGGATTGGGTGGATGTGGGTTGGTTAAGGGGTGTTTCGGTTTGTGAAGGTTGTGTCTCAACGTTGAAAATAGGCACATTCAATGCCAACATTTAATGTGTCAGCGTCGAAGGGTTCTTGGTCAATTTGCATATGTTGTGGTGAAGGTAAAGGTTCAAGTATTGGGTCAATTTGGGGTTGGGGGTCTGGTTGGGGTTGAGCTGCTTCAATGACAGCATCATAGCTGGAGTTAGGGGAAGGTCACGATGTGGGGGTGAATTCATCTTCATAAAAATTGCTTTCTTTTGCACTGGGATCTCATAAAAATCATTATGATCCCTTGTGTAGTATCCTTGGACATCAAAAACCATTTGTAAAAATCTGGGATAAGCTAAAGTCATTTTGTTCCCTTTATTTACACACATGCCCTCAAAAATCATTTTAGAATAATTACATTTTTGCCCAGTAGCAATACACACAATAGCACTTGCAATAGATCTATTGATCTCATTATGTGCAGTACACTTGGGACTCAAACATTGTAGGAGGACATGTATTAGGTACTTCCAGGCTGGGGGAAACTCCTGTTTATGATATTTATTTAAAGTTCCTTCATCAGGAAAAGGATAACCCAAAGCCCTTAGTCCTTGTTCTATTTCACTAATGGGAAGGGTGGTTATACCATCAGCATCATCAAGATGCAAAGCTTGGCGTACCAAAGCTTCAGTAACCACCCAAGTTCTCCCATGAATAATAGAAGATAATGTAGTCACTCTATTAACTGTTGAGGAACTAACATTGTTCCAAAACTGTTTAATATGTGTGACAGGAATGAGTGGTACATGAGAAAGAGCATACCTAAAAGGAGATGCGTTCAAATACGCCACCACTTTTGTGTATTGGGGAAACAGAGCATCATCAGCTTCAAGATACGCGATCATGTTGTGTTGACTTCTGAACCCCAATTCCAAATCTGATGGTTTAAACTTTGGTGCCATTGTTGAAAGCTATTAAAATGATTGATAAAGATGAAGTTGATAAGAGAAAATTGTGTTAGACAAGAATAATAGGTACCCTATTTAAAAATAGGAGCCAAATTTATAGGTGAAGAAAATGCATGTGATTGGCCCAAAAATAGGCAAGTATTTTCAAAATGTAATCATGAAAATATTGAAAAAGAATAAGTTTATCTCATGCATTAAATGAAAGTTATCAGCTCCCAAAATTACGGCCTAAAAATATGTCAAAAAGTAACAACTGGGTAGGTCCCATTGAGTGTCAACGGTCAAAAATAATCTATCAACGCCCAAACGGCTATATTCTTGTCAACGTTTGCCATAGCCATGTCAGCGTCTAAATTGGTCACAACAACGCTTGGAAAAATACTTGTCAACGTCCAAAAATAAAAATGTTTAAAAATGAAAAATGACCTTAACAAAGTAATTTATCCTAGAGAAGATAACCAAAAAGTTGATAATTATTATAGGGCGGCAAGCACTGTCCAGTTATGCACACTTGCTTATGCAAGATAGACATAACAGACCTCTAGTGTCCCTTGCTAACCAAAACTCTTAACAACCAAGTTACCTTATAAAATCCCTTGTTACTCCCAGGTAAATCCCATGACAAAATCATTCCCAAGTCTCCCAAAAGACCACAACCAATTCTAGGCCAAAAATGTCTTGGTAGCATGCATAGTATATCAACTTTGCATGCTACAGCGCCTCATGATTTAGTAAAACTAACTCATACTCACCTGTGGACACAATCTATAATTGTGATAAGAGTATCATATGGATACCCAAACATCCTAAAGGTTCCTAAAACCTCGCCTTAAACTATAATACATATGTTGCTAAAAACATGCATGAACATAAAAAATTTATGTCAAGATAGGAATTAAAAATTCCAACCATCATCCGTAAACAAAAACATGCCCAAATGCTTCTCCAATGATCCATAAGCAACTCTGTATCCAATGGTATACTGCTAACACCACCTGCACATTTAGATTGAAAACCACAAAACTAACATTGTCGCTGACAACGCCCCGATAACACATGACAGCGTTGAGGGAAGCTTTGTCAGCGTTAGACAAATATATTGCTGACAACGTTACAAAAACACTTATCAGCGTTCAAGCAACCTTTGTCAGTGTTAGAAAAATATAGTGGAAAATCTAAATCCTCAAAAAGACCAATAACAATGCATTATCCTGTACATACTTTTACAAAAAGACTCCAAAACACATATTATGTGAGATTGATCATTCCAATACTTGTTACCAAGTACTGAAACCTCCCAACATCAAAAGGTTTAGTTAGTAAATCTGACACATTCTCTTCTGTGTCAACCCTATCTGGTTGTATTAAACCTTTTTCAAAACAGTCTCTTATAAAATGGTGTCTAATTTCTATGTGTTTAGTTTTAGAATGATGTACATGATTCTTAATAATGCATAAGGTGTTGTTATTGTCAACAAATATCTTGGTATGCATGAAATTATACCCATAGTCCAACAGCTGATTCTGAATCCACAAAACTTGTCGACAACAAGCAGCTGCAGCCACATACTCAGCTTCAGTTGTAGAATTAGCCACCACTGTTTGTTTCTTGCATTGCCAAGATATCAACCTGCTCCCAAGAAACTGACATCCACCAGTTGTGGATTTTCAATCAAACTTATCACCTCCATAGTCACTGTCTGAATATGCAATCAGCTCCAATGGTGAATCCTTTGGGTACCACAAACCAAGAATAGGATAGCATCTTAGGTACCTAAAGATCCTCTTCACAGCATAAAGGTGACATTCTTTGGGAATCACTTGATGACGTGCACAAGCACACACAGCAAACATGATGTCAGGTCTGGAGGCTGTAAGATACATCAATGATCCAATCATGGATCTATAGTGCCTGTGATGAGATGGCATTTATACTTGATCTCATCGTTCTTTTTGGGCTTTAAATGCATAAAAATGTCATAAAATACCATATATATATATGCTTGTGTTTGTTTACTTGTGTATTTTAGGTATGGATATCGTGAAAAAGACAAAAGATCACAAGATACAAGGAAAAACGGACACGAGAAACGAAGCCGTACAAAGAACCGGGCTCTAATTCATGAAGAATTCAACAAATACCCTTGAAGACTTGAAGACATACAAGATTGATCCTCATTTATTGAAGAAATGACACTTAAAACCCTTGTATATTAATAATTACAAGATTGGTCCCTTAAGTTTGTAAAAATAACACAAATGGTCCTTCAACTTTGAAGAAATGGCAAGATTGGTCCCTCAACAATTCCAAATTGTCAATTATGGTCCCTCATCAAGCCAAAGATACATTGAAGACCTTTAAAGATCAAGAATGTCCAAGATCAGCCCTTGAAATATCTCAAAATGTCAAAACAACCCTTGTAAACCTTTCTTCAAAAGTTTGTGCCAAAACTGCCAAAGTGTGAAAGTTATTTACAAAGGAAAATCGTTTTTAGGGCTGAAATACTTGTTTTACCAAAAATCCCAAAACACAAGGGCCAAATGTGGGCAAATGAAACATTCAAATGTTTATTGCGCCAAACAACTTTCCATCCCACAAAAAACGGATCAAACGTGTTACTATTCACTTTTCACCACCCAGAATTACCTCACTTAAAACAAAGGGTAATTTGCAATTACCTTGGCACACGTTTGATTCACCTCACCATAAACACATCCCAACCTCAAAACCCTCACTCCCACTCACCAAGAGACCCCACCATTCAACACGTCACCCAATCAGAATGCAGCTTACCCTCCAAGTAATCCTATGTGGCAAAATCAACAGCCAAGACTCTTTGCTTGATCACAAAGCTAAAATGAACGTTTGGGATCACTTTGGACAGCTCATCAACAACAAACTGCCTCAAGGACTTAAGGGTATTTTAGAGAATTCACTTCTAGGGTTTCTGAATAGTGTAGCCTGGCATTTGCCTATAAAAGGAGACCTCAACATGTGAGAGTCCCTTTGTTCCAGTCTTTACCTTTTAAACTTGTAATTCCTTTTTAAAATTTATAAAAGTTGGTATTTTGAGAAAATTGTAATTCCTTTTTATGTTTTTGAAAGTTGGTGTTGTTTAAAGGGTGATTTTGAGTTCCATTGATTGTTATAAGTGTGCTTGAACCTTTTGGATCAAGGACGTTTATGTTTGGTAAGGTTTTTCAAGTTTGAAAAAAGCTTGAAAGGAGGTTTTGATTTTGCTTATTTTTGTGTACTAACCCTTAACCATAAGCTATAAGCTCTTGCAAGCTTGTTGACACCAAGCTTGTGAAGGGATTAGAGCCCTTGGTTGAGTTGTTTGCTGCTTGTGTTGAAGACATCAAGTCCTTGAGTTTCTGCTTTGAAACATCAACCAAGGCATTCATCATCTTTCTTATTGAAGTACCTTGGTCTTGTTCTAGTTGTTGAACAAGGTCCAAGGAGCATAGCTGGCCTTCCTAGGATGTTGTGGAAGGCAGGTATAACCTCTTGTTACGATTCCTCTCAAAATTTCATGTTTCTGCTTATTTTGTGCTTTGGTATATGATTTGGAGTTCTTGTGTTTGTGCTTTGTGTTTTAAGGCTGGTTTCTGTTAGTTGTCACCTAGTTTAGCTATTTGATCATTAAAATCAGTAGGTTGTGTTTGAAAATCAAAAGTTTGTTCGAAAAGTGCTTGATTAAGGATTGTTTGGGATTGCTGGTTCATAAGGCCTTGTGTCCTTGTGCCCTTGGTTCTTAGGGTTTGGGAGGTCTAAACAAGTCTTAATATACAAGTTTTAGTCATTGGTTAAGTTTCTGAAAGTTTGGAAAAGGGATTTGAAGTTTTGCAAAAATCTGATAAAAGTGGTTTTGAAATTGGTCAAACACATCAGATCCAATAACTTTTTTGTTTGTTGGATCTAAGGTCTGAAATCTGGTTTGGGAATAGTTTAGGTGATAAGCTATCTATTGGTTGTCTGGTT